>WOXC01008874.1:0-438098 GCA_011680675.1 Gymnobelideus leadbeateri | reverse complement strand
TTGGGCAAGTTACTTAACCCCAATTGCTCTTCAAAAAGAAAAAAAAAAGAGGATGAAGAGAAAAAAGAAGAGAAAGGGAAAGAAAAAAGGAACAAATGGAAGCATCTCTGGTAGCTAATGGAAACAGAGAAGCTGCAGCAGATAAGTATCTATATTAAATTAGGTTTCTGAAATATGATCAGTGGGAAAGGATGGAGGAGGAAGGTAAGGGTACACAATGGCTAGTAAAAACAAAAACAAAAAACAAACTTTCCTTAGCACAGAGAATAGATGTGGCAAAGAGACTGGCCACAGCAATGAACCACAGGAATTATCAACAAGAATGTAAGAATCTTTTTGCTAAGCTCTGGGAATAGAAATACAATTTTTAAAAAGAGATAGCCCTTCCCTCAAGGAGCTTGCATTCTAATGGAGGGAAGCAACACCTAAAAGGAAGATAGAAAGCAGGATGGGAGACTGTGCCTGCTTTGGGGCATGCTGGAATTAGGGATGGTTGCAGAGAGAAGTAGATGTGACTGGTCTGTACACTTTTCTTAAAAAGGGAGTTCCAGGAGGAACTGACCAATCAGAGGAAGGAACATAAAGGTGGAGTGATCTTCTAGGATGAAAAGGCCTAGGTATGGTGCCATGTTCCAGGAAGAGAAGGGTGCTATGGCATGACTGAGAAAGAGGTTCACAGGGTCAGGAATGAGGCCCAGAGAGAAACAAATGAAGCAGACTAAATATCTGAAATTCTAACAAGTATGGAAGGCTAGGAGGATTTTTGCAGTGATTTGTTTTGCTATGTTTTTGTTTCCGCAAGTGACAGGTAGTAGTTATGCATGCACAATGTTCAGTTTAGTCTCTTTATGAGAAGAGAAGGATTATCAAAAAATGCCTTTTTTTATCTCCCAAGTTATCAAGAGGAAGTAAGGGTTGGGGGAGGGAATAACAAAGAAGAAGCAAAAAAAATATCAGAGAAGGGTAGTGGTTAGAAAGAGTTCAAACTGAAAATAAAGCTCAGTTTAAAAAAAAGAAATTTCATAAGAAAACACATACAAACAGGACAGCTATGAAGGTAACATGTTGAATTAATTATATACTTTTTTAAAAGCAAGCTGTACATAATTGAGATTTGTGGTTTGACATATAATTTCCTTTTTCTGTTCCACTTGTATTTGAAAGTGCTTCTTTTGTAGTGTTGTTAAAATTCAGAATAAAAACCTAAGTAAAAAACGTGCCAACATTATCTACTGTGTCTGACAACATATTATGGCTATAATGATCAAACCTGACCTCAGAGAAGGGTTGGAATAAGGTACTGACATCCCAGAAACAGAGGCCCTTGAATCTAGAATTTCAACCTTATTTCAACCTTTATTTATACCTTATTTCAACCCTTCTTTGAGTCCAGGCTTGATCATTATAGCCATAATATCTCAATTGTTTTGGTTTCAGCCAAAGTCAAAGGGGAAAGACACTTTTAGGTATCAGGAATCTTATAGCTCTACATGTTCATGAGAGAAACTTACTATCTGGAGCGATCATTTCTCAGGTATATTCAAATGGGAAACAAAGTTCAGTTGTCCTCACAAGTACAGGAGCAGAGCTCCCAAGGCAAAGACTCCCTCCCTCCCTCCCTATCCTCTACTCCCCAAACTACCCAATTCATCTTCAACTCTTCATAAGTCTAGTATTTGTAAATTGTGGATTCTTTGCATTTTGACACATTAACACATTGCCTAGACTAATGATAAAGAAAGTAGCACTCAGTAGCACTGAATTCGTGGTAGAACTGTGTCTTTCACTCCACCCCAACCCTTACTCATGGCCCAGCTATCATTATAGCATTGCTATAGTCAGCAGTAACATCTAGCATCCCAAGGGACCCAATGTGAAGTAAAGTCCACAGTTATTACACCCTTTATTAGTCAATAAACAAGCATTTATTAGAAACTTATTATGTGTCAGGCACTGTACTAGGTACTGGACATATAGGAACACAAAAATGAAACAGTCCCTGTTCTCAACAGCACACATGGAAGAGATAAACGAAGATATATAAGTCTATAGGCAAGGGGGTGTGTGGCAGAGACTAGAAACTGGAGAGATCAGGGAGGACCTTTGCAAGAGGTCATCTTTAAAGGACACTAGGGAGTCTGAGAGGCAGAGGGGAGGAGCGAGTGCATTGCAGGCATAGGGGACAATCTATCAAAGGCACAGAGAGGGAAGGTGGCAAGCTAAAATCTGGTTTGCCTGACTTGTAGATGCACGATAGGCAGTAATGTATCATAAAACTAAAGACTTAAGTTGGAACCAGGTTATGAAGGGCTTTAAATGCCCCACAGGGAGCTTTTATTTGATTCTAGAAATAGCAAGGAGCCACTGACATTCTGTAGTAATCTGATGAGTTTGTGACAGAGACAGAGAGGGAGGGAGGGAAAGAGAGAGAGAGAGAGAGAGAGAGAGAGAGAGAGAGAGAGAGAGAGAGAGAGAGAGAGAGAAGGAGAGGAAAAGGGAGAGAGAGAAACGGGAGAGGGGACCAGTGAGAAAAACTGCACTTAAATTCTGAGATAATTTAAGGAATATAAGGGGGGAGCATGGAAGGGGATAATGGACTGTGAGGAGTTTCCAATACATAGATTCTTGGAATGATTTACTGTGGCATTTTATGTTATTTTTTGTTTTCATAAAACAGCTCACTATTATTGACAGATGCCTCTCCTCATTATAGCTGGGAGGCTTGAAACATTGGAAGCTTATTGATTAATGCAACCAGAAGCTCTGGCTATGCAAGTCTTTTCACTAAACTGCTTGGGACAATTGTTTGAAGGCCTCTTGTATTCTCCCAGCCTTTTGGAAAATCCTGATTAAGTTATGCACCATATGGGAGAGTGAAATAAGTATTTCCAAGGGCAGTTACAAAACAATTGTTTTAATCTATTTTGGGTCTGCTTAGCAATTAAGTCTGCTTTTTCTAGCTGACTGCAGTATAGACCCCTAATGGTAACATTTGCCTTGTTTGAACTCACTTCCTAATAGTCAAAGGAAGTGGGAGGGGGAAGGTCAGGATGCTGTTTTCTGTTAAAACACAGAAACAAGTGGAGATGCTTTCAAGTGGCTGTAAGTAGACCTTTGATGCAGCTTCAAAGGCCACTAAGGAAGAAAGCCAAGACTAATCTTGGGTTTATACAGTTCTCCCCAGTCCAGCCTCTCCATTAATCAGTGCCCATAGTGAATACTATGTATCTTCTCTTTCTTCACTCTCCGCTGTACAAACCTGCTCGGTATTTGTATGGAGGATGAGTGGGCTCCCAAGCAGGGAAATCTGGGGAAATTCTTGTTGAGATTGTACCGGACCCTGTACCACATTTCCTTCTGATACAAGACCCCAGGGCTTAGCTCACCAATTTCCCAATGGTATATGCTGCTACCATCCCTTCTTCTGATTCCTCTCATTCAGATCTCCTGCGATTGGGGAACAGGTTTCCAGCTTCTTCCCTATATTGTCTTAAAAAATAAGCACAGAAATCATTATTAGTTTTGAAAAAGGTTTTAAGTATTGGAATGACTGAATGACTGGTTCAACAAATCAAGAATAAAAAAAAAAAAATTAAGCACTTATAATATGCCAGGCACTGGGAATGCAAATATAAAGCCCCTGCTCTCAAACAATTTGCATTTTAATAGGGGAAAATAACATACATAGGGAAATGAGAGGGTGTAGGGAGGGGGTGACAAGGTTGTTTTGGTCTAGGAAGACTCAGGGATGGTGAATGAAACAATAAGGAAGTTCATTGACATGTTCTTTCCAGTATCTTTGGGAATGTTGATTCAATCACAATTCCCAAAGCAAGAAGTAGAAAACACATTGGGGGTGGAGGGTGGGGGTGGGGAGGGAAGGTATATTCTTTCTATAAGACAGAAGGGGGTCTGAGGTGAAGAGGTATAGTTGGGTCTAGGGCTGGCTAGTTATAATGAGCTTTCAACAACTAGGGCTGCACAGTTCCAGGTCTGTCTGGAAGATACAGAAGTAGCAGATGTATTAGCAGAAGCAGGAAAGAAGGTGACTGGGTAGAAGAAGTGGGGTCAATGCTAGCTAGCTAAAGTCACTATAGGGATTAAAAATAATGAACAAAATGAGGAGGTTTCTGAAATAAAAGTAGGCTAAGAACGTGTAGGGATAGCCCTGCTCTGTGGTGAAAATGTAAACCTGCTAGACTTTGAACTTTCTTTTGCTTATTCTCTCAGCCACTCACCTAGATTAAGAGCTCTTAACATAGGGTTTATGAATTTGGTGGGGTTCCATCATTCATTGTTTGCTTTGCTGTCTTGCACTGATTTTGAGAACATGCTTTCTTTGTTTTGATATCTCAGTGGACTTTTGGAAGTCCCCTCTTCCTTTTGCCACATTCTTTTTGTCTTGGTCAGTTTTCCTAAAACAAATTTACTACTTGTTAATAATAGTTCTACTCTCATGGTAAATCGTGGCTTCATCTCTTCTACATTACTATTCAAATCTAGAATAAGGGCAGGGTGATAAGGACTTTGGCTTTATCATATTGGGGGATGAGCCCCATATGCCTATATCTCATGGCTCTGCTAGATGCTAGCATGACAATCCCTGCTTCTTCACCCAGGCCCAGGCTGTCATTTAGATGGCACCATTGTTGTGGTTCCCATCTCCTTGGGTCTGCCTTTCCCTGAGCCACTTTGTTTCCTCTTTCTGATACTTTGTCCAGATCCCTATTGGGAGTCAGCTATCAGTTGTGCTATACGCTATTCGTTTACAAGTAAGACTCACTGGGCTTTACCTTTTTCCCTTATGATTACATCTAATCAGTTAGTCAAAAAACATTTATAAAGTGGGTACTGTGTGGCAGACACTGTATTTTTTCATGGGGAAAAAAGATAGTCCCTGCCCTCAAGGAGCTTATAATCTAAAGGATAAAGATAAAACACAAACAGAAACTGAAAACAGTATTGGGGAGAGAGATATTGAACATGGAGGTATAGCATACCTATATGTCCAAAAGTCCAAAAGATTGTAAACTGGTGGGAAATAAAGAAATAGTTGGCTGGGACACATTCCTGAAATGGAGGTTTGGGGAGGAACTCTTCACTCTGCCTTCTAATCAGAGGGGCAGAGGGTATCATTAAGGCATGAGTATAAAGGCTAATGTGATCTTTCAGGATGATGAGATTCCTAGGAGAATGATGGAAGTCAACAGAGTACAGCTAAAAGGAAATGAAGAACAAACATCCTTCCCAACTAATTAATTCACTTCTGAGTTAACATAGCCAATGGCCTAGTCACTCTTATTTAAAGGACATAGTTCCTCAGCTGTTGGATTGATATGCAACTGAACTGAATCAAGCAAATTATTCCTTAGGCCTCCATTGGCCAGTACCCTCACCTTACTCTAGCATTCAATAAATATTAATTCCTTTCTATGTGCAAGGCATTAAGAAACTAAAAGCAAAGACAAAAGCAAAATAGTTATTAACCTCAGAGAGTTAGTTACCTTCTTCTTGGACAATGTACTATAAGAACATAGGTAAGTATAATATACACCTGATTCTGGTGATGAACATGTAGTCTTGCTATTAAGTTTCTCTCTCTCCCTCTCTCTCTCTCTCTCTCTCTCTCTCTCTCTCTCTCTCTCTCTCTCTCTCTCTCTCTCTTTCTCTCTCTCTCCCCTTCTCTCCTCCCCCCCCACACAAACTTCTGAGTCAATTGATCTAAGGATCTTCCAGTGAGGGACTCAAATCAGTTAATAAGTGTTTAAGCATTTACTATGTGCTGGGCACTGAGGATACAAAAGCAAAAGTGAAAGAACTGTCTTCAGTGAGCTAACATTCTGTGGGGAAAAGTGGCATGTACACAAGTAAGTATATGCAAATTAGACACAGAATACATTTGGAGGGTGAGTCACTCATTACTGAAGTAGGAGAATCTGAAAAGGGTCCATGGGAGAAGATAGTGGTTAAGAAGAGTTCCAAAGGAAAAAAGGAATTCTAAGAAGTGGAGATGAGGAGACTGTATATTCTTGGAAGAGAGAACAGTCAGTGCAAAGCCATGATGATGGGAGATGGAGTATTATTTATAAAGCACAGCAAATAGATCAGTTTGGCTGGACTATAGAGTATCGTAAAGGGAGTATTATATAGTAAGGCTGGAAACATAGGTGGGTCTAAGTTGTGAAGGGCTTTAAGTGAAAAAAGAGAGGAACTCATATACAATCCTAGAAGTCATAGGGAATCATTGGAGTTGACTGGGAAGAGGGGTAGAGTGACTATGTGGAGGATAGATTGAAATGGAAGAGATTTGAGGCAGGAAGACTACTTAGAGGGTTATGGCAAGAATACAGGCAAGAGCTTATTGAGGCCTGAGCTAAGGTAATTGCTGTATGAGTAGTGAGAAGGGTACAGATGGGATGGGTGTTGTAAATGTAGAAATGGCAAGACTTGATATCTAATCACATACTTGGGATGAGAGAGAGTGAAGAGTTAAGGATAACTCCAATACTGTGAACCTGAGTGATTTGAAGGTTATGTGCTGCATGATACAGAAAAAGGGAAGTTTTGAATAGAGGTGAATTTTTTAAGGAATGAAGAGTTTAGTTTGAAATATTCAATAGGCAATTGGAGATATAGAAAAGTAAGTAGATTTAGGAGTCATCTACATAGAGATGATAATTAAATCCATGAGATTAGAGAAAATTAGATAGATCAGCACCTACTCTATAAAAAGTAGTCTGAGTTGCTTATAACAATGGATAGGTTAAATTACTTGGCCAGGGTCACATAGCCAGTATATGTCAGAGGTGAGACTTGAACCCAGGTCCTCATGATTTCTAGGCTGGATCTCTAGCCACCATATCATGCTATCTCTCTAGAACCTTTACCAAAGCCCTGCATGATTTGTTCTCAACAAACCACTAGCAGACTGCCCCATTTTCCTGCAAATCTGCAGCCCTTAATGGAATGAATATCTATTGAATTAATGTTTCTGGGGGTGAGGGGATGACATCTCTAGCTTTATGTGCATTTGCAAATGAACTGAGTCCATTGGAGGATCATTCCTTTCCTGGCTCAGGTTGAGATTTCTGCCCTCTTCACCATGTTATCTCTAATGACTAGTTCCTCTATGCTCATTCTGAGTCTAAGAAGAAACCTCCCTGTATTGCCTCATTTCATTTTCCATAGAAAAATTACTCTCATATACTGTACTAACACAGTTTCCAGCAATAGCCAGAGATAATCATTTCATGACAAGTTGATGATCTACAGATACTTCCTGGAGGTCTTGCATAAGAGGCAATTACAGGAGTTGCCTGCTCTGACAATGATTTTCTAGTGACTACTCTTGGACTAAGCAGGATGACTCATGAACATTCTGAGCAGCACATTGCCAGGTGCTGGATGATAGCGACTTACCCATAATTTCCTTCTCTTCCATTGATCAAATAAATAGCAAGGTCTTTAAGTTCAACCTGAAACATGAATCTTAGTTCCAGGTATTTTCTCTGGCTGTCCTCTAAGCCTGGAATTTTCTCCCTTCTCCATTCTGAATACTAACTTCCCTGACTCCCTTTAAGTCCCAACTAAAATCTCACCTTCTACAGAAAGCCTTCCCCAACCCCTCTTAATTTCAATACTTTCCCTTTATTAATTATTTTCTCTTTATTCTGTATATAGCTTGCTTGTTTTCTTGTCCTATCACTCAGATTGTAAGCTCCTTGAAGGTAGGGAGTATCTTTTGCCTCTTTTTTTTTTGTATCCACAGCATTTTGGCACATAATAGAAGATAAATAAATGTTTCTTGATTGATTAAGAAATCATGGTCCAGCTTCTTTTTTATGGAGAGCTCACTGTCTCTGAAGGTAGATCATTCTTTTATTGGTAATTATTAGTAAAATAGCTTTTACTTCATTGTATGGTCTATGAGTGTCCCATTGCATTCTAAACCCAAACCTGACTCACCAGGATGGCCTGAATTGAACCTGAATGAGAACAACTTACTGTTCCTCAAGCACAAAACTGTAGAGCCTTTGTGCTGTCTGTCTCCCATGACTTGGAATAGCCCTCCTAATTGACATCTACTACTCAGATTTCCCATTTTTTTCAAGATTCACCATAAGTGACCTTTGTACATGATATATTTCCTGATCCCCCAAGCTTTCAACCTTGTCTACATCAACTTTTATCTATTCTGAATCTATTTTGTTTATATTTAAATTTTGACATGATGCTTCCCTCAGTAGAGTATAAGTTCCCTGAGGGCAGTGATTGTTTCATTTTTGTCTCTTAATCTTCAGTGCCTTGCACATTGTATGGCCTGTACTGAGCACCTAACCGATGCTTTTTGATTGGTTGACAAACAGGGTCCAGCAATCATAGCAGCAAGACAGGATGTAATTCATTTGGGTCGGTAACTTGACCTCACTAAGACCAACTTCCTTCTTGCCTCCTCACTTGTCCCAAGTTTCAGTTCCTGCTCATGATATTTGTTCTATTCTTCCTAATCTACAGATTTTTCACCCAGAATTAGAATAGGAGTCAACTGGTTCTATTTTCCATTATCCATTCTTCTTCCATTTTTACTCACAGAGACAAAGGAGTCTAATCTATTCCTTGTTTTTCTTCTTACTATCCTTTTTTTCCTTGCCTTTGGCATTTTTCACAGAGAAAACCACAAAGTACTAATATTGGATCATAGATCTGGATCTGGAAGGGACCTGAGAGGCCATCTAGACCAGTTTTACTAAAGATCTATTTCCTTATCATCAAAGTCTTCAAGTGGAGGTGCATAATTATTTGATAGCAACTGTTTTATTTGGTGATGTGTAGGGCTAGATGATCTCTGAAGTTTTTTCCAGCATAGAAGCTCTTATTCCTTAGGCCTTAGCTCATATTGAAATTTGTCCTTCCTGGCATTTGTTCTGTTAGGATCTCGCCATGTTTGTTTAGGCATACTTTGTTTTATTATGCTTTGCTTTATTGTACTTTATAGATTTTTTTTAACAAATTGAAGGTTTGTGGCAATTCTGTATTAATTAATTCTATTGGTACCATTTCCTCTACAGCATGTGCTCATAATATATCTCTATGTCATATTGATAATTCTCACAATATTTTGAACTTTTTCATTATTGTTATATTTGTTATGGTGACCTGTGATAAGTGATCTTTAATGTTACTCTTGTAGTTATTCTGGTATTTGTATAAGATGGTGAATTTAATTCATAAATGTTGTATATGTTCTGACTGTTCCACTGACTGGTCATCCTCCCATCTCTCTCCCTCTCCTCAGGCCTCCCTATTTCCTAAGACACAAAAATACTAAAGAATATTACATAAACTTAGTTGATAAGGAAGTGGCAGGGTATGAGAGGATTGATTCAAATTTTGAAAGAAGTTTTACTGTGGGTAAAATGTTATCAAACAGCATTGCACGTTACAGAGACATATTTGGTGAAAAAGTCAATCAATGTGGTAAATTTCATTGTTGTCTTATTTTAAGAAATTGTCACAATCACTCCAATCTTTAGCAACCACCATCCTGATCAGTCAGCAACCATTAATACTAAAGCAAGATTCAACACCAAAAAAAAATTGTGACTTGCTAACAGTTCAGATGATGGCTAGCATTTTTTTTAAGCAATAAAGTATTTTTTCAATTAAGGTATGTGCTTTACTTTTTTAGACATAATATTAATTCACACTTAGTAAACCACAGTATAGTGGAAACAAAACTTTATATGCACTGGGAAACAAAAAAAAATTTGTGTGACTAACTTTATTGTGATATTTCCTTTATTGTGGTGGTCTGAATTGAACCTGCAGTATCTCCAAGGTATATCTGTATTTGGAATTAGTTCTCTGACCTCACTTCCACCTTTTATACACATCCTATATGAATCTGAGTTTATTTATGAATTTCCTATTCAGCCACATTAATCTCTATAGGCATTTTCCCCTTTCTTCCTGTAATATATGGATCCAATTACTACTGGACCCTCACAAATTTTGGATCAGATTTTGAAGTGTTTTAGTGATAATTTGCCTAACTTGGTTAAGTTGCTCTAACCCAGTTCAAAAACAGGGGATTCCTGAACTTAATCATTGGCTAGATATTAAGTTGCTAACCCAGGCAAGAAAAAAAAAATAAAACATTGCAACAGTAAAATATTTTATTGGGTAGGTAATGAATAATAAAGCAACAGATATATTCTCATCTTCATTCCTGAATAAATACAATTTAATTTCTTTTCCTTCCAGAGTAGTTTGGAAAACAAATTCCTGCAAAAGACTCAAAGATTCAACAGGTTTAGGTATAGACAAAATCCTGCAGCCAGGGGAAAGGTGGGATATTTTACCCATTCTGCACCTGCATATCTACTGTAATTGTTAAATGATCACAGCTGTGCTGAAGTGATGATTATAGTTGTTCTCCTTGTTCAACAGGGGCTGAAAAACTCTTATTACTACCACCAGATGCTAATGCAAGTTCTACTTTGTCTTGCCTCAAATACTACTGGTTATGATGATTTTCATCTTGGAAACCAGTGGCCCATCTTTCCTTCTCTCTCAATATCCTAGAAGAAATTTCCATTAAATTATTCTCATAATGAGAAACAAATTTTTCCTCCTATTTTAATGAGGAGTGACAAAAATGACCTTCCTCAGTTTCTGGTGAGAAAAAATTCTTATCTAAATCTCCTACCAATTGTACGGCAAATTTTTCTTCCTCTATGACCAAGAGATGGGGGAAAATCACCCAAAAGCCAGCCCTGAATTCCTCAATGCTAATACCTTTATTTCTTATCAGAATAATTTGTGACCATGTCATAAGTAGTTTGTTCTTAAGTGCCTCAGAGGCAGTGTGACACACTGGATAGACAGATACTAGATGTGGAGTCAGTAGACATAGATTTAAATATTATTTATTACCTATATGACTTTGAACAAATCATGTAACCTCCCTTAGACTTAGTTTCATCATCTGTAAAATGAAAGAATTGGACTAGATTAAAACACTGTCTATTTCCAAGTTCATTATCACATTCCTCTTGAGCTGGCATCCTTTTTTGAATTTCAGGAAATAGGATCTCACCTATCTTTAGTTTGGACACTTTGAAACCCATATTCACAAAATTTAGATTATATATTTTCTATGCATATCCTTTTTTGTCCTTTATAAATTTATAAATTTCCTTTCATTTTGACTCAGATAACCAAGTGCTCCTAATTAGTTAGAATCATGTCTGGGATTTTTTTTTAAAAACCCTTCCTCTTGTTTCTTCTTTTCCTTTCTCATAATAAGCACATAATAAGTGCTTCAGAAATGACTGTTGTTGAACTGAAGATTTGGAAGAAACTTTTGGCCTCTGAATACTCTATCACATTTGATTTGGTTGGTTAGTCCCCTATATTCAGTTATTACTCTGCACAGTCTAAGATTTACTGGACCTAGAGTGACTCTGGCACTAAAATATGAATATATTTTGAATATATTTTTCATATGAGAGAATATGCAATATTGTCATTATTCATCCTTACAGTTCTAGTCAAAGTAATTTTTTTATCAGTTATCTGTTCAGATTTATAATTTCCTCCTTGTTTATCTTTCTGTTCAATTTATAGAGCTCTGAAAAAAGAACATTAAAGTCATCTATAATTATCGTCTTACTAGTAAGGTCTTTTTTAAAATTTCAGTTGATTTTTCCTTTACTTAGGTGCCTTGCCTCTTGGCATGTATGCATAATTTAATAATGGTATTTTTCCTTATTTAAAGTACATTAAAGCTTAATGTAGTTTCCCTTTTATCTTTCTTACCTTACGTTTCTTATGTTGCTTATAATGTTGATAATATTGTTTTATCTAAAGTTATTACAGCAAATTTTGCTTTTTCTGAATTACCTGAAGCACAACAAATTATATACAGATACCTCAATTAAATTATATCCAGGAAATGGTTGAGTTCCATTCTATTATGACTTTATGAAGAACCCTTTTGTTTTCTGATTTTCGGATCTAAATTCAAGTGGTTATGAGCTTTGAGTGACTATTTAGCTTCGAGAGACTTACAGGACATACATTTTTTGATGACCTTTTAACAATTTATTTAAAATGTATTCAGATTATGTTCATTATTACTAGGATATTGTTTAGGAATTGTTCCAGTATAACATTTTGGTTAATTAATGAGGGAGTGTGTATAGTTTGCCAACAGAGCAAAATTTTCCTCTATTCCTTTTGTTCTGTGAACACTCTTTAGACTCTGAGGACCCTAAAGAATATTAGTGCTACATGTTCACAAATTTTAAAAGTTTTCAGTATTCTCCACTAAAACAATAGTTGTGATCATGCCAGAATAGCTACACCTTTTGACACAACAATCACTATCTCAGTATTCCCAAGTACTAATGACTCTATGCTGTACTCCCCCCATGAATCCTTATGACCTTCTTATATTGCTAATTATGCCCAGCCAAGCCTCAGCTTTGAATCACTCCCATTTGTCAACTTTGCTCCTACACATGTGCTGCTGAATGAAAGTGGAGAAAATCAATCATGCAACCATTCTGATTAGGTCTACTCCAAATTTATGTTTTGCGATCTCAACTGGGTCCTCACTGTTGCCAGGCAATCCTACTATACTATACCTCCCTCACCAACCCACTATCCCACTTTCCACAGAGGCTCTTCCAAACCTTTTTATCCTCCCTCAAACCTCCCATGGTTCCCCCTTCCCCAATTCTCTCAGCTAAGAATTTTGCCTCATATTTTACAGACAAAAATGATGCTATTCATCATGAACTCCCTCTTCTCCCCAGTAACTCATCTTCTATCACTTAGGTGTCTCCTGCCATTCTCTCTTCCTTTACCCTTCTCACATGATGAGGTAGCCTTACTCCTTACCAAGGCTAACCCTACTACACTAGTGTTCAAGTGACCTCATTCATCCTGTCTCCTCCAATAGATTGCTCCCTCTGTCATCCCTACTCTTTCACTTATTTTCAATCTCTCCCTCTTTACTGGCTCTTTTCCTATATCTGACTATAAAATGCCCACATCTCTATTCCAAAAAAACCCCCTCAGTTGACCCTTCTATCCTTAATCATTATCATCCTATATCTCTTCTGTTCTTTGTAGCTAAACTCTTCAAATAGGCTGCCTACAGTAGGTGCCTCCACTTTCTCTCTTTACATTCTCTTCTCAACCCCTTATAAAATGGCTACAGACATCATTCTCCTGAAACTACTCTCTCCAAAATTAATAATGTTCTTAGTTGCTAGATCTAATGGCTTTTTCTCAGTCCTCACTCTCCCTTACCACACTACAGCCTTTGATGCTATTGATCACTCTTTCATTCCTGATACTCTCTAGGTTTCTGGGACACCACTCTCTCCTGGCTTTCCTCCTGCCCACCTGACTGCTCCTTCTCTGTCTTCTTTGTTAAATCCTCCTCCAGATCACTCCCTCTAGCTATAAGTATCCCTCGGGGTTCTTTCTGCCTGGGTTCTCTTCTTTTCTCCCTCTATATTACTTCACTTGTTGATCTCATCAGATACCATGGATTTAATTACCAACTCTATGCTGATGATTCACAAATCTACCTATCCTCTGCTGCCTGACCTCCAGCCTCATATCTTCAACCACCTTTAAGAGATCTTAAACTCAATATACAGTAAATGTCAAAGTCAATGTGTCCAAAACAGAATTCTATTATTTTTTCCTTGCCCCCTTTACCCCTGCCTTTCCTATTATTGTAGAGGGCAAAACAATCCCCTCAGACCCTCAGGCTCACAACCTAGAAGTTGTCCTGGATTTCTCACTATCTTTCATACCCATATTAAGCTTTTACCAAGACCTGTTGATTTTACCTTTATAACATATCTCAAATATACCTCCTCTCCTCTGACCCTGCCACTACTCTAGTCCAGTACCCCATCATTTCACACTTTGAATATTGCAGTAGCCTGCAGATAGGTCTGCCTACCTCAAGTTTTTCTCCATTCCAATACACCCTCCATTCATCTGCTAAAATGGCTTTCTTAAAAAACAGGTCCAATCATGTTACTCCCCTACTCGATAAACTCGTTTGCCTCCAAATACAAATGCTCTATTTGGCATCCAAAGCCTTCATAACATAACCCCTTACTACCTTTCCAATCTTCTTAAACCTTGGTCTCCAACATGTACTTTTAAATTCAGATACTGGCCTCCTGGTTGTTTCATGAACAAGACCCTGTCTTTCTGTTCCAGGCATTTTATCTGTCTGTGCCCAATTGTGTGTGTGTGTGTGTGTGTGTGTGTGTGTGTGTGTGTGTGTGTGTGTAAGGGAGAAGGGGCAGCAACAGAATTTCTGCCCCACCCCAAGGAAATATATTATTCTTGTTCAGTGTTTCAGTCATGTCCAACTCTTCATGACCCAATTTGGGATTTTCTTGGCAAAGATATTGGAGTGGTTTGCCATTTCCTTCTCCAGCTCATTTACAGATAAGGAAACTGAGGCAAACAGACTTAAGTAACTTGCCCAGGGTCACACAGCTAGTAAGTGTCTGAGGCCAGATTTGAACTCAGGTCTTCCTGACTCCACTCCTGGCAACTCTATTCACTGGGGCACTTAGTTGGCCCACAGTTGATATGGTCACAGCATTTAATCAGTGTGGTAGCATGGTGTTAAATTAACTAAAATTTTGGCCATACCTTTCTGAGTTTTGAACAAGTTTTTTGAACGTCAGAAAGGAACAACGAGACTGGTAGAGCATACAAATTATCATGCTCCTTAGGAGAGTTAAATAGCTAAGTCCTAGAGAGTTAAGACTCAGCAATACTTTGTAGAGGAGATTCCTGCATAGTTACTACTAGAAATTAAGGTAATAACTCACCCTCTGGAGACACAATCTAACCATATAAGCATATGCTGAGGGAGTAACCCAGAAGATGCTGTACCGTGGGGGCTCATAAGGGATATGTGTGGCCATCCAAAATGCCCCTTCTTGGATGCCTGACTGGGGTCCACATCAGGAGAATTAATATTTTTTCTTTTATTTAGATTTTAATTGAGCAGTAAGTTTTCCAGTGTCTTTACAACACGAACTAGTCTTTTTGAGAAAAATTTTCCATGGGTGTTATCTGGTGTATTATCTTATCTTTGATGAATACAGAAGCTAAGAGGAACAGTGTGGCATTTGCTTCCCTAAATGGCTGATGCCAAGCAATTTGCCTAGAGCATATTATGGGAACTCATACATGCTAATTTTGGTTCACTTTCAAAGAGACCTAGACTGTTTGCCTTGCAGTGACATGAGCCTAGACAGCTTGTCTGAGGTCTTTATGGGTTGCAGGTCCATCGGATAAAGTTTTCCTGATGGTCTAGAAATGATGAGTGATTAAACCCAAGTGTTTAATGGGTTTTAGAGGGAAAGTTTTAGTTTGTTCTCCTTTTCAGGTTAGCCTGCTTAGTCTAATAGAAGTTGATTAGGGCCTATAGTCAGATTATTTCTCTATTTCAGGAACCCAGAAGAATATTCCTTCCTGATTAGAGCCTGAAATACACATACCAGTTCAGAGGAGAAGGGCCTCTTAGTAGGAAAGGTGGAGGGAGAAGATCCCACCCTTATTTGGTCTAAAGCCATTTTGTTATAGCAATTGGGATGAAGCCTGCTGGGTGAATGAATGCATGAATAAAAAAGGATTTATTAAGCATTTATTATGTATCAAGGTGTTATGCTAAGCTCTGGAAATAAATATGTCAGGTAGTCAAAAAAAAAAGTGAGTCCCTGCTCTTAAGGAGTTCGCCCCACACTAATTGGAGAAGACAGCACATGAAAGCAAGTTCATGCTATAGGGCAGACAGAAAAGCCCAGAAGTGCTAAGTGTATAGCAGATCAGATGACAAGATGTAGGGTCCTTAGGTTATATTAGTAGGTCAGATGAATTTTTGGGGTCTGTAGGCCAAATAGTAAGGCCTCACCAGAAGGAATAAAGTTGCTAGCTCATATCTCATCCAAGTCACACAAGCAGTTGACTAGCATGTATGGGTGCTGGGATGGGAGGGGTAGGGGATCAGGAGGTGGGCAGGTAGAGGGGTGGGGGAAGGAAGTGAGTAAGAAAACAGGGAAGACATCTGTTGATCCAGGATGGGATGGAAATCTTCAAAATTTGTTTTTGACCCACTGACTAAAGAGTGATTATGACTTAGAAAGAAAGTATTACCTTTCTCTTACATTAGAAATGAAGCTATGTTGGGGGATAGGGGAGCTTAGATCCTTAGGGGGCAAATTTTTGTTTTGCTCTGTTTTTATCCTAGAAACTAGAAGTGAGTGGGAAAGTTAGCATTTAAACAGCCACAAGAGGTTGATGACTGACACCTCTGTCAGCAGAAGCCAGGAAAACAGCCTGAGAGCATGATGAGAAGTAAAAATGGATAATTGCTGAACTTTCCATTTGGGAGAACAAATCCCAGGCAGTAATTCAGTAATTTGCCCCCTCCCTCTTTCCCTTCCCCCTCCCCTTCGCCACACATCTACCCCCTCTCTCCCTCCCTCTCTTCTGCTCACTGTTTCCCTGTCCCTCCATCCCTCTCTCTCTCTTCCCACCCCACCCTGCCTGGGGGAGAATATTTTAAATCCAAACCTTATCTGCTCTTTAAAGTTTGTTTTCATTTCTGTTCAATTAGTATTGAAAACTGGCATAAGATAAAATGTAGTCAACTATAGCAATTTCTGATTTATATGTTTCATTATTGGAAATGGGATGTAAGGGAGAGGGGCATTGGCTGGCATGTTACACAGAAAGACAATGGAACAGACTGTCAGAGATTGCCAGGTTCTTGCCAGCTGTGGGCTGGCAAGTAAAATAAAGGATAATTTTATGGATTTATAGTTCATAAATTTGCAAAACATGAAAAAGCATGAATCTTGTTCTCCCATAGGCATAAAATGAGCTCAACAGTAGTTTCTGCCTGGCAGATGAACAGGGGTTGAGTGAGCTTCCCCAGTGGGCTCTTTGTCCTGCCCCTATTGTTCTATTCTGAACATGATGTAGAAACCCCCCTCTGAAGGATGGAACAGAGGATAGTGACTAGAAAGTTGTACTCAATAGAAGGAGACAAGAGTGGAAGGAAAAGACTGGCAATGCCCAAATTCCAAAGGTGGGAACCAGAAGGAAAGGGAATAAAAATTCTAGTTTTCCCTCTCCTTCAGCACCAAAACAGAAGCTTTTTCCTCTTACACAAATCATTTCTAGCAGAGACACAGATAGACCAACATAGAAGGCTTTCTTTTCCCTACTCCCACTCCCATTCCCACAATGCCAAAATTTGGATAATTGAGGTAACAGTACTAAGTAGACAAGAACTTTGGTCCTATACTCAGCTTGGGGCTGGATATGGTTGGACTCTTCCAGTCCCCAGAGACTTCCCATATATGATGAGAACAGTGACCATAGATTCCTGATCTTTGAGCAGCCCTGAATCAAATATTATAGTTACATGACCTATTCTTTCAAGATATATCATCATTCATGGTCACCAGAGAGGCAAATTGTTAACCCACTATATACTGCTAGAATTTGCTGGACAGGTATACTTATCTTACCTTCTGCTGGAGTTAGATCTACTCAATGGAGCTGTGCTTTTACTTCAGTTGGTAGTAAATCCTGGTCTGGACTCTCATGATTAGATTCATGGTATCAACCTTTCCCCATCTCTTCAAGTTCCCTTTGACCTAGCCATCTCTAAATTCCTTCATGTAAAAGCAAGAAAGAGTAGACCCAACATAGGTCCAGTTGAGGAGATAGGTAACTGGCATCAGGGACCTGTGGCCATCACCCCTGCCTTTCTTAGAAACAGAAGGGACATGACTTTGAAGCCTCATGCTCTCTTGCAATGAAACAGGGCCCAAGACCCCTCTGGACCCAGAAGCTGATAGCAGTTCTTGTCTCCTCACTTGAACACAGCTAGTCAGGAAAGAGAAAACACCTTGACCAATTGGCATCTTTTGAATGCACACCTAGTTCCAATGCATCAGCCAATCAGAAGCCTCCTCTTTTTCCCATAATAAAGTGAATAGAAAAAGTAAAAATACCTGTATGTGCCCTGAATCAGAAAACAGGTCTATTTCATTACATGTCATCATACTTCTAAAGAAACATTCTTCTCATCCAGCCTCTTCTGTATGGCCAGGAAACAGGCAGAGAACCCTGAGCATGCTCAGAAGATGGGGACCCAGGTCCCTTGTTACATATCTATCTATAGCTACATCTATATCTATATCTATATCTATATCTATATCTATATCTATATCTATATCTATATCTATATCTATATCTATATCTATATCTATATCTACATCTATATCTATATCTATCTATAGCTATAGCTATCTATACCTCTATCTCTATGTATCTATCTATCTCTATCTATCTATCTGTCTATCTGTCTATCTGTCTATCTATCTATCTATCTATCTATCCATCCATCTATCCATCCCACAAAGCTTCAGTGGAAGAGAATGCATGATTAATCACCTCATTCCTCTACCCAGAGACCCTCAGTGATCCATCACTACCAACATAATAAAGCCCCAGATCCTTAGCCTAAATTACAGTCCCTCCATGCTCCTGATCCACACCACCTTCTCCTTTGTCACTGGCTCTAAACCTTTTTTTGCTCACGGCATAGTATTTCATGCCATGAGGAATTGCAATAAATGAGCTGGCAGTGCTACAGGCAAGAGGGGAGAGCTGCAAGTGCAGTCTCCCTTCAATAAACACAGCTGCTTTGGTGGAGTTCTTTGTGAGTTCAAGATCTGATATGTTTTGAGGCTAATGAGCATAATTAATAGGCAAGTTTTGTTTATTTTGTGACTACTATACTTACCATGTTAGATAAGTAAAATTTATATTGAAAAATTTATGTTTTGTTTTTTACCTGCAATAACTGGCACATCTAATGAGACTTGGCGCATACTAGCGCTCCATGGCATATCCTTTGAGAACCACTGCCCTGTATGTGCTCTATGCTTTAGCCAAGTTTGTCGAAGGTTCCTTGAATGGGACTCATGCTTCTGGGTTTCCAGGCTTTCTGGGTCTCTGCAATTCTATTCGTGCTATCTCTTCCCAGGGAATGCTTTCTTCCCTACCATCTCTACTTGTAAAAATAATCCAACTTATCCTTTTTGGGAGGGAGGGGGAGGCTATCGGGGTTAAGTGACTTGCCCAAGGTCACGCAGCTTATAAGTGTTTGAGGCTGGATTTGAACTGAGGTTTTTCTGACTCCTGTGCTGCTTATCGGGGTTAAGTGACTTGCCCAAGGTCACGCAGCTTATAAGTGTTTGAGGCTGGATTTGAACTGAGGTTTTTCTGACTCCTGTGCTGCACTCTATTCACCTCACTGCCCCCAAGTTCTCTTTTTCAGTTTTAATTCCAGTTCTCACATGAAGCCTTTCCTCTTTTTCCTAACCAGTTGTTATCTCCCAATGCTCTGAGCTTCCAAAGCAATTCATTGATTCTTTTCTTCTACCCTTATTCTAGTCTTGCTTGTGTTCTAGTTTTTCAGGTAGCTGGCTTCTCTCCCCTATCACATGTGGGGGAGTGGAAAGTGCACTAAATCTGGAGAATCCAAATCCTACCTGAGCCTTTTGCTCATCTGAGACTCAGTTTTCTCACCCACAAAATGGGGAAAATAATACATGAACTACTCACCTCATGGAGTTATTGTAAGGAGATGATGAAAACAAAATACTTACTACACGGATCTTATTAGCCTGAAAACTACATAAAATTCAGGACTAAAATTTATATATCTTAGTATTACCCACAGCACCTTATGCAATAATTTAATTCGATAGAGTTATTAGGCATCCACTGTGTGCAAGGCGTTGTGCTGAGAGTATACCAAAAGAAAAGTGGAGGATTCTGCCCTTTAAGGTGTTTTCATTCTGCTGGGGGAGGGATGCCATATATAGAAGAAATAAGTGAAAACTTTATGAGGAAGTAAGCCAAGTCCTGAAGGAAGGCAAACATTCAGAGAAAGAATGAAGGAAAGCATTTTTCAACAGCTTACTATGTGCTAAGTGCTAAGAGCTGGGATACAAACAAGTAAGACAGGCTGCTTTCAAAGAGTTCACATTCTAACAGGGGAAACAACATCTAAGGAGATGGAGTTATGGATAGGATATATTCTGGGCTGAAGGAAAGGCTTCTATAAATACGTGGAGGTGAAAATGAATGTTGATTTCAGAGAAGACGCAGTGGGAGAATTTGGCTAGACTGTAGAAGAAAGGAATGGGATGGGGAAAGTAGAAGCAAGTCAGACTGTAGATTGCCTTAACTGCCAGAAGTTTGTATCTTGTCCTAGTGGGAATAGAAAGGGACTGTAGACTTTAGAGCAGGGCCCTTATGTGGCAAGATTGTGCCTCAAGCAGATTATTGTGGCCTGTGTGTGAAGGAGAGATTGCAGAGGAGAAAGCCTGGAAATCAGAGCAGTCCGGATAAGAGACAATGAAGATCTGACCAAGGATGCCAGCCTGTTGAATGGAGAAAGGTAGGGAGTGGAATTGAAAGGATTGGGGAACTGGATAGATATGGAGGATGACTAAGAGGGAGAAGTCAGGGAAGATTCTAAATTTGCAAAGCTGGAAATATGGCAATACTTTCAACAGAAATAGATAAGATTAGATAGAACAGTCATTAAATATTTAGTATTTGCCAGGCACAGCATAATCACAATTCCAAGGCAAAGGCAAATGAGACAGTCCCTGGTTTCAAGAAGCTTCCACTCTAATGGCAGAAAACAACATATTAAGGAGTGTTAGAAAACAGAGGTTGAGGGGAAGAAGAGAGAAGGGTGCACATGCATGGTGAGGAAAGAGCTGTGAAGTAGGCTGCAAGTCTGGGCTTAGGCAAGATGAGCTAAAAGCTTGCCTATCTGAACTGGGAGACCCAGAGACAGAGTCCAAGTTTTCAGGAGAGACAGGGGGCACATGATTGAAGATTAGGTCTTAGAGAGTAGATGGCCACTAGAGATATGGTGAGGGTATGGTCTCTACCTGCCACCAGTTCTGCCAAGGTCAGCCATTAGCAATTGCCATGAGTAATACAAAAGCCTCCAGTCCTAGAAAAGGCTGAGTATTACTAGTTCTTCTGAATGTCTTTTATTAAGGGAAAATGTCTCTCTCCATCCCGCAAAGTTCAATCCCTCCAAGCTGCTTTGGAGGTAAACTGAGCTCTGAAGAGAACCCCTAGTAAAACTAGGGAGGCACCTTAAACTCTAAAAAGGTCAAGGGACAACAGGCTGGTGGGTCTAAAAGAAACCTCACCACACTTATTTCCAAAGTAGAAGGACATGGCATACTCACATTGTTCTCTCATTGCTAAATAGCCACAGGCACTTGACTCTCTAATTTCCCAGGAGTGGGAGACCTCCTCACAGGAAGCATCCACCATCTTTAGAAGTGTCACCAAAACCAACAGAAACATGAAGGTCAATCCAGGCTCACCTTCCTTTTTGCTGCCCATCCCTGACTTCAACAAGCTAGTTGCAGTCCTGAAAGACTATGTCAGTTTTTTCCCCTGGTCTAGGTATGATTCAAGTCAGTCCCCTGAGAGATTAAATTTGGGACTGGCACAAAATGAGACACTAGTAAGTCACTCAACAGTAAACAAAAGGAGATTTATTTTGCCATGGCAGGAGGTGGATATTCAACAAGGATAGACACTGAGGACCAGTAGAGCTGGTCAGATTTAGCTCAGTAAAGCTGCCTTGTGTGAGGTACCCATCATGATTTACCAGCCAAGCATCAGAGTGCTCCCAGAGCTCCTCATGCTTGTTCTGTATGCAATCAAACATGAAGTAATACAACAGCCTGAACCTTTAGCTTCCTGAGCCGGACAGGACTGGTCTCCTTAGGATGGTCTCCTTAGAGCTTAAGGAAAAATTAGGCTAACTTGCAAAGGAAGGGTGGGAGTGAGTGATGAGAATATTGATCCTACCACACAAGGGTTGGGAGGAGAGGAAGGAGAGGATGGGGTGTCTAAGGTATAGCCATTCCAGTGAATGGTTGAGGTAGATGGGAGTCAGAATTCATGGGAGTTGAGAAGGTTGAGGAATTAGGAGGCAAGGTCGTTTAGAGGGGTTTAGGGGCATAAGGGAGCAGAATGCTGTTAGCCAGGTACTGAACATATTAGAGAAGATGGAGAGTGACCTCAAGGTCTGTCAATGATAGCAACAAGGATCTGGACAGACAGGAAGGAATTTTAAAGAAGGAGTGATATTTGCTGCATGATCAAGGCAGTAGCAAAGGCTATAAATGCCAGTGGGTGCAAGGAATATGGGAGCTTCTTGTCCTGGTACTGTGTGTCAGGGAGTGTAAAAGAAGGGGTGTCTAGTATTGGAGAGGGTGGTCAGAGAGTTAGTGCTGTCCAGAGAAAGCCAGGTTTGGGAGTGTAAGAAGACTATAAGCACTTGAAGTCTAGGTTGATGGAGAATTAACAATTAAAAGGAAGCTCTATTGGACACAAGGTAAATCAGTCAGCAAGCATTTATTAGATAATTTCTCTGTGCCAAGCACTGGGAATAGAAAGAATAGCTAAAACAAAACAAACAAACACAAAAACATCCAGTCCCTGATCTCAGGGAGCTTAAGTGAATAGAAAACATATTTGCTGTTCAGTCACGTCTGACTCTTTGTAACCCTATTTGGGGTTTTCTTGGCAGAGATACTAGAGTGGTTTACCCTTTCCTTCTCTAGTTCATTTTACAGATGGAGAAACTGAGGCAAACAAGGTTAAGTGACTTGTCCAGGGTAACACAGCCAGTAAGTGTCTAAGGCTGGATTTGAACTCATGAAGATGAGTCTTCCTGATTCCAAGCCTAGTGCTTTATCTACTACACCACCTAGTTGCCCACAAAACACAGAAGAGATGAAAGGCAATTTGAAAGAGAGAAGGTATTAGCAGCTATGATGACCAGGAAAGCCCTCCTGCACAAGGTGGGAGAAGCCAAGAGGTGGAGGTGAAGAAGGAAAGCACTGTGGGCGTGGTGCAGAGTGAATGTGAAGGCACTAGGGGAAGAGATGGAGTGTCAATATTTGAGTAGCTACAATAGAGATGAGTTGATGGAGGCGAGAATGGAAGACTGAAGCAGGCAAAGAGGCTGTTCTGCCAACTCCCAATGACAGGAATAAAAAGAGGGGAACTCGGAAGCTTGAAACAACTGAACAACAATGAAATTGTAAGCTCCACGACGGCAAAGAATCATGATTTATTTTTGCAGCTGCCTCTATACCTAGCGCTGGCACCTTGCAAATAATATACACTCAATTATGTTTGTTTATGGAGCTTATTGAAGGCTGGAGTGGCCATATATATAACTTAGCAATATCCCAAGACAAATGTCCTAGGACATTTGGATTTGAAAAATCATTCCTACATGACAGATAGTACTTGGGAAAAAAAGGAATTAAAGTACACCATCGCTGCTCAAGTGAACAGAACAGCAGACCAGTTCTGGGAAGGGAAAATGGAAAGATGATAAATATTGTAATTTATTCAAATGAGGTTTCTCTATTCATGCAAAGGTAGTTAGTGTTTCTGAGTGATAATGTTAATTATTGTATAAACAGATTATAAATAACACTACGATCTGATAAGATTGCATTTCCCAGCTGAAATTTTCTCCTCAATTGAAGGGCTTAGGATAAATGCATATAATTCATTGAAATGCTTTCCAAATGGACATTACCACTATGTTTTACACATTTTGTGCAGTGGAATTAATACTAGCTTTGGATAAGTGAGGACCAAATTCTACTTCTGATGATTTCTACCCGTGTAGTCTTGGGCTGGCCACTTAATCTCCAATCTCCTGGAACCTCTGGAAAATGAGGGGGTTGATCCAGATGGCCTCTGAGGCCTCTTCTAGCTCTAGGCTTTCGATCCTATGAAGGGTTTAGGATGTGGCCATATAATCCAGAGAAAACAATGCCTTCAAAATGGACACCATCATCATGACTTCTATATTTCTTACAATGGGAAAAGCATGGACTTGGAATCAGAGGACATGGCTCAAATCCTTCCCCTCTCTCTACTTGGCTGGCCTTGGAGTCCTACCCTCTCCCCTGTTTTGGCCCTCAAGTTTCTCATTTGGATTGGACAGGATGTCCCTTCCTCCTCTAAACCTGTGATTCTCTAATCCCCTCTAGAGATTATTAAAGTGATTTCTTGACACTGGGGAGTTTAGGCTCCCCTCAGCCCCTTCATTTGATTTTTATGATAATACTATGAATTATTTAAGAACATGGATGGGTAGGGAGAAAAACTAGGATAAAACAAGGAAAAAAGAATAAAACAAGAAATAAAGGATAAAGAAGGTGACCTCTCTCTCTGTCTCTGTCTCTCTGTCTCTCTTTCTCTCTCTGTCTCTCCTTCTGTCTCTCCCTCTGTATCTCCCTCTCTCTCCCTCTGTCTCTGTCTGTCTCTCCCTCTCTCTCACCTCTCTTTATTATCATGTTCTTTTAAGAGAGCCTTCTTTGTCTATTTATAATATCACTAACTTAGAGGTGGAAGGGAACTTGGAAATTATCTAATAGTAATAATAATAATGATGATAGGTGGCATCTATGTAGTGCTGAAAAGTTTTTGTTGCACTGTACATATGGAATCTCATTTGATCTTTGCAACAACTCCATGCATCAGGTGCTATTTTTAACTCCGCTTTCCAAACAAGGAAACAGAGAGATGAAGTGACTTGTCCAGGGTCACACAGAGAGTAAGTTCATGAGATAGGATTTGAACTCAAGCCTTCCCGACTCCAAATCTAGTACACTTACCCATTGTACCACCTAGACATGAGGAAAGTGAGGTCCAGGTAACTGACTTCTCCAGTGTCACACAGATTATACATAATCAGGTGACTGTAAAAAACAAAAAAAAAACCTTCTCTGACTCTTTTCACTCTCCTATTGCCCTCACCCTCTTAAGCAGACACAGCTCGCTCAAGATTTTTTCTATTTACCCATTTAGGCCAAACTCTGTTTTAACAATTGCCATATTAATATGGGGTTCTATTTAGCCAAACTGTTTCCATAGCAATCCCTCAGTTGGAGGCCCCAAGAAAGCACTTTGATGATCTGGCCATGACGAATTCATCTCGGTCTTAGTCCAGGAGCAGTGAATTTGTAGGAAGAAAATGCTATTGTCTGAAATTTTTTTTGTACTTCATAGTGCAGCTTTATGGCCACTCTTGGATCTCAGTAGGGATGTCTAACCGAGGTGATGGGCAGAAGACAATACAAGTAGCAGACCCTGGCTGGGAAAATAATGAAAGATGCAGATTGTATAAAATGAATATTTAATGAATGATAATTTTATTCTTGTTGTTCAGTTGTTTCAGTCATGTCTAACTCTTTGTGATCCCATTTAGACTTTTCTTTGCAAATGTCTTTGCCATTTCCTTCTCCAGTTCATTTTACAGATGAGGAAACTGAGGCAGACAGGGTTAGGTGACTTGCCCAGGGTCACACAGCCAGTAAGTGTCTGAAGCCAATTTGAACTTAGGAAGATGGGTCTTCCTGACTCCAGGCTTGGTACCCTATCCACTGTGCTATCTAACTGCCCTATGAATGCTAATAGCTCACATTTAAATAAGCTTTAAGGTTTACAAAGCACTTTACATCAATTATCTTGTTAGGTCCTTACAGAATAGTGATGTAGGTCCCATCACTATGTCTATTTTGTAGATAACTGAGACGTTCAAGATTATGTGACTTGCTCAGAGTTACACAGCTGTTAGGAATGTAAACCAAGGTCTTCTTGACTCTAAGCCCAACACCATACCCAGTCCTCCAGACTGGCTAGAGGAAAGATGCTAAAGTTTCTTTGAATTCATCAAAATGGGATTTGACCTTTTCTGGATCTTAGGAAACATAGGAAATCTCCATTGTTCAATTCCCCACACAGGATAGGCCCAGAAAATAACCAGATGTAGAGGAATCCATTCACAAAGGTAAAGGTGAAAACCCTGGTACCACGCTTAAGACACTCCTCTCCAAGGTATGCATTTCTATGAAGTCAGAAGGGAAACAAGGATGTTGAAACTTGCATGTCTTAAAAAAGCCCAACTATGTAACACATAAACAAAATATGGTAATTAGTAGTGCTTCATGGCTGCCTTGAAGATACACACCCTGCTTTAAAAATAGACATAATCGCTGAAAGAAAATGGTTTAGGAGTCAGCCCCAAATAACCTCTTTTGGCTGCTGCTGCCACTTTATCTCAGAGGTGAGAACCATGACTTTCCTGTTTGGAAGGGATGCTATGACATGAAAGGATAGAAAGTTGAATGAATCGACTTAGAACAATCAGAGGCTCAAATAACTTTAAGAGTAGACTTTCCTAATTATCACATCACAAAATATCAGTGCATTTTGAAAACCTCATTGGTTCTAAAAATATGCTTGAACTCCCTTCTCTTTTCACAGTGCATATTTCCCCTTTGATCCAAGATAAGGATATTTCCACCTCACCCCTTACCTCTCTGCCATCCATGAAGAAGAGGGCTATCTATAAAGAGACAGCGTAGTGTAGTCTAGTAGTTCTTAATTTTTCTGGTTTGAGGACCCATTTTCACTTTTAAAACTTAAAGAGGACCCCCTCACCCAAGAGCTTTTGTTTATTTGGGTATCTACTAATATTTACTACATTAGAAGTTGTTTTAAAAAATCAGTACTATTAAAAAAAGAATTTTGACCTTTCGGACTCCTTGAAATGGTCTCATCGACCCCCAAGAATACCTGGACCACACTTTGAGATCCACTAACGCAGTTGAAATATTACAGGACTAAGAAGAAAGAGCCCAGAGTCCTAACCCCCTCTTTGCCACTTACTAGCTATGTGACCCCTAAGTAAGTCACTTCTCTGGGCTCCAATTTCCTCATCTGTAGAATGAAAGGTTAGATAAGTAGTCTGCACAGTTCCTTCTATCTCCAAGTTTTATAGGTGATAATATTTGAGACAAGGAGCTTGGTCACATACGTTATGTTCTCTATAAAACCTGGAACAGTTTTCTACACATAGTACATAAATATTTACACAACAAATATTTGTAAAATCTTAGAAAGGACCTTAGCAGCCTAATCTAGTCTAATTCATATCAGAATCATATTACCATCTACAATTTCCCCAACAAGTGGCTATTTACTTTTCACTAGAAGAACTCCAGTGATGGAGAAACCATTAACTTTTAAGAAAGTTCATTCAATTTTGGACCACTTCATTTTTTTTCAAATCAGCAAATATTTATCGAACCCTAGGCTAAGCTACGGAGAAGACCGAAAAATATAAGGTGAAATCCTTGGCCTTGAAGTTCTCAATCTAATTGAAGAAAAAAGAAGCAAACAAGCAAAAAAGCTAAAGAATACAATAAAAGAATAACATTTCAATGCAAGAGCACAAGACATTAAACTTCTGTAATTGTTAAGAAATTCTAATTTATATGGAATCAAAATCTGCCTATCTGAAACTTACATTTACTACCCCAAGTTCTGCCCTGTAGGGAGAAACAGAGGTGACATTTCTGTTCCTCATAACAACACTTCAATTATCTCATGATGGTTCTGAAGTCCTCCATAGTGTTATTGCCCCTCATTTCTGAACCTGGGTTCCTTCAAGTGGGCTTTGTAGAGCAGGGTTTCCATTTGCTTCACGAAGGGAAATGGAAGCCCTGGTTGCTTTCCTCTTACTGTATTCCATGATCTTTCCAAAAATTGGTACAAAATGGCCTTTTGTGCAAAGAGCTCTTTATTTGACAAGAACTACTGGAAAAATGGAAAATAATCTGGAAAAAAGACTTTAAGCTAACATCTTATAATATATGCTACAATAAATTCCAAATGTTTGAGTATTAAAAATCACATCTTTTAAAAATTAGAGGAATGGAAGGTTTTGGTCTTTTATAGGAGAAATTCTCATAAACATAAAGAGCAAAGAGGAAAATATAAAAAAAACCCCAATCTGGATTGTTTTGAAAAATTTTCTAAAGCTTTTGTGTATATGAGATCAATTTAGCTAGAACCAGAAGAAAAGACGCCAACTGAGGAGAAAGAGGATCCTTATATTAAATTATCTCCAATAAAGGTCTAAGAGCCAAAATCTGTTAGAAACTTAGAAGAATCTACATGATTAAAATCATTCCCCAATAGACAAGTGATCAAAAAATATGAGTTTTCAAAAATAATAATAATTTTCAAAAGCAAATAATAAATATCAACAAGCACCTGAAAAACTATTCTGTCATTAATAATAAAAATGCAAATGAAATACCTTCTGGGTTGAACTATGAATTGATTTGAACTTTCTAGAATTAAGATGTAATGATACTAGAAAAGTTAGTAAATTCTAACTTTGACCCAGAGAGCCTGTTGCTGGTTGCATATCCCAAGGAGATTTCTCATAATGGGGCAGCCTTTCTGAGCTCATTCCCCTGACGTACTCTCACACTTAGGGTTTAGGGTCCTCAGAGAGTCATTCACTCTACCACACTACTTCTGACATTTTAAGAGTAACCATGAGGGACTGGGTCTGTAGTGCTATTCACAAGTCCCCACTTGAATGTGTTCCATTAACAATCAGTCTTGCAAGGGCTAGGTGGATGAGTGAATAGAGCACTGGCCCTGGAGTTAGGAGGACCTGAGCTCAAATCTGGGCCTCAGACACTTAATACTTACTAGCTGTGTGACCTTGGGCAAGTCACTTAATCCTAATTGCCCTGACTGTCCCCCCTCCAAAAGGCAAAAAAATACCCCCCAAAAAACAAAACAAAAAAACAACAGTCAGTAAACTTAATGAGTTTTTAGCAAAGGTATTTACTAAGATGGTGTAGTAAACATAGTTGACACAAATGTTTCCCCAAAAGTCCGAGGGATTCTGTCCTCCAAGCACACATAGGTGCATAGGAAGAGTGGGAACAAACAGAGTTAAAGTGTAGTAAGGCACAAATGTAGGTGTAGTCTATATAAAGTGATATGCTGGTAAATACTTAACAAAGTTCTCCTCCCAAAAAGTCGTTACAAAACACTTGTTTTTAATCTGCATTATTAATATTTTTTCCACAATTTTCTTAAGTCTGAACAATCCCTAAGATAATAAACCAAACCCTGATTTATAACATTTGCCCATTTCTGAGGCATAGAATACTTAGACTGAAATTTTAGCAGTTGGCTCCCTCAAGCTCATTTCAGTTGATTCCATCATACTCCTGGATATGAGTGAGAAGTAACTCACAATTCCTGGAACCTTATGGCCTAAAAGTCCTTTCTTGACCAACCAACATTCTTCTCTGATGTAAGAGATAATGATCTTTGAAGCTGCCTCCATCGTCTGGTGACTATTTTTCCTAATCTATCTTTGGTGTGTCACCCTACTATAGTCCTGGGTGGGGGTGAGGGGGTGTAGCACAGGTGGGGAGGAGAAGAGTGTCAAGAGAAGGAAAGAAAGGCTGGACTCCAGCTCTGTGAACAGAATCCTTAACTCCTGAAATTGGAGGCCTCAGCTACAAGACTGGCTTACCGCTTGACAGATTGCTATTTTTATACATGGACCAGAGGTCCATATGATTCTTTTAGCTAATTGCAAGATATTGCTTGTGTACAACCCATCTGCATTTATCAAATGGCTAAAATTCTATGATCTTCTCAAGTTAATTAATAACTTATTCACATTTTAGTGGTATTGTAGGAAAATTCCTTAATTCATAGTCTAGATTTAAATTTAATTTGATTTGATTTAAATGAAATCTCTAGGTCTTCTGTGATCATATTAATTGAGATGGGGTAGAAGAACTCACTCTTACAACAGCAATAAAAGGCTTATATGTAAATATATGTGTGTGTGCACATATGTGTATGGATGTATCAATATCATTTGTTTAAAAAAGGGGGAAGAAAATATATGTTCAATAATTGGGGAATGAATGTGGCATGTAAATAGATAGAATATTTCTGTCTGTAAGGAATGATGCATATGAAGAATTCAGAGAAACCTGGGAAGATGTGTATAAAGTAATGCTTAGAAAAGAAACCAGAAGGGCAGCTGGATGGCTCAGTAGATAGAACACTGTGCCTGGAGTCAGGAAGACCTGAGTTCCAATCTGAGTTCAGACCCTGACTAGCTGTGTGACTCTGGCCAATTTAACCTCTGTTATCCTTAATCCACTGGAGAAGGAAATGGCATACCGTTCCAGTATCTTTGCCAAGAAAACCTAATGAAGGGACAGCTAGGTGGTGCAGTGGACAGAGCACCGCCCTGGGGTCAGGAGGACCTGAGTTCAAATTCGGCCTCAGACACTTAACACTTACTAGCTGTGTGATCTTCTGCAACTCAGCCCCAAATGCCTCGCCTTCCCCCCTCCAAAAAAAATAAAAGAAAACCCCATGGACAGTATGGTCCACAGTGTCCCAAATAGAAAGGACTAACCAGCTGAACAACAATAACAAAGAAATCAGAGTCTAAAGGATAGCATAAAGCTATAATGATGAAGACAAAATGAACAATGAGAGACAGCAAAACTTGGACCAAATACAAGGGTTACTGACTACAATACTATCAAAGAAAATGAATATATCCTTCCTTTCTGTTAGCAGCCGATAAACTGCCCAAGTGGAAAATGGTGTGTGCTATCAGTTGTGATCCCACTAGAAAGTGCTTTTATTTCACTTTTCCCCCCGATGGAATGTACTTTGTAAGGGAAGTTATTTATGGGTTTCTTGGGAAGTCTCTATTGTGTCAAAATAAAAATGTTTCATCAATACCTTTCATAAATAAAAGGTAGTAAGCTTGAGAAGATAAATGTAAGTTTATCATATAGATATAGCTGATATTTGATCATTCAGGAGTTAAATAATAATTTTAGTAATTTAATAATTATTTAAATAATTTAATAATAATTACCCCTAGTAAAATACATATATATGTATGATACACAAAAATTAGATAAAATAAAATGTGATACCAAGGACTGCATCCAATACTCAAGATATCATCTGACCAGGGCAGAATGCAACAGAACTATCAACCCCCTCATTCTGGATGCTATGGTGGCTCTTAATGCTGCCCTAGATCTTATCAGCTTTGTTGACTGCTAAGAATCACATTCTTGATTTTTTATTGATCTTTCAGGCCACTAATACTCCCAAATCTTTTTCTTACATGAACAATTATTTAATCACATCCACTCTATCCTATACTTGTATGCTCTGTTTAAAAAAAATATGATGTAGGACTTTATAAGAAGCAGCATGTTATAATGAATTGAATGCTTGATTGGGATTGAGGAAGAATCTGTGGATTAAGTGCAAATCCCCTCTCTGATACCTGCTAGATGTGTGACCTAGGAAAGTTACTATTGTTTCAGAAATTTTCCTACAACTTAATCTACTAGGTCATAAGAGGCTTTCTATTTGTGTTGAATTCCCACATAGGGAATTCCCTCAAATGAGTAAACCACAAATCCTTTGTGGACTTGAGTTATTTATATTTACCCATACTAAATTTAATTTATCATCATTCTAACCTATCAGAATCTTTTTGGATATACACTCTCATTTTATGTGTTAACTATGTGTCCTTGTTTTAGGACTCTCAAGTCAACAAGCACTTATTGTTATTATTATTGCTTTTTTGGAGGGGGGAAGTTAGAGCAACTGGGGTTAAGTGACTTGCCCAAGGTCATGTGGCTAGTTTTGTGTTAAGTGTCTGAGGCTGGATTTGAACTCAGGTCCTCCTGACTCTAGGTCTGGTGCTCTATTCACTTCACCACTTACCTGCCCCCATCAACAAGCACTTATTAAGGACCTACTAAGTGTCTGTCACTTTGCTAAATGTTGTGGATACAGAAAAAGGCAAAAAATCCCCACCAAGTTCTTGTTCTCAAAGAGTTCATAGTCTAATGGGGGGAGATGATATATAAACAATTCTATGCAAATAAAATATTTATTATAAAATTTTATATAAACATTTATTATAAAAAACAAAACATTTTTAAAAATCAACATAGAGATGGCTTTAACCTTAAGGGGGAACAGGAAATATTTGGTCTTTTTTTGTCTTTTTATTATTTATTTTTTTAACATTCATTTTTAAAAAATGTGTTCCAAATTTTCCTCTTTCCTGCTCTTCCCCCACTGATTCAGAAAGCAAGCAAAATGATATCAATTATATGTGTGAAATCATACAAAACATTTACATATTAGCCATGTTGTAAAAAACCAAACCAAAACAAACAAACCAACAACAATAACCCAAGAAACATAAAGAAAGAGAAAAAAGTTTGCTTCAATCTGCACTTAGAATAGGAAAGACCTTGCAGGGTCTTGAAAGAAGTCAGGGAAGACAGGAGACAGAAATGAGAGGGGAGAGAACTCCTCTCAAGGTACAGCCAGTGAAAATGTCCAGTCAGGAGATGAGTGCCCTCTGTGAGGAATGACAGGGCTTCCAGTGTCACTGGATTGTAGAGAATAGTAAGGTTTAAAAACACTGTAAAAGTGGGAAAATGTCAAATTATTATGGGCTTCAAATGATAGACAGATCTTGTATTTGATCCTGAAGGGAATAGGGAGCCACTGGAGTTTACTGAATGTAGTGAGGGTTATGTGTGATATGGTCAGATAGGAAGATCAGTTTGTCAGATGAGTGAACCGTTTTCTGTTACCTACCAGATTGAATAATATGCCATCCATGATTTTGAGTGGTACCCTCTCTTTTATGCACTTTTCCAATGTGATAAGGATGGAGACACCCTAGGTTGGGGAATTTACCTTGCCTTCTTTGTGCAGATAGTCCAACACTAATCATGCCTTCCTTCTTCCATTCATTAACTTGTTCATTCATTCATTCAAGTATTTGTTGAACACTGTCTATGTGTTTCAACCGTTATTTCCAATGGATTTTTCCCACTCTTCATTCTTGGTGCTCTACACCTTCTGTAGGGCACTGACTCTTCCCTCATCCTTGATACCCCTTCTTCCCTTGATTTCCATAATGCTGCCTTATCCTGGTTTATCCAACCTCTATGACTGCTCATTCTCAGACTCTTTTGCGGAATCATTATTCATCTCTTGCTGATAAGCTTGGCATCTCACAAGAATCTATCCTGGGCATGCTCTTTTCTCTCTTTCTAATCTCTTCCTTGATAATCTCAGTTCCCATGGGTTCATTTATTATCCATATGTAAATGCCTCCCCCAAACTATGTACTCAGCTCACATCTCTCACCATCAAACTAGTCCCTCGTTGTCAACTGCTTCCTGAGTACCTTCACTTGTATATTTCAACTTCAACAAATCAAAACCAAAACCTTTCAACAAGTCAAAAGCAGACCCTATTATTTTCCCATCTGGACATACACTTCCTCCAAACTATCAATCACCCAGGTTTACAACCTCAATATCACCCTCCACTCTTGTCTATATCTAGTAAGTTTTCAAATCTTGTTAATTCTATCTACAATTCTATCTCTCACATTTAACCCTTTCTCTTTACTCTCTTGGTCATCACCCCATTTCAAACCCGTAATTCCTCTTGCCTAGACTAGTGTAAGTCTTGTGGTGATCTTTCTGCCTCCACTCTCTCCCGGGTCCCAAACATCCTTCGTATCAATGCCAAAATGATTTCCTTAAGGCACAGGTATAACAGCATTACAAACTAATTCAAAACACTTTAGTGGTTCTCTATTGCTTCTAGGAGAAAACTCCTCTGCCTTGAATTTCAAACCTTCTGTTTATACAGTGATTAATGATATCATTGAACTACACTAACTACCTTTGCATGATGAGAGAAGCCTATTTGCATAAATTATAATGATTACAATCTTTCCTTATTCCCCTCCCAAATTTGGTCTGGTATGCTGTTCTCTGAAAGACAGTATCTTTTTCCCGCTTCCTTCTTAATTGGAATCAGAATTTGATATGTTGCTTATGGGTAGTATAGAATGATTTAGAAAACAGGGTCCTAGAATATTTGGTTTAGAACCTATTAGAACTTATACAACCTATTCATCATGGTGCTAGAGGAGATGCAAAAATAAAATAAACAGATCCTTGCCCTCAAAGAGTTTAAGATACAGTAGGGAGACATGCACATAAACTTTTACAATGTGAATAAAACATGATAAATGCATAAAAATGATATAAGCAACATGTTATGAGAGTTATGAATAATGAAAAATCATTTCCCACTGGTGGAGTGAGGGAAGGCTAAAGCTATTCTCCATGAATGGAGAAGCTAGCATTTGAACTAGGTCTGAAACAATGGGTGATATTTCAAGAAGAAATGGGCACAAGGGTATTTCATAAAGAAAATTTCCTTTGATATCTAAGCTACTCTCCATCCTCACCTCTGTCTCTGCATTTCCCTAGTTCCCTTTAAGATAGCTAAAATCTCATTTCCTTCAGGAGTTCTTTCCTAGACTAGGTTGCTAGAGCCTTTCCCCCTAAGATGACCTTGCATCTACTCTATTTATCTTATAAGTACTAGCCTGCATATGGTATCTCCCTCATGAGAATGTAAGCTCCTTGAGGGCAGGGACTGATTTTGTTTTTGTTCTGTATTTCTAGCATTTCATGCACACGGTCATGCATACTATGTACTTGATAAGTCCTTGTTGACTGACTGATTGAACATGGAAGGAAATTCCCGATGAAGAGAAGGAGGATTAATTGGTTTTGACTTGTGTCTATGTAGCATACCAGATCAACACAGATTCTTTCTCAATTCTCTTTTTCTAAATTTCAAAAGGACAGCATCATTTAGTTTGTACTTCTTACAACATCTTCATTCTTTATTTCATCAGTCTTTCCCAATAAAGTACAATTTTCAAGACTAAGGGTTATTGTTCATTGATGACATTTTATATTACAGATCCCTTGATCTCATCAGTAAAATTGTCTCCAAATCCCTTTTTCTAGTTACCTCTGGGCAGAGTTCCTGTAAACAGCTAATCCCCCATATTTGTTATTCCTGGAAACCTTAATCATGGAGCTCTTCCTGATTAAAGCTTTATCTTTTTTCTTATTTTGTCCCTCGATTTGGAGACCCCTTGTATTCTTTTCTACCATCTTTGATGAGGAAGTAATTCTCCTTCTTTCTAAGGCTATCTTTTATATATGCTCTTGATCCTCTCCCCTCTTATCCCTCTTGGTACCTTCTTCCATCAATTATCTCTCCTCCTTCTTGAATGTACATTCTTTCTTTCTTCATTGACTTTCTCACCCTGAATACAAATATTCACAGGTTTGGGGATCATGATCAAATCAATTTTGTTCCAAGAAAAAGTATGTCAGCCTGATGGAATCCTAATAAAGCTGCCCCCAGCCCCAATATTCTAACTTCCTAATGGGCCCCACTAAACAGCATGATTTAACCATACAATTTGGTTTTAACCACACCATGGGTCCCCAGACTAATTAAAGCCTCTCCACCTACCTTGCCACTACCCTCCCCCACCTCCAACTCAATATCCTAACTTCCTCATATGTGCCTCACTGCTTACTAGAACAATAGATGAACTCATACTTTTCACAGAACAGCAGGCATTTCCATGTGATGGGATCCCAGCCACTGCCTCTAGCTAGCCACTGCCCCCAGACCCATTCCTCACATTTTCCACAGAAACAGCAGGTATGTCCATGCAATCAACCATAATCACATCCATCTAGTCTCAGACAGTATCACAATACTCAGCCAATCAAAAAGCAGCACCACCAGGATGCCAAAGCAGGATGTGGACCCCAAAAGAATAGAAGAGACTTTCCCTAAGTAGGCACCTGCATAGTAATAGCAAAAGCTGTCCTCTAAGTGTACTTATGCCATAGAGAGGTTTATTATATTATCATACATACATAACCCCCCAAATGGATTTGCATGTGCAATTCCACTGAGGTTGGGACCCCTCCTCTATTACCTAATCCCTTAACAACCTCTTCCTGCCTTTTTAATATTCATAATTTCTGTTATGTAACTGCATCTTTACCCTATAAAAATTTGTCTTGCTTTCACTAATGTTGCTGGATCCTTTTAGAACTTAGGCTACTTCATGGGAGGCATCAGTCTCAATAAATGCCTCTACTTGGATTAGAGGTGGTCTGACTCCAAATTCTTTGAAACAGTCCCGGCCACAACACATCATGAAGCTGCAACAAGCCTACTCCCCTATGGCATAACTAAGTATCCCTATAGCATCCCAATCAAAATTCCCCTCCCTGGTCAACACTTCCCTATATTTATGGATTTGTTCAATTAGAATATAAGGTCTTCGAAATCAGAGGCTTGTCTTTGCTTTTTATTCATATCCAAAATGCTTGGTATGTGGTAAACTTTACTAAATGTCTTTTCATTCATTAAATGCTCATTTTATTCATTCATTCCCTAAAGATATTTTAAACAAAACAAAATATCCTTCTATTTATCCTGCTGCCCCACTAACTACTATTTTTATTTTTATTCTTCCTTCCACCACTAAACTTTTAGAAAAAGTCATCTCTATTTACTACTCCATTTCCTCCTTCATTACCTACTCACCCCTTACCTCTTGAAGTCTGACTTCTGACCCTACCAATCTACTGAAACTGCTATCTTAAAGGACAATCATTAAATCCAATGATCTTGACTTACTTTTCATTTTCCTTGACCTCTCTGCAGCATTTGGCACTGATGATTGCCCCTTCCTTTTTGAAACTTTTTCCTCCTTCTGTTTGCCTGTCTCTCTGTCTGTCTCTCTGTCTATCTCTCTCTCCCTCAGTCCAAATATCTTTCTAACCATTTATTTTTTTTACTTTCTTTTTATTTCTTTTTGCTTTTTGGAGGGCAATTAGGGTTAAGTTACTTGCCCAAGGTCACACAGATAGTTTTTGTGTTAAGTGTCTCAGGCTAGATTTGAACTTAGGTCCTCCTGACTCCAGGGCTGGTGCTCTATTCATTGCACCACCTAGCTGCCCCTATTTTTTTTACTTTCTAACCATCTAACTAATCATTCTTTTGTCTATTTTTCTTCCTCCCTCCTAAATGCAGGTATTCCCTAGGATTCTGTGTCTTTTGCCTCTTTTCTCTATCCATTGGGGATCGTATTCACTCTTGTGACTTTAATTTGAGCATCTACCTTATTTATGCCTAATTTTTTATCTTTTATAAACAGCACACTCATATATAAGGGGGATGACCTGCTATGTCATTCCCTTAGAATCTTTCTTCTTATTCTTTCCCTGTTACCCCTATCTTCTATACCAAGTAATTTCTTACTCTTCAGCTAATCATTCCCATAGTCGCCATTCTGGTCTGGATGACCCTTACCTGTCACCTATGCTCTTGCAATACTTTCTTGACTGATCTCTTCTGTGTTCCCCATTCCAGTTTATCCTACATGGCTCTACCAGAGTAATCTTTCTAATTCATAGCTCTGACAATAACACTTCACTGATCAAAAAACTTTGATAACTCTTCCCTGCCTAGTGAATAAAGTACAATTTCCTTAGCTTCATAAACTCACTTCAATAACCTCTATAATCTGGATCTAACCTGTCTTTACAGCTTCATCCCACCACTCCTCTTCACTTACTATCTGTTCTGGCTAAACTGCCTGCCCTATATTCTTTCTGATCCTTCCAACTTCTGTGCTGTTTCATGAACCAGTCAGGATGCCTGAAATACATTCCTCCTAGAAAAGGGATATTTCATACCTCTAGCTCAATAGTCACAAAAATATTTCTAAATTGAATCAATCTATCAGAAGTGTGAGCTAGGTGTGAAAAAGGCCCAAACACTTCTATTAAGTCAATCACTGAAAGACTAGATTAAGTGGGAAGAATTCCCAATTACTCTGAATGTCTTTGAAAGCTATTGAATGAACTGGCATGAATTAGAGTGACATTGCATAGAAAGTACGCTTAAATTAGTTGAGGAAACTTGATCACACCCTGTGAGCAAGTTTATAATTAAGAGATTTAGGCATCTGGCAGTGGAGTGGAGAGGAGAGGAGAGACAAATCCCTGAAAAGGAATCAATTAGAAGGGGTGAAAGGAGGAAGGAAAAGAACCCTGGTTTTAGTCTTGACCTCAGTCTCAATCTCTTCTCTACCTCCCTTGGCCAGAGGACCTTTTGAGCATCAAAGGGTGAGAAGACGGACTTATCAGCATCCCATCCTTGTCCCTGAGACCATAGTAAGTGTCTAAATGAGGAACCAAAGACAAAGTAAGACACTGAGGACAGAGAGCTTCTGGACTCTACAAGGAACCCCAAAGAAAAAATATGCTATTCCTAATGAGAATTGCATAAATACCCCATGAAGAGGGTAAAGGACTTCTTCAACCAGGATTTGTGAGTCATTCTTCACCACATCACACACACTCTAAAGCTGAGCCCATTTTCTTCTGAACTCTGTATGTATCTCTGGGGCAGTGTGTCCCCAGTTTTGGGGGGATGTTTTGTACCAACTTAAAATATTTTAAAAATATTTCTCTCTTTTGGAGTTAATTTATTTTGTTTTCAACATTCACTTCCATAAGTTTTTTCTCCCTCCTTCTCCTCCCCCCTCCCAAGAGAGTATGCAATCTGATATAGGCTCTACATATACATTCCTAGTAAACATATTTTCACTTTAGTCATGTTGTATAGAAGAATTTGATTGAATGGGAGGAGCCATAAGAAAGAAAACAACAACAACAACAACAACAACAACAACAACAAAGGAAATAGTCTGTTTTGCTCTGCATTCAGACTCCATAGTTCTTTCTCTGGATGTGGATGGCATTTTTCATCATGAGTCCTTTGGAATTATTTTAGGTCTTTGCATTGCTGAGAAGGGCTAAGTCTATCAAAGTCAGTCATTGCATTTCATACCAACTTTACCACTGTAGTGGTCTAGTTCTAAAAGCTCATTAAGTCTGACTTACTGACATAATCACAACCAGAATGGGGGGCAGATAACATACCAATGGGGGTTCATAAACATAGAGGGGGAAAAATCCTGAACTCTTCAGTGCTATTCCCTAGAGTCTAGAGGGACAGCATCCACCAGAGCTCTTGGGACTTATTTGGCCTACTAGTATGAGTAGTGGGTTGGGAGAGTAGTTCCAGAGTCTACATGTGCTATACTCATGACTCTGATTCTGTAGTAGGCACAAGCTGGTTTTTCCCTCAAAGGTACTGAGACTATCTTCAAAACATGATTGGCTCCTGGAATTAAATAGTAAGGCTGCTTACATCACTTCCCAGTCACTTGAGTACAAAATAGCCATGAGTAGCTCCAGACATCATCTCTGATCATTGGCTGGTGGATCAAAATGGGCAATTCAGGTAAAAGGACTGTGCTTGGCCGAATCAATTTGAGGTATCCTCAATACCTCTCCCTGTTGAAATACCCTTCTCTTGCTATGGCTAAGTAAATAACCTTTTGTTTAGTGTTGAATGATCTATGATTGTCTCATTTTGGACCATTTAAACTTTCAGGGAACTGACCTGAGTCCAGTCCAGAACAGTCCAGACCCCATCTAGAGCAGCTTGATGAAACCAAGGTCAAGTTTATGTGTCACTTCCTTAATTCCTCCAGTCATAAGCATTCTCTCCTTCCTTGGATCTCACATAGCACTGTGTAACTCTCCTATGAATTTACTATTTTAACTTAATTAATAGTTATTGAACATATCACTTCTAAACTTGCAAACTCCTTGAAGAAGGTAACGTGTCTTCCTGATCTCTGCATTCCCCTCATTGTACAACTGTGTCTTTCTTGTATGTAACACAATATAAATTTGTTGAAATGAGATGAACTGAATTGACCAGAGTTGACCAGGCCTTAGAAAAGACTTGTTCTCTTTATAAAAATGAATGAAGGGCAGATTTAAGCAGTACGATGCAGTACAATGATGAGAAACCTGGCAAAACCATCTCATCCAGCAATGACTGCAGGCATTCTCAGTTGTCTGAAATGTTCTTTACTAAATTATTTGCTTGAGGATGATGAGGTATGGTGGTGATAGCTCATCTAAGGTTCCTATCTATGCATTCCTCAAACGCACTGGAGATAAATGCAACACTTATTGTTAGAAGTAACGTTGAGCAACCCATGGAATGCAAATATGGAGCTTCAGTTGTTAAGTAGAAGTTAATGATAAAGCACTGTTATGAGCTAGGTATTGTGCTAACCTAGACAGGCTTATACAAGCAGGCAAGATGCTTTCTGCCTTCAACTAGCATACCTTCTAATGGGGAAAGACAACACATAAAGGGCATTTAGAAGGGGAACAGAAATTGGCATGGCATGTGGCAGTATGGCCAGGAAATGATATGGAGCTTTGGTTCCTAAAGGGAGAGGGAAAAATTGAACTATCAGAGGCCAGAAGCAGAATCTAAGGTTCTGGTCAGGGAGGGATGAAGACAAATAAGATGACCAGAGTATGGACAGTGTAGTGATGAGGATGATGGTAAATAGCTAACATTTATATAGAGCTTACTACATGCCGGGCATCATTAGATGTGCTTGGCAATTATTGTCTTATTTGATCTTGACAACAGCCCTGAGAGGTAGGTGCTACTATTATTCCCATTTCACCAATAAGGAAACTGAGGCAAACAGGTTAAGAGACTTGCACAGGGTCACATGTATAGTAAGTGTATGAGGGTGAATTTGAATTCAGGTCTTCCTGACTCCAGGCATGGTTTTGAAATGGTAGGGTTGTAATAGAGACCTAGTTCTGGGCAAAATAAAGGGAAAGTTTACTTACTATATTAGAAGCAGAGTCCAAAGTGACTGCTAGGAGCCAGATGAGAAGGATGAGTTCTCATCTCAGTTACCCTCATCTGAGAACCAAAGGTGACTCCTTCCTCCTTAGGTACCAATGTTGAGTTGGAGACAAAAACCTAGAGCCTGGGATGCCAAGATGCCAAGATGCTACTCTCTCTTCATCTAAGATGAAGGAACAAACACTGAGGCCAGAAAGCAGCCATGGTGGAGAGAGCCCAAGGCCTCTCCCTTCACAACAGTCTGTCACTGAGTACCATCAGTGGTGTCCAAAAGATCCACCAAGAATGCAGCTGAAGAGACTGGGCCAAGGTTAGCTCAAGCCTTTTTGAAGATGCCTCCAATTCAGACCACACAGCCAACGGCAAAAGGCTGCTATGTGGTGAACAGACCAGAACCAATTACAGGACAGCTATGCATTCTCCATAATCTCTACAAGGCAATTCCATTCTATATCATCACACTTCTCACAAAAGCAGGCTCCTCAGCCTCATTGTGTAAGGAGACAACATCCAAGGCTCTGTGTACTTGCTCTAGGCCCTCGTTACATTAGCATTACACCATCATGCAGCTCTTTACAATTGTTGAAATAAATTTGCCTTTCTTAGATTTTCTGGACTCATGTTTGTACTTCAAAGTTTCTACTCAACTCTAGACTTTTTTTTAAATGAAGAATGGGTGAAAGTCCTCCATTCCTTTAAGGGTCTATTTTTTCCCCTGTAGTATTGTAGTCAGCTTTGAAGGATGTTATTCTTAGTTGTAAGTCTTTATCTTTTGCATTTTGGAATATTGTATTCCAAATTTCTTCTTATTTTTAGTAGATATTACAAAGTCTTGTATGTTTGGACTGTAATTCCTTGGTAGTTGAACTGCTTTTTCTCTAGATGCTTGTAGTATTATTTTTTCCTTTAATTTAGGGGCTCTGGAATTTGGCTATGACATTCCTGGGACCTTTCTAATTGGAGTTCTTTTAAAGAGATGGTGGATTGATACTTTCATTTTTTTGTTACTGTTAATTTTAATAGATATGGACAGTTTTCATTTAAGATTTATTTAAATATAGTGTCTAAACTTTTTTTTTAAGTCGTAGTTTTCATGGAGTCCAATGATTCTTTAGTTATTTCTCCTTGAACTCTTTTCCAGATAAGCTTTAATATCATATATTTTTCTTCTATTTTTTTTCAGTCTTTTGATTATGTTCAAATATTCCATGCTTTCTCATGGAGTAATTGATTTTAATTTGGTCTATTAGAGTTTACAGGGCTTCTATTTCTTTTATTTTTTTCCAAGGGCAATTGGGGTTAAGTAACTCACCCAAGGTCACACGGCTAGGTTTTTGTTTGTGTGGGTTAAGTGTCTGAGGCAGGATCTGAACCCGGATCCTTCTGACTCCAGGGCCAACGCTCTACTCACTGCGCCACCTCGCCACCCCCAGGGCTTCTATTTCTTTAATAAGGTTTACCACTTTCTTTTCTAAGCTGCTTCTCTTTCCAGTTCTTTCCTCAGGAGTTTTTACTTCACTTTTTCTTGCCTTACTTATAAATATTCATTTAGCCCTTATGGAAAATCCATTTTCCCCCCTTTGCAGTTGTTATAGAGTTAGACTTGCAATAATTTTTGATACTAGGTGATATTTTCTTTGATTTATTATCTCTCCAGAAATAGGGCTTTGTACAAGGGCCAATCTCTGCTCTCAATGTGTTTTTGAGTGTTATAGTCAGTCCTGCTTAGTCTTGTCCTGCATCTCCCAGGTTCTTGTTCTGGCCTTCAGCTCCTTGAGTTTAGCCCCTCTGGATCTTTGAGGTTCTGAGCCCTTCGGGCCCCTCTCTGGCATCTCCAGACAGAGGGTTAATGATATGATAGACCTGAGCTATCCCAGTCTGAGCACTATAGCATCATACTTATCCTCCTCCCCTGCTGCTCCCCAGGTTTTCCAAGGTTCCCTCCCTGGAACTTTTTTTTCACCCACACTGGAGCTTTCTCAGGGGAGCCCTCTGCTCTTGTTGCTACCTGGTCCCCAAGCCTTCTAGGCTACATGTGTTTTTGGCTATCTATATTTGAGCTAAGAGGCTTTGTTCCCATGCTGGATTTCCTGCTGAGGGGCACTAACTTTTTATGTAGTTTTCATATCAAAGATTTTTTTGCTGTTCATCATTGGATTTCTCAATATTATTTGGTGTGATGTGAACTTCAGGGTTTTGCTGGAGTGTATATATGGGAGCTGAGCAGCCTGCCTTCTGTTCAGGCCACTATATTGGCAGAAAATTGGTTGCTGTCTTAGCATAATTCCAAATTACTTTCCAGAATGATTAGAGCAATTCATAATGTATTAGTGATTACAAGTGAAGTAACTGGAACCAGGAAAATGATATACCCAGTGACTACAGCAATGTAAATAGAAAGAACGACAGCTAAACAATTGAAACTAAAAGCTGTGAAATTATGAACAAGCTTGACCCTAAATAAGAAATGTGACAGTATAATTCTTTTCCTTCTCTGAGAAGGTGTTGTAGAAAGGGGTGGGTGAAGGGATATTAGTATGGAACACTGCATATAATATCAGACTAGGTTGATACTTTGGTAAATTTTCCTCAACTGGTTTGAAAACATTTTAAAAAATTATTCTTTTTGTATGATTTAGATCTCTGGGAGGAGAAAGAAATAGATTAGGAAATGTAGGTGGTATAAAAATAAAAACAATGAATGTACATTTTAAAAAGTAATAATAAACTATCACCAAAAGCTATCTTGTTTTAAGGGCCCTTACCCACACCATGTCTGTGGGGGAAAGCCCTTAATTTTTTTCCTCCCCATAGGACAGTCTGTCAGTTCTCAGAGCCTTACATACTCTAGGCCTTTCCTTTCCAGAAAGAAAGTATTCCTCTATGATTCTACTGACAGAATTATCTTGGAACACAGAGTGGCCAGTTAGCCAAGGACTGCCAGCAGATACTGTCTTTTTTTGATTGCTACTTTCTATTCACCAAGGGCACTGTCTCTGTCCAAGGCTCCCTCAACTTAGGGTTAGGAAATCCACTTAACTCCCACTTAATGTCTGAGTGTTAAACTGTACACTTTCACAGATATTTTAAGATCTTCTCTTTCAACAAATCACCAAATATTGTCTAGGTTAACCTAGATCCAGGCAAAAGAGGAAAAGGTGAAGGAACAAAATCCTTTCTATGGAGCCTTCAAAGAACCCATAGTTCACTTTAATTCTTTGTTTCAAGTTCATATATCATGTATATATGCATTGCCTCTCCAGACTGAAGGTCTCACCATAGAGGGTCAGTACCTGTACTCATGAGGATTCATAAAACACTCATCTCTATCCATACATTCCCTCCTTCATCTCCAGGTAAAGGGGCCCACTCTAATAGGTCTGTATCATAGAGGAAGAATGACAGAGTGTAGAGAACCGGGAGTTAGGTGGCCATGGATTAATCACTTCATATCTCTGAGGATCACTTCCCTCTTCTAGAAAATAGGATTAAAATACCCATTATTAAGATACCCACAGTATGATATCTACCTCACAGAGTTATTGTAGGAATCAAATGAGATTATGTATGTGAAGTTCTCTACAAACATTAAAGTCCCATATAGCAGAATATGGTGGTAAATGCCTGTGGTCCCTGCTATGGGAGAGGCAGAGGTCAATGGGTCACTTAAGTGGCCCCTTGGGGTTCATCAGTTCTGAGCTGTGGCAGGGCTAACACTGATTAGGTAGCTGAACTAAGCCAGGCATTGATGAGGTCTATCTGTGAGAGCCAAGGGCAAACTACAGAGGGACAAACTGGACCAACTTAAAAATAGAAGAGGTAAAAGTATCCATGCTGGTCCACAATGGGATTGGATTACTTTACCTCTAACCTAGATGAAATATGAACACCTAATCTCAAAAAAATTGGCAGGGGGAGTCTAACCTGAGTGTTTACTATGATTTTTCTTTGGCCAATGAGTACATGTGAATTTTTTCGTGAATGTGATACATGTAGTATGGCCCAAATCATGGGAATGATAGGAGCATAGATTAGATCTGGAAGAGATTTTAGAGGTTACCTAGTGCAACCCTCTCATTTTGTAAGTGAGAGAAATGAAGAACATAAAGATTGAATGATTTTCTCAAGGTCTCACAGCAACAGAACTGAGATTGGAAGCCAATTATCCTAACTCAAATAACAGGCTCTTTCTACTATACCACATATGACAACAACCCCATTGTGCTTCTTAAAGAGCTGGGGCCTTATAGGTCTTGAGATTTGACAAGGAGACCATTCACACTTCCAGGTTCACTTGCCTGCACAGAGATTGTATCCAGGATTTCATCAGGGAAGAAAACATGGGCACATAAAAGTATATGCAAGGGGGTGGAGCCAAGATGGCAGAGTAGAAACAGCTCATCCAAGCCTCTCTGCCTCCAGATTCCCCCCAAACTATGTAAAATGGGACTCTGAACAACTTCTGGAGCCCCAGCACCCACAGAACGACACAGAGAAGCTAACCTCCTGTTGAGGACAGCCCAGCAACCCTGCAGGAAGGACCAGTACAGTGCTCTGGGAGCTGGCAGCGCGCAGAGCGTGGGGAGCAGAGCCAAGTGGAGCCCAGGTCCCTGTGAGCTGAGGTTTTAGCCCCAGGGCAGCAGGGCCAGCAGCCGGCTGGAGAGATCCCAGAACACCAGCAGCTGTGGCAACTCCAGAATTATCAACATAGACATGCCAAGGACAAAGTGAAAGGATAGTGCCCTATGGACTTTGGAACCAGCATTTGGGGAATGCGTCGGCTTCCTCCCCTGGGGGCTAGAAGCCACTGAGGAGACACACCATTTTGTAGTTTTCAGAGGCAGCTCCAGCTCCTGGCCTGCGAACTGTAGGGAGATCCAGCGATCAGTCTTGGGGGGTAATCACTCTTGCTTTAACCTCCCTGGATCTGGATTGGGATCTGGGGTGGAAGTTGTGGGTGGGCTTCCAGCTTGCCAGAAACGGAAGTTGCCCTCCCACACGTTCGGGACGAAAATTCCCCTGTCGGCAAAGACATACTGTGGCAACAAGCTCAAAAGTCAAGTAATTAAGTGGCAACATGTCAAGGCAAAGGAAACAGAAAAATGCAACCCTAGAATCCTATTTTGGGGGCATAGAGCGGGAAAAGGACAGTGAGGTCAGAAGTCCTGCTTCTGAGCAGGTTGCAGGCCATAGACGACCTTAAGAAGGACTTTAAAAATCAAAAAAGAGAAGTGGAGGAAAAATTGGAAAGAGAAATGAGAAGGATGCAGGAAAAGTATGAAATGAGGGTCAACAGCCTGACTGAGGAAAACAACACCTTAAAAAATAGACTAACTCAAATGGCAAAGGAGGCCCAAAAGGGCAATGAGGAGAAGAATGCCTTAAAAAGTCGAATTTGCCAGATGGAAAAAGAATCTCAAAAGTTCACTGAGGAGATTCATTCCTTCAGAGTTAGACTGGAGCAAATGGAAGCTAGTGACTTTATGAGAAATCAAGATGCTGTTAAGCAGATCCAAACAAATGAAAGATTAGAAGGCAATGTGAAATATCTCATGGGAAAAACCACTGACCTGGAAAATAGATCCAGGAGAGACAATTTAAAAATTATTGGACTACCTGAAAGCCATGATCAAAGAAAGAACCTAGAAATCACCCTTCAAGAAATTCTCAAGGAAAATTGCCCTGATGTTTTAGATCCAGAGGGCAAAATAGAGGTTGAAAGAATCCACAGATCACCTCCTGAAAAAGATCCCAAAAAGAAAACTCCCAGGAATATTATAGCCAGGTTCCAGAATCCCCAGATCAAGGAGAAAATACTCCAAGCAGCCAGGAAGAAACAATTTCAATATTGTGGAAACACAATCAGAATAGCCCAGGACCTGGCAGCTTCTACACTGAGGGATCGAAGGGCATGGAATATGATATTCCAGAGGGCAAAAGAACTGGGAATGAACCCAAGGGTCACCTACCCAGCAAAACTGAGTATTTTGTTTCAGGGGAAAATATGGTCATTCAGTGGAATAGAGGACTTTCAAGCATTCTTGAGGAAAAAACCAGAATTGAATAGAAAATTTGACATCCAGACACAAGAAGCAAGAGATGCCTGAGAAGGTAATCAGGGAAAAGAAATCAAAAGGAACTTATCAAAGTTGAACTATTTACATTCCTATATGGAAAAACAATAACTGTGACTGATGATATCTTTCTCACTATGAAAACAATGGAAGAAGAGTGTGTGGTCATATGAATACATATGTGAATGTGTGTGTATATGGTTACAGTTATATATGGATAGAGGGCATAGGTTGAATTTGTTGGGAAGGGAGAATACTCAAGGGATGAAATTATGAGGTGAGAGAGGAAAGTGGCAAGAGGAGATGGGGAGAGACAGGGTAGGGTAAACTATCTCATGTAGAAGAAGCAAGGGGAAGTGGTTGCAAGGGAGGGGGAGAATAGGAAGGCAAAAAGGCATTCTCATTGAATTTGGTTCAGGGAGAGAATGACATACATACTAAATGGGATATTTCAACCTGCAGCAGAATAGGGGGAAGGGGGATGGGAGGAGGGATGATGGATGGGAGGGCATCCTTGGGGGGAGGGGAGGTTGGAAGTACCCACTATAGAAGAGGGACAGGATCATGTAGGGAATGGACTAGGTGGGGGGTGGGATGAGTGGGAGGGAATTATAAGCAGCCTTGTACAATATATCTACTATGATAATGTTTTGTATAGCTAGACATGTACAACATATACTGAATTACTTATCTCCCAAGAGGGAATGGGTGACAAGAGAGGAAGGAAATGGATCTGAAATTCGAGGTCTTAACATTAAATGTTTCAAATATATATAAATACTATTGTTAATACTCTTTTGCTTGTGATAGGGAGATAAGATGTGCAGGCATTGGGTCACAAAGATTCACCTTCCTCTAGTGGAAAAGTCGATGGGGGTATGGGAGAAGGTATGGGAGAGAGCAGATTGGAGGAAGTGATATCTTGTGGGACTGCTATTCTGGGAGGGTGGGTAGGGGAATAACAGCGGGGGGGGGGAAATGATTGTAACTCAAAATCTGGCGGAAATGAATGATGTAAAACAGAAGTTAATAAAGCATTTGTTTAAAAAAAAGCATATGCAAAATATAGATAAAATAAATACAAGGCAAATTTGGGCAGAACTCCAGTACTCCTGGAAGGGATCATAGGATCACAGTCTTACAGATGAAAGCCATCTTTAAAAGATCATGTGGTCTAAATGCCTCATTTTTAAGACAAGATCCAGAGAGATTAATTAATTTACAACAGCAAGTTGAAAACCCAGCACTCATTCCACTGCAACTATAGGAAAGGGCTCCTGGAGGAGGGATTCCAATTGAGCTCTGAAGGGAATGAAGGATTCTGAGGAGTGGAAGTGAGGAGGAAAAGCATTCCAGGAACAGAAGGCAACCTGTGCAAAGGCCTAGAGGTGAAAGGTGGAGTGTTGTTTGAGGAATAGCTAGGAGGTCAGTTTAACATGAAGGACAGTGTAGTAATTTCCAATAAGCCTGGAAAGGCAGATGAGGATATTGAAACTCAGAGTTAGTAAGGGTCAAGGGTAGAACTTTGAGCTGGTGATTCTACCTGGTAGGGAAGAGAAGGGAAGGGAAGGAAGGGAAGGAAGGGAAATGAAGGTTAAGTGACTTGCCCCAGGTCACACAGCTAGTAAGTGTCTGAGGCTGGATTTGAATTTGGTCCTAACTTCAGGCCCAGAGCTCTATCCAATGAGACATCTAACTGCTTCTGAGATTACCTTGTATCTATTCCATATGTGTCTTGTATATAGCTATTTACAGTGGTATACTGGAGCTGCCTCTTATCAGAGCATGAGAGCCAATTTTTAAATTATCATCATAAGCATTTACTCTCAGAAATTGGCAAATATTACAAATTATGGCTTGATTCACTGATTGATTTGGTTGTCTGGACTTAAGAAAGTGATGGAGAAAATGTAAACAATGTAGATTAAACTTAAAATTGTGTTCTGCATTATTTTTTTTGGAGAGCCAGTTGTTCAGCATTTACTAGTAGGCCCCAACTAGTTATGTCAATGTTTTCTCCCCCATTCAAGCATAAGCTCTGTATATTACTGTGCTACAAGAAATAATGAATATGATCAATACAGAAAAGCATGCAGAGATGTATATTAACTGATGCAAAATGAAGTAAGCAGAGCCAGGAAAACAAAATATTGTGAATGGAAAGAATACAACAAAATAATCAAAAATGAATTCTGGGAAATAGTGATCACCAAGCTGGTCCCAAAGAAGATAGATAAGAAGATATTTCCCCCTTTATTATTGAAGAGGTAAAGGACCAGGGGTGAAGAACACTGCAAATAATGTCAAACATTTTTAACATATCATTTAGTCTCATGGAATCAGGGAAGGTTTAGTGAGAAATGTATGTAATGTAGAAACACAAGCTAGCAATGGCTTTTGTTATAAAAAGAATGTAATTGGTGGGGGGTGGCATGGCTAGGTGGCACAGTGAATAGAGCACTGGCCCTGGAATCAGGAGGACCTGAATTCAAATCAGGCCTCAGATACTTAACACTTACTAGCCATGTGATCCTTGGGCAAGTCACTTAACCCCAATTGCCCTGCCTTCACCCCTCTAAAAAAAGCAAAAAAAAAAAAAAAGAATGTAAGCTCCTTGAAGGTAGGAACTATTTTTCCTTTTTCTTTGTATATGCTGTGCTTAACACAATGTCTGGAATGTCATGAATGTTCATTGACTGATTGACTTGAACCTAGGTCCTCCTGAGTTCAAGGCCAATTCTATCTACTTCACTATCTAGGAATCTAATACTTAAATTCTACTAAAATGCTTATTGAATGAATTGAATTAAAATTGGAGTAATATAGGCTTGAAGTGATTGGGTATAGTCTATAAGGGTTTATTTGGAAGATGAAGGAGAAGAAATAGTTAAAGATGATGTCAAAGTTTTCAACATTTCACCTGGTACCATTGGGACACTACTTTTTTCAAGGAAAGCACAAAATGCCAATTCCATAAAATCATAGATTTTTGGAAGTGGATGGCATAGATAAATACTTCCCAAATAAATTTGACTATGAACCTCTTTGGGGTTTGAGTTGTGCTGGAATGTATAAGTAACTATGCCCGAATTTCTAAGAATTTGGATTATCCCTAGATAAGAGCAAGTCAGGGAAATTTTGGTACAAAATAATAGAAATTATGCCTATTTTCATATCTCCAAAATACTGAAAGTAATAAACATGTAATATGACAATTTTTTAAAAAGAGGAAATGGGAAGTTTTTTTATAGAATGCCTATTTGCATGTTGGCATTTGGGAAACACTATTCTAAAAAAAGTTATCATTGCTTTCCATGGATAATCCCACTGGTTTTTGTCCGCAATCCCAACTTCTAGGGAGGTTGTGAGTTTTAAAAGTTTAAAAATAATTTTTTTTTTTGGAGGGCAATTGGGATTAAGTAACTTGCCCAAGGTCACATGGCTAGGTTTTTTTATTTGTGTGTGTGTTAAGTGTCTGAGGCCAGATCTGAACTCAGGTCCTTCTGACTCCAGGGCTGATGCTCTATTCACTGAGCCACCTAGCCGCCCCTAAAAATAATTTTTAAAAGTTTAAAACTATTTAACAATCTGGTGCCTTTAACAAGTAAAAGGGAGGGAACATAAACAGTATGTGCCAGCCCAGAAATAAAAGAACACTGCTCTGTAGAAGGAGTTCCATACAGCAAAAGGTCTTATCTTATTCTTGTGTCTTATCTGAGCTCTTCTACACAAATTGATTCTCTGCAGCTTTCAACTCCAACTCCCCTAAGGCTCTTGTCCTCCCAGTCCAACTACTAAAGTATTCCGTAGCAGCTCTATTCTTTTCCTTCTTGCACTTCAGTTTTCCTCTTGGCTTGATGTTGTTTCTCTGAATTCTGCTTTTGTCCATTTTTTGGTACTTTTCAACTTCCATTTAGTTTCTTTTCCTAATTCTGATGCTTGGTTCCCTCTCTCCTACAAGAAATTGGGTGGGCAAATGTTGTAATTTGCCATGGGGTTAACTAGTCCCTCTTAGGGATGTCTGTGGCTAGGTGGTAATGGTGGCAACAACAGCAACAAAATGATGATGATGATGATATTATAAAGCTAATGTTTGTATGGCATTTTAAGGTATATGAAGTGTTTTACATATATTAATTCATTTGATTCTCCTAATAACCATTTAAAATAGTGTAATTATTTATCCCTATTTTGCAAATGAGGAAACTGAGTCTAAGAGGTTAAGTGCCCAGGATTACAAGGCTAGTGCCTTGAGGAAGATTAGAACTCTGGTCTCACTGACTACAAGTTTACTCTAGACATTACTCCACCTTGTTGCCTCAGTCTCTGTATGCATAGAGCTTAAAATCTATTTGGGGAGGCAGAACTTTCACTTAGGAAAATAATAAGGAACAATTAAACACTGAACTGTGTGGTATCAACAAAAATGAAGGACTTGTGATTTCATTGGCATAGGAAAATTCAGGGTGAAGAAACTCACTCTGCCTAATGACCTTGGCACCTTTTCCTTAACCTGTAGTCATTAGAGAGTTACCTAGAATGCCAAGAGAATAAGTGATTTGCACCTGATCAGAATCAGTGACTTGAACTTTCTCTCCCTAGCTCCAAGGCAAGCTCCCTTCATTTTGCCACGCTTTCTCTAAAAATGACGCAGGATAAACTAACTTGGTTTGAACTTCTTCTTTAAGTTGCAATTGAAAAGTTTAAAAGTGATAAATTTTAAAAGGCTTTTTTTTTTTTTAAATCAGAATGCAATATGGTGTAATCAATAGCGTGCTAGCTCTGGAATCATTTGCAGTTATTGGATTTCGAGAGAGAACTGGGTTTGAGTCCCTTCTCTTCCATTCCTTGGCTGTGTGATCATGAAAATGTCATTAAATCTCTCTAAGCCAGGGTTATACCTTGGGAACAAAGATATAAAAAAGGCTGAGTTTCTCAAGCCCACTTAAGGAGAATCAAGTTAATTTAGAACTAGAGTCTCTTGTCCCCAGCAATTAGCATATTACTCTTCATCAGGTGCTGAAGTGATTGCCATATTCTTTCTTCCCCATTACCCTGCCTCCTTGTAAGGAGACACTTAAAAGCCTCCATTTCTAAAAAACAATAGCAAATGATACCTACTCATCAATTATAGCATATTTAAGTGATAAGTGCCCTGGCACTCTTTTCATTCAGACTCTTTCTATATCATGGCCATAGCTGAGATTTCTTCAGCAGTACTTCAAATCTGGGGAGTTATCTAAAATACTAGCTCATACTGAGTAGAATTTATGTGGTATTTTAAGGTTTTACAAAGTTCTTTATTGGTATTTTACCTCATAGTAAGCTTGGAAGGTAGGTAATATTTTAGCCCCATTTTACAGACGAGGAAGCAGAAGCAAATAGAGGTTAACTTTTAACCAGCTCAGGACCACACCACTAGTAAGTGACTGGGGCTGGATTTAAACTCAGTTATTGCTAACTCCTGATCCAGCACTCTATCCATTGAGCCATTTAGTTGCCTTTATGGCTGAAATCCATAGTAACCTTAAAGTCAAGAGTGGAGAACTTGTAGGGTGATTGTGACAGATGCTATCACAATATGATAAGTATTTCTATGAAACAAAACAAAACAAAACAAAAAACCCTGAAGGCTACTGATGGGGGTAACATCAAATAAGAAATGAGTTTGTGTTAGACTCTGAAGTACTAAAGAATAAGTTTAGAGCAAAAAAGTAAAACTAGATAGGAACACTGTTTGAAAGAAGATAATGCCATGTTTTTTTTTTTTTTAAACTGACAGGGAAAATTCAGTTTATAGTACATTTCTGTTTTTTATTTCAAGAATGATTTTTAGATTGGAAAGGAAAGTTCAACTTCAATAAGATAGACACAAAGCCCAAGAAAGAATGGTTTGCAGAATCCAGTAAAACTTAAGCAGGAGCAGGAATTATTTTTTATTTTCTGTTTTTATCCCCAATGCTTTCTACATGTAGTAAGCACTCAATAAATGTTTTCTGGTTTGTATTGGAGAGATCATGAGAAAGCAATTCATTACAATAAGTGAATTAAAGCCTTCAGGTACAGATAAATTATTTCCCAATCTGTGTGTGTTGAAAGAACTTACTGGTATAAATGAAAAGCCACTGTCAGTAAACTCATTAAGAAAAATCTGGAGATTGAAAAATGTCTCTATTTTTCAAAAAAAGTTTAAAAATAGGTTCTGGAAAACATATATATGTAAGTTACCATTGATTCCATTTATAATTCTTGAATATATTATTAAATATATAATTTGTTACACACTTAGGAGAAAAAAGAAATTATAATTAGGGCAATAACATGAATTTCCTAAGAATATCATGTCAAACTAATCTTATTTCCTTTTTTAATAAGAATTATATTTTATTTTTTGACAAGGCTGGCATGCCTTGATTTCACCAAAGCATTTGCAAATTCTTTGATGATATCTATTTGGATAAGATAAGGAAATGTGAACTGAATAATATTCCAGTTAGGTAGATTCACAGATGGATGAATAAACCTGTTGTGAAGAATATCAATCCATCAGTTATTGTCAACTGAAGGAGAGATATGTAGTAGTGAGTCTCATTGTTCTGCCCTGACCCTTTTTCATTAAGCATTTTTGCCAACAACTTGTACAGCAAGCAAAAAGCAAGCTTAAAAATATTTTCAGATGACAAAACTATGGGGAATAATTAACACCATAGATGATAGAATCAGAATTCAAAACCAAACTACCTTGTTAGTCTGGAATCAACAAAATGAAATTTAACAAGATAAAATGGAAAGGTTGTGCACTTAGATAAAAAAAATACTTTCATATATATGGGAAACAGAGTTGGGGAGGGGAATAGCCAGGGAAGATAAATATGACTCAATATCATTTCATTTTTAAAAGATCTGAGGGTTTTAATTAACCACAAACTCAATATGAGCCAATAGCATAATAACATTATGGTTTCTAAAAAAAACTCGTGTGCCCAGATGACATTCACAGAAGCATAGATCAAAGAAAAAAGTATCTCATCACAGTCTTCCCTGTTTAAACCACATTTTAAAGTATTGGGTCAAATTTCAGACACTCCTCTTTAAGATAGATGTTACCACTCAAGCCACTTGAATAACCATTTTAAAGAGGACAGAGAGAATATTGATCGTTAGTGAGTTTAGCAAAAACATCATGTGGAGCCTAGGAACGCGTAGCCTAGGAAGAGAAGATAATTATAAGGACGTTATAGGTATTTTTCAAATCTAAAAGGTTATCTAAAGGATTTTTGTGTAAAAAAAAAAAAAGGGTGGGGGGAGGAATGAGATCAGAACTACAATAAATGAGTGGCAGTTTATAGAGAAGAGTTTGGCTCAACACAAGAAAGAACATTCTGGCACTCGCAGCTGTCCAACAATGGAACAGTCTGCTTTGCCAAATAGTTAGCAACCCATCATTAGAAATATTCAAACCAAAGCTAGATGGATGATCATCTGTTAGGGATGGTGTGAAGAGAAAGATATTAGACTGGATGACCCTAAAGTTTCTTTCAACTCTATTCCATGACTTAAAGTAGAAACTCAATAAATGGTTGTTGGAATGTTGAATGAAATATTAAATGAATGAAACATTATGACCCAGCCCTGAAAAAGACTCACTGAGATAATATAGAGCACTATGCCTATAAGCACAAATTAGAGGTAATTACTATATTTAATGACAGTGAAATCATCAAAGCCTCTGTAGTGAAGCTCTAAATAGGTTATTAGTTTAGCATCTCCAGTTCAGTTAATACTGGTCATTCCATTTCCTGAAGGACATAAATAGCAATTACTTTGAAGACTTTGAAGGTTGAGAAATTAAGTAATAAAGGCATATAATAAGTAAGTTTTAAATGAATCAATATTTTAGGGAAAAAGATGATTCATAATAATTGGGACCAGTTCTATGGTATCATGGAAGTACAGGGGTAATCATCATTCTATGTTATGCTACGATAGGGTAAAACACTCTGCAGTTGATAAATCCTTAAACTTCAGAAGTTCAAGGATCTATGATTTCATTGTGAGAAGAGAAATAACTATCATAAGGCAAATGGGGCTTTGGTCTAAGGCATTGACTTCTTGGGAAAGTAGTATGTTTCCTCTTTGGGTCAAATCATTCCATGGTTGTTGTAAGCCCTCCACCTTACCTTATCATCCTCATCTGACCTGCACTGCCATGTAATGTACTTGCCATTCTTGGGTCATTCCAGTATTACTTTACCCTGATAAGGTCTCATTATCATGGCTCCATTGATGAAAGACCTAGCTTCCTGACTCCTCAGGGATTTTTCTGAGAGGATTAAGATCAGATTTCTGCCTCTTCTGGCCTGGATGTAACCACAGTTAGACTGTCTTCTTGCCAAGCCTCCCCCAATCCCCATCCTCAGCTGCTTTCACTCCAGGTAAAAAATATTACTAGTTATAGCTCTGGGTGTAGGTACTCCCTCCATCCTGTTATAACTTAGTAAAGAATCTTTAACAGTTGCTATGGCTGGGGCGGCTAGGTGGCGCAGTGAGTGCAGTGTGGTTCTGGAGTCAGAAGGACCTGAGTTCAGATCCTGCCTCAGACACTTAACACACACAAACAAAAACCTAGTCGTGTGACCTTGGGCAAGCTACTTAATCCCAATTGCCCTCCAAAAACCAAAACAAACAAACAAACAAACAAACAAACAAACAAATAAATAAATAAATAAGAGTTGCTATGGCTGAAAAAAAAATATATCACTTCATAGGGTGATGAACTTTTCTAAACTTGGCAGAGCAAAATGTTTAATACACTTCCAGCTTGGTACTCTCAGAGCTTCTTCTCTGTTTCTGCAGCATTCAAGAACCCAGTGTATCAATGAGACATTGGAATCAGACTTTGGTATAGAACTGATAAACACATGAAAAAGGTAATAAAAACCATTTACCTTCTGTTTTATGTGACTGAAGGGCAATAGTGCACTGGGATGTAGCATGGCTCAGTGGAAGTTGTTGGCAGGGTAAATGAAGTCAGATTCTACTCTGGATACTTAGCATCCATATGGACTTGGACAAGTCATGTAATCTCATTAAGTTTCTTCATCTCAGAGACATAGGAGATGGATGACATGCTGTCCAAGGTCCTGTCCAACCTGAACTCTATGCTCCTATGTAATTTGAAAAGCCCAGGTAACTAAATCAGAAACATCTGAAGCTTTCTTGGTAGCATTTAAGAAGCCTAAAAAGGTAAACATTTAAGAACATGCCTACTATGATATTTCATAGAGAACCCTCTCCAAGGAGTCATAAGACTTGGGTTCTAGTCCTAACACTGTACTCACCAGCTGTGTGACTTTGGGCAACTCTATCAGCCTCTCTGGGTTTGTGTTTTCTCATCTGTAAAATAAAGATAATGATACCTGCCTACTTCACAGCATTGCTGTGAAGCTCAAATGAGATGATGATGAATTTGCAAGAACATTAAAAAAAGTAAACTTTTTCTCTACTTCATAGAGATCCACAATTATGTATACAATTCTCTTTTGCTGTTCTACTATTTATATGGTATATTTATGTAGATAGTTATATAGTTATGCAGTTGATAGGGAGTTGGATCTGGAGTCAGGGAGAACTGAGTTCGAATCTTGCCTTAACACTTACTATCTGTGTGACCCTGCATAAGTCACTTTACTCCTTTTAGCCTCAGTTTTCTCATCTACAAAATGAGGACAAAAAAACACCTGCCTCACAGAGTTTGTGTAAGTATCAAATGAGATAAGATCTTGAAAGTGTTTAGCAAATCTTAAAGTGTTATATAAATGAATGTAAAGTGACATATAAATTATAATTATGGAGAAATAGCCCTTTTATGTTATCCTCAAAATAAAAATACTTAAAGTACTTTAGAACTGTAAAGTACTATAAATATAAGATATTTTTATACAGACTAAAAAAGACTAGTATAAAGCTGAGTATTTATATATTATTGTCCTCCTATCATCAACTGTGCGACGAAGCCTGAACTGAAGAGCTGATTTTTTTTTAAACTAGAAATTATTTATTTTGGTCTATTTTACTCTTAGAGGTCTCCATAGAGGGACATTTCAGTCTCGTTTGGTCACAGCATGTTCCAGTGTCTCAAAGCTCTTGCAATCAACCAGATACAAGAACTAGTGTGACCTACTTTATCCACCCAAGTTTTGTCACAGAAAGATAAAAGTGCTAGCAAGCTCAATAGCATGTAGAGACAGAATTCTAGGGATCTAATTGGCCAGCCCATAAATCATAAGTCCTAGAAATACTACTATACCTTTAAAAACCCTCTTCCTCTACAAAATATTCTTCCCCTGCCTCTACTCCTGCCCCCACATAATTAGAACTGCTACAACACAAAGAGACTTACTTTAATAAATAGTATAACTCTTGGTGTTGAGAGGTGGTAGGTGCTATCATTGACCACATTGTGCCTTTTATGGTAGTAAACCTTTCATGGTAGCTAGTTAATATAATGAAGTACTGGATTTGGAGTTAAAAAGACCTGAGTTTGCATACCAACACAGACATTTATTACTTAGGCTATTTAACCTCTCTCAGGTTACCCTGGTCTTTTAATATCTCTAAGCAGTGACACCAGTGTCTGTGCTACTCTACAAATGACACTCCATTTGTCAGTTCCAAGCATATTCTCCAGCTTCCCCCCTTACCTATAATTCTTTTCCTCCCCATTTCTACTTCCTGACTTCCTAACAAAAATCCTTTATTCTACAGGGAGCCTTTCCCAACTTCTCTTAATTCTAATGCCTTCCCTCTATTACTTTCTACATATCTTGTATGCAGCTTAATGGCACACTTTTGTTGTGGTTGGAGATGGATGAGATGGATGAGTTCCTGCAGAACAGGGACTATCTCTTGCCTATTTTTGTACCCCCAACACTTAGCATAGGACCTGGCACATAGTAGGCACTTAATACATTTTTCTTGATTGACTCACTCTGCTTCAGTATCTTAACTTGTTAAATAAGAATGATAAGAGCTCTGACCTGACAAGGTTGTTTTTAGGATCAAATGAGATAATGAAATTGAAATGTGAAAATCTTAAAATGCTATGTAAATTCTAGTTATTGTATATATCCATATATTTCATATATATGCATACATGTAAGCCCCTTGAGAACATGAAATATGTAATAATTATAATAATAAGAGCTCGCATCTATACCATACTTTAAGATTTGCAAAGCACTTTATACACATTATCTCACTTGACACTCATAACAACTCTGTGATGTAGATACTATTATAATCCCTATTTTGGAAATGCTATTATCCTCACTTTAGAGATGTGGAAACATCAGAGAGGTGAAGTGACATGGTCAGGGTGACAGCCAATAATAGGTGTCCGATGCACCGTACCACATGCTTCTCATGTAAGAACACTATATCTTACCACCACGATACCATGGTGGCTTCCTTAATTCAGTTGTCCAAGCAAGAATATGTTGATTCATTGGATTGTTCCAGGTTTGAGTTGGGCAGTATTTCTAATGGCCAGATAACAAGGAAGGAAAGGAATGGAGAAGCCACTGACATGGTCTTTTCCAACTCCATAAAATTGACATTTCTCAACTGTATCTCTTAGCACCTTGGATTTTGACTGTGGGTTGGAAGAAGCTTCTTTTTTTTTTTTTTTTTTTTTTTTTTGCTTTTTGGAGGGCAATTGGGGTTAAGTAACTTGCCCAAGGTCACACGGCTAGGTTTTTGTTTGTGTGATGGAAGAAGCTTCTAACCCACTTTCTGCACTGCCCCAACTTCTATTCCCATAGTATACCTCTGCATCCCGTAGTTCAGAACTGAAGCTCCAGGCTAACATAGGTTAGGTCCAATCTTGGGAGCTCCTTACAGACCCTTTTTTAATCATGCCCCCAACCCCCACCAAGGTTTTAACCTGTCATAATCAGAATGTACTCATGTCCTCAGGGTCTATGGAAAAGGTAAAATCCCTAAACTCTCACAAAAGCATTCAGGCTAACACATAATCTAAGGAATAGGCTTTATTTAGCAGTTTCCTTTCATACATGCAAGAAAACCAAAAAACAAAAACCATGGTCAAAACAACTTTTCCTTTAGTGAGACTTCCCCAAATACCTACAAATCCATGAAACTTATTCCCAAGTAGGCTTATCTTGGGATTAACTCATAGAAAATTCCTTATTGTCTAGTTTACTCTATTAATTAATTAAGTGAGGATAGAGGTAGTATCCTTACCATTACCAAAGCTCTGGATTTACGTGGACCTGATTCAATATCAAAAGCTTCTTACAAAATCTCTCCATTTTGGCTCATATACCCATCTGTGGTTTCCCCTAAGAAATATCAGCATGTGTATTGTTTCTAGGTATTGTGAGTCAGGACACAAGTAGAACTGTGGAATATAGGCTTTATTTAACCTGCCAAAATAAGGCAAAGTATTCATACTTGAACCTATAGGTAATCAAGACAATTCTCCCCTCTTCTTCATTAGGTCTCTCATCCCCAGGTCCTATACAATTCTCCAGCCTTCTAGTACCTTTCCCTGCAAAGGGAAAGCCCTTAAAATTCTAGAGAATTAGACAATACTCTTTGCTTCAACGAGTCACATCTCCCCCAGTCATCCTCGAGACTTTATTACTACCCTGGGGCTGACCTCTCCCTTTGACACCAATATAAAGGGAAAACACTTAGTTTTTCAAGCCACTTAAGAGGCAACCCTTCTATTCTCAGGGAATCTATGCTGTCCCTTAGTCATATGGTACCATTAAGAATTGAGGCTGCCCTTCCAGGAAAAAAAGGCCCTTGGGATTGCTGGAGAGTTAACACCTCCCTATATCCCTTCCCTCCCCCCCAGCCCCCTCTCCCCGCCCCCGCCAAGTCCTGTACATCCCACATCATTCATAAAATGAGTGAAAGGAAAAAATTGGACTTGCTTGTCCTCAGCTGCAGCTTTTCCTTGATTGAGGAATCTCTCCTATGAATCCATGACCCTTGGATTAGGAATTCTTCACTCTGCTGTTGCCAGGTCAGAAGGCATGTGTTCCTCCCCTGGAGGAACTATGTAGATAACATAGATTTCCATTCCAGAGATCAGATTCTGAATTCTCTTGAGAACACCCTCTACACCTTCATTCCAGTTTATTCTTCCCTCCTTTAGAATGACATATAATTTGGGAGAATAAGTGAGTACCTGATCCTTTGTCCCTCTAGGGCCACTTCCCCAATTCTTACTAGCATTGGGAGGCCAAGTCCCCAGAGGGCAGCTGTACTACCACTATCAAGGTCATAGAGGTAAATCTGAGGGGCTGGGGTTTCTAATACTGTCATTTGTGAGGCTCAATCAGTACATGCCAGTTAACTAGACTTAATTAACTTTAGAAAATAGATAATTACTAAGATGGTATAGTGAGAACACTTGGTATTTAAATATCCCCTCCCCCATAGAGATTGCTGTTTTGCCTTGAACACACAGGGTCCCTAGAGAGATTGGGTTCAAACTTAAAGTACAAAAGTAGTAAGGCACATGTTTAGAAAACATATACGGCAAAAAGGTAACTCATAGCTCCTGATTCCTGAGAGTCTTTTTCTCACTTTATAGGGTCTTCATGAAATTCCCCTAAACAATCACTCTCTGCTGGGTTCTGAAGGTCAGTGCCTTTGAAAAGTCCCTAGGAAGAACTATTCACCACATTGCTTAAATGGATCACACTGTTTAAAGCTATTTCTTTCTTCTGGTAGCTATCCATATGTGTCTGCATTTGCTCTTGGTGTGTCCTCTGAATGCATTGTCTATTACTGATCCAGTCCTTATGATCAATAGTCACTGGAGAATAGGGAAGGAGAAACATTCTCTTCTCCCAGCTAGAGTGATTTTCTCTCTGGAGCCATGTTAAATTCTATGAACTGAAATCCTCTACCACAGGACTGGTCAACAGATTGAATGAATGTATTGCTGGGCTAACTCTTTTTTTCACAATATGTGTAGATATTAAAGTTCTTTGTAAACATTAAAGAGCAATATAAATGTTAGCTATTATTATTATTATAATACTGTCAGCAGCATCCAGCCTCAGCAGCTCCAATGTCCCTGAATTCCCCAGTCTTCATTGTAAGTGAAACTTTTCCTATCTTGGCTTACATTTTTAAAAATAATAGTATTGATATATATTTGAAACATTTAGTTTTAAAACTTCAAATCCCAGATCCATTCCCTTCGTCCCTTGTCACCCACTCCTGCTGGGAAGATAAGTAATTCACTATATGTTGTACATGTATAGCTATGCAAAACATTACCATAGTAGATCTATTGTAAAAGACTGACTATATTTCCCTCCCACCCATCCCACACCCCACCTGGTCCATTCCCTACTTTGTTCTTGTCCCTCTTCGATAGTGGGTACTTCCAACCTCCCCTCTCCCCAGACTGCCCTCCCCTCCATCATCCCCCTCTTAGCCCCCTTCCCCTACTCTCCTGCAGGATGAGATATCCCATTTAGTATGTATGTTATTCTCTCCCTGAGCCAAACTCAATGAGAATATGGTTTTGCCTTTTTTCCTTCCTGTTCTTCCTCTCCCCTGCAACTACTTCCCCTTGCCTCTTCTACATGAGATAGTTTACTCCCGTCCCCGTCTCTCCCCATCTCCTCTTGCCACATTCCTCTCTTACCTCTTAACTTCACCCCTTAAGTATCATCCCTTCCCGCCAAATTTGACCTGTGCCCTCTATCCATGTATACCTGTAAACATATATGCACACATTCACATATGTATTCATATGCCCATATACCCTTCTTCAATTATTTTCCTACTGAGAAAGGTTTCATCAGTCACAGTTATTGTTTTTTCCATGTAGGAATGTAAATAGTTCAACTTTGATAAGTTCCTTTTGATTTCTTTTTCCTGTTTACCTTCTCAAGTATCTCTTGCTTCTTGTGTCTGGATGTCAAATTTTCTATTCAACTCTGTTTTTTCCCTCAAGAATGCTTGAAAGTCCTCTATTCCACTGAATGACCATATTTTCCCCTGAAAGAAGATACTCAGTTTTGCTGGGTAGTTGATTCTTGGTTTTAATCCCAGATCCTTTGCCCTGTGGAATATCATATTCCATGCCTTCAATCCCTCAGTGTAGATGCTGCCAGGTCCTGTGCTATTCTTATTGTGTTTCCACAATATTGAAATTGTTTATTCCTGGCTGCTTGGAGTATTTTCTCCTTGATCTGGGAATTTTGGAAACTGGCTACAATATTCCTAGGAGTTTTCTTTTTGGGATCTTTTTCAGAAGGTGATCTGTGGATTCTTTCAACCTCTATTTTGCCCTCTGGATCTAAAACATCAGGGCAATTTTCCTTGAGAATTTCTTGAAGGATGTTTTCTAGATTCTTTCTTTGATCATGGCTTTCAGGCAGTCCAATAATTTTTAAATGATCCCTCCTGGATCTATTTTCCAGGTCAGTGGTTTTTCCCATGAGATATTTCACATTGCCTTCTATTCTTTCATTTGTTTGGATCTGCTTAACAGCATCTTGATTTCTCATAAAGTCATTAGCTTCCATTTGCTCCAGTCTAACTCTGAAGGAATGAATCTCCTCAGTGAGCTTTTGAGATTCTTTTCCATCTGGCAAAGCTGGCTTTTTAAGGCATTCTTCTCCTCATTGCCTTTTTGAGCCTCTTTTGCCATTTTAGTTAGTCTATTTTTTAAGGTGTTGTTTTCCTCAGTCAGGCTGTTGACTCTCATTTCATACTTTTCCTGCATCCTTCTCATTTCTCTTCCCAATTTTTCCTCCACTTCTCTTATTTGGTTTTTAAAATCCTTCTTAAGGTCCTCTATGGCTTGTAATCCACTTGTATTTTCATTTGGGGCTTTTGGTGTAGGAGTTCTGACCTCGCAGTCCTCCTCCTGTTCCATGCTTCAATCTTCTTTGCCAGGACTGCTAAGAGTCTAATGTTGAATTTTTCTGTTTAATTTGTTTCCTTTGCCTAGTCATGTTGCCACTTAATTACTTGACTTTGGGGCTTGTTGCCACAGTAGGACTCTGCCACCAGACAGGGGAGCTTCTGTCCCAAACATTGGGGTCTTTTCAACTGCTGGAGGTATTAGTTGGGTGCTCTCTCCCTGAAGCCCCTATACACTCTGGCAAGCTGGACACACACCCAAGACCTCCACCCCAGATTGCAATCCAGATCCAGGGAGGTTAAAGCAAGAGCAATTACCCCCCCCCCCCAGGACTGATTGCCAGATCCCCCTACAGTTTGCAAGCCAGGAGCTGAAGCTGCAACTGAAGCTACAAAATGGCGTCTGTGCTGCATCTCCTCAGAGGCTTCTAGCCCCCAGGGGAAGAAGCCGACATGTTCCCAAATACTGGTCCCAAAGTCCATAGGGCGCTAACCTCTCACTTTGTGTTGGAAATTCTGGAAAACTCACAGCTGCTGGTGTTCTGGGGTCCGGCTGCTGGACCAACTGCCCTGGGACTAAAACCTCTGACTCACATGGTCCTGGGCTTGGCTCCCAGAGTACTACACTCTAGGCTCCCAGTGCACTGCACTGGTCTTTCCCTGCCGGGCTGCCAATCTTTCCTCAGTGGCAAATTAGCTTCTCTGTGTCATTCTGTGGGTGCTGGAGCTTCAGAGGTTGTTCAGAGTCCCCCTTTTACATGATTTTGAAGTGGTATGGGCTGGAGCACTCTGGAGGTGCTGTTTCTACTCTGCCCTGGGCTAACTCTTTTTATGCTTAGCCCAAGTAAGTGTCTGAGGCTGGATTTGAGCTCAGATCTTCCTGACTCCAGGCCTGGTGCTCTTTTCCCTGAACCACCTAATAGCTAACTAAACACTTACTAGTTGTGTGAGACTGGGAAAGTCAGTTAACCTTATTTGCCTCAGTTTCCTCATCTGTAAAAAGAGCTAGAGAAGGAAATGGCAAACTACTCTAGAATTTTTGCCAAGAAAATCCCAAATGGGGTGACGAAGAATTGAATATGACTGAAAAATGACTAAACAACAACAGCAACTCTTGTCAATATTGTCCCATAGATCTTCCACACAGGACTCCAGCATCTCATGGGTTGGGCACATTTCCTCCACCTTGTTCAGTTCCCGTCATTTTATAGATGGGGAATCTGAAACCTGGACAAGCTAAGTAACTTGCCTAGGATCAAATAAGCCATCCAGCTATAATTTGAATTAATACCTTTGATTCTAGATACAGAGCTCATTCCATTATACTACATAGAATGGAGAAAGAAAGCAGAAGATTTGAAGATGGGTCAAAGGGTGGAAAGGGCACTGCCATGGTTATTAGAAGAACTGGTTTCTAATCCCAAAAACATGACTTTCAACTATTCATTTTCCATCTATAGTTCTCAGTTTTCTCATCTGTAGAATGAGATTATTTGACCAGAGTAAAGGTTCTCAAACTTTTTTTCTGGTTGGTGGTGAAAATGAAATTTTGAAGGAATTTTTGCAGTGATATCTTTTAATATGGTATTTATAAATTCATGCTATTAATAGTAGCAATAAAAATAAAGCTGGTGGATTTTATAATATCTTTCCAAATCAATTTTATTCCAGATCTAACCAATAGTATGAATAACTTACTTAGAATATAGAATGTGTTTATTTTCTATCAATAAGTTTAATGATTGGGAGTGATATCAGATGTAAAAGAGTTTGTCTGCTAAGACATTAAAAAAACAATTTTCATCTTCTAAGCATAAGCCAGTATTTTATGAGTGTTGAGAGAGAAGTGAGTTAATCACATTTTTACTATAAACATCCAAGAGGATTTTTAACACAAATTTTATTTTTACTATCATTGACAAGTACAAGTATTCAGATATATGAGCAAGGATGGGGAAAAAAATGGTAAGAAAAAACAAACAGGCAAAGTGAAGCCAAAAAAAAGCAACAACAGCAAAAGATTATAAATGTTTATACATGTGTCTATAGATCCTGTTAGTTACTGATTATTAACTACTTCCTGAAGGATGTGCATAGTATTATCCACATGGTTCTTTTCTTCTCAGGCATTTTTTTTACCTTCTTTAGTATGCATACAGCATGAATTTGTTGCTGCTACTAGAATATTCAAAAGAAATAGGCAGGCTTTTATTAATGAAATTCCATATTAGTTTTATTTTTTTTACCATCACATAATTGACTGAAAGATGTAGAGATTATGAGATCCCACTATGCTGTTTGTTGATTTGAAAAAAAAAATTGATGTGGTAGAGCAAAATACCATCTTCCAGCTTGCTTATATCAAAGTATCTACCACTGGTATGTCAAAATCATACAAAAATCCTTGAAAGAAAAAGCAACAGAGATAAACTTATAGAGTGACACTGGAAATAGCAAGGCCTAAGTGAGAAAAGGCATACTTACCAAAGATGTTCATTTCTACTGTGGAAGAGATTTTGTGCAGGGTCTAAGTTAGGAAGGGTTCTTAGTAGATGGTGAGGTCTTCCAGCATCAATTCATAGCTTCACAATGATGCATTAATGTGGCTAGTTTCCCACAGCCTCCCAACATTTGTTGTTTTTCATTGTTTCCATGTTTATTAGTCTGATGGGCGGCTATGAGGTAAAGCTAAGTTTCTTTGATTTGAATTTCTCTAATATTAGTGAACCTGAACAATTTTCAGGTGGTTATTGATAGTTTAGGTTTCTTCTTCTGAGCTGCTTGTTCATATCCCTTGACCACTTGTTTAGTAATAGCTTTTAATCTTTTAAGTTTATATGCGTTTCCTATAGATTTTAGATGTAAAACTTTTGTCAGAGATATTTGAAACACAAGAGTTTTTTTCTTTGTATACTTTTCTATGATTCTATGTGAATTCCATGTGAAAATTCTATGTGAAAATGTTTAATTTTATTTGTGCAAAAGTTCTTAAATTTAATATAATTGTCTATTTTTCTTCTTTTATGGCCATATCTTTCCCATAACTGTGAATTAATTCCCCATTCCTAGTTGTAAAAGATATGACTGTCTATTTTTCTTTAATGCCATGACTCTTTATATTTAGCTTATCCATTTGGAACTGATTGCAGTTTATTGTGCAATATGACGATCTAATGCTACTGTTTTTGGCCCAGCAGTTTTCCAGTTTTCCCAGTAGTTCTTGTTGCATGAAGAATCTCTTCCCCAGGAGTTGGTGTTTGGAGATTTCTATTCACACTAGGCTATTGTGTACATTTGTTTCTAGGTCTTGTTGATAAAGTCCATTCCAATAATCAAATTAGTTTTTTAATCTGGTACAAGATATTTTTGATAAATCGCTGCTTTATAGTTGCTGTTTGAGATCTAGTGAATGGCTTTCTCAAGCCTTCTGGCTTCCTGTCTACCTTACCAGACTTCTTTCACATAATTCTTCTTCACACATTCTTTGTTCCAGCCAAACTGGCCCATTTCCCTGACTATCTCCCATTTCTGAGATTTTGCACAGGCCTTAGTGCCTCTAGCCTGTGTTTCTTCTTCAGCTTCACATTTTAAAGCCCCTGGTTTTCTTCAACGTTCATATTGTATAATAAATACCTTTTCTAGGAAAACAAAGTGATGTAATGCAGAGGTGCCAGACACTCTTTATCCACAACACTCCCGAGTGTGACTAGAATCATATTAAAATATAATTGGGTAGGGCAGCTAGGTGGCGCAGTGAATAGAGCACTGGCCCTGGAGTCAGGAGGACCTGAGTTCAAATGCGGCCTCAGACACTTAACACAAAAACTAGCCATGTGACTTTAGGCAAGTCACTTAACCCCAACTACCTTCCAGAAAGCAAAAAAATAAAATAAAATATAATTGGGAAACATTTAACAAAAACAATAAAACACAATAAAATATAAATAGGTAGTTTTCTAAGTCAATATGTGTACAGTTTAGTGGCTCCAATTTCTATTTGAGTGTGATTATCACTGGTGTGGCAAATAGAATGCTAAACATTGAGTGAGGAAGACCTGAGTTCCAATCTTGTGTCAAAGACTTAGCAGCTATGTAACCTTAGGCAAGCCAAACTGGTTAATTCCTGGACATTTCATATATTTTGTGATGCTCTCAAATGGAATATCTCTTTCTTTCTCTTCCTCGTTAGTAATATACTGAAAGACTAATGGTTCTATATCCCATTACTTTGCTGAAATTATAATTGTCTTCATCAATTTTCTGTTTATTCCCAAGAGTTCTCCAAGTAACTATATGTGCAGATAGATAATTTTGTCTTTTTTTGTTTATGTTTATTCCTTTAATTTCTTTTTTCTTTAATTTATTGCTGTAGTTAGCATTTCTGGCCCCAAGGAAAATCTTAAAAAGAAGAAAATGGGCATTTTTACTTCACCCTTGATCTTAATTGGAACTCTTCCTGTTTTCCCATTAAACATAATGTTAAGTTTTGGTTTTAGCTTCATGCTTTTGATCATATTAAAGAGCCTTTTATTCCTATGCTATTCATCATTTTAAACATAAATTCATGCTGTATTTTATTGATGGCTTTTCTATAACCTTCATTATAATAATTTTATTTTTTATTCACATGATTAATTATATTTATAATTTTCTCTAATGGTGCATTATTCATGTATTTCTAATATAAATAGATCCTGGAACAGTAATTTTTAACTGTATATATATATATATATATATATAGAGAGAGAGAGAGAGAGAGAGAGAGAGAGAGAGAGAGAGAGAGAGAGAGAAAGAGAGAGAGAGAGAGTGAGAGTGAGAGAGTGAGAGAGCAATAGAGAGTATATATTGTATCTTTGTTTAAATTTTACTTATTATTTAATTCAACAAATTTATTTACTGCTTTCTAGGTACAAGGCAGTATGCTAGGTGCTGGGTATTCAAATACAAAAAAGAAATAACTCCTGCCCTCATGGAGTTTATACATTGGGTGGTGGGGAGAGTAAGACACAATATGGTCATAAATATGACATGAAGAAAATTGAAGAGGGAGCGAACATTAACAACTGGGGGATGAGAGAAAACTTCTCTGAAAAAGTAATCCAAGTTGAGCCTTAAAAGAAGATAACTCTGAAAGGTAGAAATGAGAAATATGTTCCAGACATGGAGGATTGTGCAATGAAATAAGGCTGGAAAGCTAGGTTAAGATCAGATTTTAAAGGGCCTTAAATGATAGGCTAAGGAGTTTTAATTTTATCCTATAGTCAGTAGAAATCTACTGATTGTTTTTAAGGAGGGGAATAAAATGGTCAGAACTGTACCTGAGGAAGATAATTTTCTTTCTGTATCAACATTCATTAGCAATAATGATCATAGGCAGGTAAGTGGCACAGTGAATAAAGGTATGGGCTTGAAATCAGGAAGACCTGAAGTAAAATCTACCTTTAGACACTATGTAGATGTGTGACCCTGGGCAAGTCACTTAACCCTTGTTTGCCTCAGTTTCCTCATCTGTAAAATGAAAAAAAAATCCCAGCACCTACCCCCTAGGATTGTCATATAGATGAAAAGAGATAAGAATTGTGAAATTCTGCCTTGCAGCACTTAGACTTACAATAGAAAGTAAGAAGGTAGGCACTGTGCTAAGTGCTGAGTTCCAGTTCTGTCAGAAATTTATTAGCTATTTAACCCTGGGCAAACAAAACTGGTTAATTCTCAGACATTTGTCCATTTTGTGTTGCTATTAAATGGAGTGTCCCTTCCTATCTTCTCTTCCTGAGTTTTGTTTGTAATATACATTTAGTAAATGCTATGTAAATGTTGTCAATTATCATCTGTAGGCTTTTAAATACATATGCACTAGGGAATTATTTTTCTTCCCCTTTGGGAATTCACTTATGGTTTTATTTGTTTCCCTTTGTAAGATCAAATTGTTCAGACTGTAGTTCCTTATTTTTTAATGGGATCATTTATATTTTTGTAAATATTCATTGATTTCATTTTTTTTAGTTTTGTTAGCATATAATTGAGTATTGCAGTTTATGAAAATTTACTTTATTTCTTCTCCAATCATTGTGAATTCCGATTCACAGTTTTTATCTTGTTAATTTCATTGTCTTCTCAGAAACTCAGCTCTTTGTTCTAGCTGCTCAGTAATCTGTTTTTCCTCCTTTGAGCTTCAAAATGTCAACTTTTAAACTTATCTGAGGATTAATTTGTTAGTTTTCTAGTTTTAAAAATTTGCATTCTCAATCAGTCTATTCATGACTTCTTTCTTCTCTTTTGTAGATGCATGTTCAGAGATTCAAACTTTCTTCTGCTTTAGCTGTAAATCATATCATTTGTTTATGTTGCCTAAACTTTTATTGCTTGAAAATATATAATTATTTATTATGAATTTCTCATTATTTAGGATAACAGTTTTCACTAAAATTTGCTTTTTCTTTATATTTATTGTAATTATTTAGTACAATTTTTATTGTTGCAGTCTATAAACATTGAGCATTTCTATCTTTTAGAAGTTATTTATGAGCTCTTTATTCACTAGGAAAATCACAGAAACTCAGAGATTCAAGGGACTGCTATTTATATAAATGTGCCTTATAGTGCTAAAAATCAAAAAGAGTATACTCCTTAAGATTAGTTTTCAATAATCACTAAAGTCTAGCATAACTAGGTTTTTCTAACATTTTGTGCAGATCCATAATTTCTCCTTTATCTTAGTGTAAGATTTGTCTAAGACTAAAAGACAAATTGAAATAATCTATAATTATTGTCTTACTCTCTAGATATTTATAAAGTTGTGTTATCTCTTCCTTTAAATCTTAGATGCTATGCATATTGATGACTATATATGTATTATTATTATTGTTTCATTTTCTACAATGCCTCTAAGTATGATGTGGTTTTAGGGGCAGCTGGGTGGTGTGGTAGATAGAGTGCTGGGCTTGAAATCAGGAAGACTCATCTTCATGAGTTGATATCTGGCCTCGGATATTCACTAATTGTGTGACAAATCACTTAATTCTGTTTTTGTCAGTTTCCTTATTTGAAAAATGAGTTAGAGAAGGAAATGGCAAGCTACACCAGTATCTTCGCTAAGAAAATCCCAAATGGGATCTCAAACACATGATGGAGCAAAGTAACTTTTTTTTTAGTTTGTTTCTTGGCAATATTTATATAGCAGAAAAGCTATAACTTTATCCATGATCATGACTGCCATTCTTACTTTTGTGGATGAACCTGAAGTATAATTAATTATCCTTCATTAAAACCATGTGTGATTCCATATTTTTAAATGGTTTTCTTTTAAGCAATGGTAAAAGTTTAAACTATGTCATAGGGTTCTGGGGTGGCCTGATTTGCAGGGATATATTTAGAGAGATTTTTTTGAGCATATGAAGAGCAGCATGATCTGTTTATTTAAGATATGATTTGGTGCTCCACCTTTGTGGAGAGGAAGACTGCCATAGCTGGGCCTTCATGCTCTCAGTCTCCTATCTCCAAGATAGATATTGGAAAGGGGAAAAGGAAAAGAAAAAAAAACATTTGAGCGCCTACTATCTACCACACATGTTATAATCCTTATAACAACCCTGGGAGGTAGGCACCGTATATTACATCTATATTATCCTCATTTTATAGTTGAAGATGCTGAGAGAAATTAGCATTAAGTAACCTGCTCAGGGTCACATAGGTAGTAAGTGTCTGAGGCTGAATTTGAACTAAGGTAGACCTAACTCCAGGTACAGTGAACCAGCCTCAAGTCTCTATGGGGTTAGAATTATATCAATCTACTACAATTAAATATTTGCAATCTAGAGCTATTATATTCTTTTTGAGGATTTCAGAATAAAAATCACTTTCCCTGGTCCCTAGTACTTATTTCATAAAAGATAATCACAGACAGCAAACATATTGCAAGTAGTAAAACAGTAATCATGAAGGTTATACAGATTAGATTAGACAATACAACCCAGAAAGCAGAGAGTTCTGTTATTCAAGTGGGAGATTAAATCTCATCTCAATCAAGGTGAGAACAATCTCACCCGGAAGACCATTCTTAGTCATCTCTGAGGTTATAGTCACTGGCAATCAAGAGGCATGTGGGGGTGTTGGCCCTTACCACATGATTGTGGTTCCCATCAGGCATTCAAAAGCTCCTACCCTCTCTCTCATCCTGTCTTTCTACTTTTACATTCCTCTCTCCCAAAAATCTCTCCCCAACTCCTAAATCACATACCCCCCAGTTCACAGTATACAACACCAGAGTGCTATCCTTCAGGGAACTATCCCAACTCCAGCTGGGCTAAGGCTAGAACCACATAACAAATTGTTGGTTTCTCTTTTATAATAGGTTTTATGGACAGATTTATCCCATTAAATTATATTATGTTTATGAAATATTTCTTCCTACACTAAATTCTGTATGAGTATTATTTGGTTTTAAGAAAAAAAGGAATAAAAGGAGGAAGGGAGGGTAGGAAGAAGGAAGGAAGGACAGAAGGAGGGAAGGGAGGGAAAAAAGATCAGCACTAGATAACTGAAGTTTATAACAATTAAATCCCAGTGTTCTTTCTTTTCTGTTCCCAATCTAAATCCAAATTAATGGATTTCTAGTCTCCTCAATTTTTTTCCATCACCATTCCTGAGTTGCCTTTGTTTTTTTTTCCCTTGAGGCAATCATTTCCTGAGCTCTACACTTAGGCTCAGACATTTCTCATCCTTCTCTTTAGCCTAGCCATGTTTCTTGTCCTTTTGATTTTACTTTTACTCCTATAAACCTTTCCTATACTCCTTTACTCCTATAAAACCCTTTGCCTATCCTGGATCAGAGTACAATTTTAGAACTCTGCTCTCACTCCGCCCCACCCCTGGTCTCTAAATTTGAATAATTTTCCACTGTGGCAACTCACTTTCAAGTCCCTTCCTCTCCCTTCCCACTTCTCACAGGATGATAGGAATATAATCTTAGAATGAGAAAGGGCCTTATAGGCCACAGAATGCAGCCCTCTCATTTTACAGATGAAGAAAATGATGCAAAGGAGGTAATGTGACGGTCCCAGGATCACAGAGCTAGTAAATATCAAAGGTGATATGTGTGATACTCTAGGGATTGTGGAACTGAATGTTGTAAACTAAAAGTAAATAAATAAATAAATAAATGTAAATTTTTAAAAAGGTGAGATGTGTGCAGATTTCTTCATATAGTTAGGATCAAGTCAGAATAGGAATTTTCTGCATCACTTTCTCTTTTTACACTTGAAAGATAAAATTATCATTAAGACAAGTCAAGAATGTCTCAGCTCTGTTTTCCTAGAATCCAGACTTTTAAAACTGGATGGGATCTTAGTAGCCATCTGGCCTACATCATACCTATTACAACATACCTGCCAAGTGTTTATCCAACCTCTGCCTGAAGGCCTCCAGTGAGGAGGGAGTCCATTACCAACTAAGACAGACCATTCCACTTTTGCTTACCTCTATTGCATTGAGCCTTGAAGGAAGTTAAGGATTCCAAGTGGCAGAGGAGAATGAATTCCTTGTTGTGATTGGACATGTTGTGATTGATATGTCTATGGGATAGCCAAGTAGAAATATCCAGCAGGCAGTTGGTAATGTTAGCTTGGAGTTCCCAGGAGAAATTAGGGCTAGATATATAAACTTCTAGCATTGTGGAGAGATAATAATTGAGCACAGAAAAAGCTCAACAAGTTAGAGAGAAAAAAGATGTCCCAGGACAGAGCCTTGGTAGACTATTTTTTGCCTTTCTTTGTGTCTCAAAGCTTAAGATAGTGGCACATAGTGAACAATTAGTCAATGCATTTGGATGGATTGATCTATTTTGTTTTGATGCTTTGGTTGCATTTAATTCTTTTTATTGGTCATTTTAAATTGGTATCATTTATTTTAACATAATTTTTAATTGGTATCATTTATTTTAACGTCACCTACATTTCCCCCTGTATTCCTCTTGCACTTCCCCCACTGAGAGGCTTAAATAGATAATAGATAAAAATAAATAGATAAAAATAAATAAATAAAAGATAAAGAACAAAAAAAGAAAAAAAAGTTTAACAAGACTGATTAAAATGTGAAAAAAGTCTGACATTATGTTTCACACCTGTTCTTAAACCTCTGCAAAGAACTGGAGGGAAGTGTCTCTCCTTTCGGAACAAGTTTGGTCAGAATAGTTTGACATCATTACGTAGTTTCAGTTTTTTATTGTTGTTTTCATTTATGTTGTTATAGTCTTTGCATGTATTGTTTTTATTCCTCCAAATGAATTTTGTTATTATTTTGTCTGGTTCTGTAAAGTATCCTTTCACTATTTTAATCGCTAGAATGCTAAATCTATAGCAAAAGTGACTGAGAAGGAGCAGGCAGGTCTGTAGGAGCAGAACCAGGAAAAGTAGTCCTTGGAAGCCAACGTATGAGATTACATACAAAAGGAGGAGTTTTTGACCATGTCACAAGGTGCAGAGGAGTCAAGAAGCATGAGCACTGAGGAAAAAGCCATTGGAGTGTGCCAAGGGGCATCAGCTTGCCCAGTCACAGTTCAACAGAGTTATAGATGCTTCCACTTGAAACACAGAAGAACCCTTTTCAGATGAAAACTCTGACTGCCAATGAAAGCTTCAGCTACATAGCAAAGGCATGACTACATCAGCTTGCTAGCTACTAAGGTGTCTAGAAAATGTGGGTATATGAAAGCATTCCACAGGCACTTAAGGAATGCTTGTGATCATCTCAATAATAATGTTGGCACACTATAGAAGCCTCTGTGACTCAGACAGCCCCACTCTTCCAGCAGATATTTATACAGACTTTATAATTTTCTTGCAGGCTTCCTAGATGTTGGGTAAAGCATCTCAACAAGAATTCATCAGTTTTTCAGGGCTGAGCTTTTCTTTTTTATTCTTCCTTTTTTCCTTTTTTAAATTAAATTTTATGTTTGTTTTTAGTTTGCATCATTCATTTCCACAAGATTTTGAGTTACAAATTTTCTCCCCATCTTTCCCCTACCCACCACCCCAAAACAGTAATCCCACTATATATCCCCTCCCCCAATCTGCTCTCTCCTATATCCTCCTCCATCTTCCCTTCAACTTTCCAGTAGGGCAAGATGGATCTCTATATCCCAGTGCCTGTATATCTTATTTCCCAATTGCATGTAATAATAATAATAATAATAATAATAATAATAATAATAATAATAATAATAATAACAACAACAACAACAATTTTAAACATTTGATTTTAAAACATTGAATTCCATATTCTTTACCTTCCTCCCTCATCACTCACCCTTATTGGGAAGATAAGCAATTCAATATAGGTTGTACATGTGTAGCTACGCAAAACATTTCCGTAGTGGATATATTGTGAAAGATTGACTATATTTCCCTCCATCTAATCCCACCCCACTTGCTCTATTCTCTACTTTTACCCTGTACCTTTTCAAAAGTGTGTGCTTCCAACTTTCCTTCCCCTCACAACCTGCCCTCCCCTCCCTCATACCCCTTTTCATCCCCTTCCCCCATATTCTCCTGTAGGGAGAGATGCCCTATTTAGTGTGTATGTCATTCCCTCCCTAAGCCAAATTCAATGAGAGTAAGGTTGACCCATGCTCTTTTGCTTTCCTGTTCTTCCCCTCCACTATGACAGTTTTCCCTTGCCTCTTCTATATGATATAATTTACCCTATTCTATCTCTCCCCATCTCCTCTAATTATATTCCTCTCTCACATCTTAATTTTACCTTTTAAGTATCATCCCTTCCTATTCAACTGGTCCTGTGCCCTCTGTCTATGTATACCTATACACACACACACACACATACACATACACACACACACACATATATATGTATGTATGTATATACACACACACATCTATACATGTCCATATACCCTCCTATATAGACATATGTATGTATGTATATATATATATATATATATATATATATATATATATATATATACACATACATACACACACATTTCTATTCCCTTCAACTATTCTCATACTGAGAAATGTTTCATAAGTTACAATTATCGTTTTTCCATGTAGGCAATGTAAATAGTTCAATTTTGATAAGTTCCTTATGATTTTTTTCCCTGTTTACCTTCTCATGCTTGTCTTGCTTCTTGTATCTGAATGTCAAATTTTCTATTCAACTCTCATTTTTTCATCAAGAATTCTTGAAAATTCTCTATTTCATTGAATGACCATATTTTCTCCTGAAACATGATACTTAGTTTTGCTGGATAGGTGATTCTTGGTTTTAATCCCAGCTCCTTTGACCTCCAGAATATTATATTCCAAACCCTTCAATCCTTCAGTGTAGAAGCTGCCAGATCCTGTGTTATCCTGATTGTGTTTCCACAATATTCAAAGTGTTTCTTCTTGACTGCTTATAATATTTTCTCCTTGATCGGGGAACTCTGGAACCTGGCTATAATATTCCTAGGAGTTTTCTTTTTGGGATCTTTTTCAAGAGGTGATTGGTGGATTCTTTCAACCTCTATTTTGCCCTCTAGTTCTAAAACACCAGGGCAATTTTACTGGAGAATTTCTTGAAGGATGATTTCTAGGTTCTTTTTTTGATCATGGCTTTCAGGTAGTCCAATAATTTTAAAATTATCTAATGAGACATTTCACATTGCCTTCTATTTTTTATTTGTTTGGATCTGTTTAATAGTATCTTGATTTCTCATAAAGTCATTAACTTCCATTTTTTCCAATCTAATTCTGAAGGAATTATTCTCTTCAGTGAGCTTTTGAAATTCCTTTTCCATCTGGCAAATCGGGCTTTTTAAGGCATTCTTCTCCTCATTGCCTTTCTGAGCCTCTTTTGCCATTTGAGTTAGTCTATTTTTTAAGGTGTTATTTTCTTCAGTCAGGTTGTTGACTCTCTTTTCATGATTTTCTTGCATCATTCTCATTTCTCTTCCCAATTTTTCCTCCACTTCTCCTACTTGGTTTTCAAAATCTTTATTAAGCTCCTCTATGGCCTATAACCAGTTTATATTTTTCTTGGAAGCTTTTGGTGTAGAAGTTCTGACTTTGTTTTCTTCCTGCTGTTCCATATTTTGATCCTTTTTGTCCCCCAAAGTTGGATTGTTGTGCTTGCCTTGCTTCCTTTGTTTGATCATGTTGCCACTCAATTACTTGACTTTTGAACTTTTCGTCACAGTAGACCTCTGCTTCCAGGGAGGAGATCTGTGTCCCAAATTGCTTGGGTTTTCAGAGCTGCTGGAGGTATTAGTTGGCTGCCTTCTCTGAAGCATCCACTGGCTCTGGCCCCATCTGGCTCCACCCCAGCTGCTGGTGATCCACTCTCCCCAAGTCCCTCCAGCCAGGGCTGGGTGGCCACCCTGGTGCTAAAACCATGGGCTCAAGCTGGGCTGGGCTCTGCTCCCAGTGTGCTGCAATGGACCCTTCCTGCAGGCCTGCTGGGATGTCTTCAGTGGGAGGTTTGTTTCTCTCTGTCATTTTGTGGGTCCTTGTAGCTCTAAACTTTGTTTAGAGTCATTTTATAGGTATTTGAAGTGGTTATGGGGGGAGCGCTGAGAGTTTTCCTGCTTCTATGCTGCCAGCTTGGCTTCTCCTTGAGATTTTCTTTAAGAGGGTGCTTCCAAGCTCTCTGGCCTAATCGTGCAAAAGCTGGACTTTGCTATTTGAAAAGCACCTTGTCTTGAGCGTAGCATTTAAATGTAGAAGATAATCACATCTAAGTAAGCTTACAAAGTCAGTCAAGTGTGTTAATCTTAAAGTTGCATTTTATGGAACACAGAAAGCATTTTACACTGTCAGCTTCAATTTTTGTCTGAGAATCACTCAATGATTTGCCTTATTATTATTATTTATTTGCCTTTCCTCTTTCTAGGTTTTTCTTTTGCAATAGACTATTATATAAGAAGATATAATAAAGACAATCATACCAGGAAGCAAATTTGTTAGGTCAAATATAAGCAGCTACAAACAAACCTATAATAGCAACAAGAAGAGAAAACTTCATTTCAGTGAATTCAGGACAGTTTGGTGTCCTAAGACTTCCCCCAAGAAGGACTCAATCTCTCAGCATATGACCAGCACTGGGAAGTAAAATGTCTCAAGAGCAAAGGGAAACAAACTATGACTGTATCTTTAAGCATATGCACCATTATGCACCCGTAGTACCCCTCCTCACTACCAAGAACAGGAAAAGGTATCAAATCAATCAATCGGTCAACCAATCAACCAAAAATGTAGTAAGCACCTACTATGCACCATGAACTATGCTACACCCTGAGATATAGAATAAAATAATTCCTATTCTCAACAAGCATTTTTAAAGCACAGGGATGAAAAGAAAGGCAAAAACATTTCCCCTACCCTAAAGAAGTTTATGTTCTACAGAAGGGTGACAACAACACATAAAAGTATAGTGTGTAAAGTAGAATGTACTCACCAGGCTCCCTTCTCCCTCCCCTACAACTCACACACTTTCAGACTGAGTCCTCAACTGCTACAACAGGTTCTAAGAATAATATTTGTGGGTACCTGCATGTTGGTATGCTTACCTTGAATAATTACTCTTATTTCTCTATCCAAAGAAATAAATATTAAAATTACTAAATATATAATTTTTAAACAAATTAGAATAATAATCCCCCCCAATTTTTTGTAGCCATGGTTCTTCCTATACCCCATCTTTGTAAATGCCTTTCGTAATGTTAGGAGTCTATTCATTGATTGTTAATAGAATGGGGACTTGTGAGCAATACTGTTAGAATTATAGTCCCATAGAGTCAACCCTAAAACACTTAAAAGCAGCTGACCTTCTAAGGACCCTAACCTGTAAGTCTAAATGAGAGTTGGGGAAAGTAGCCCCAGAGGGAGTGCCACTACTGCATTCTATTATACACACACACACACACACACACACACACACACACACTCACACACATATTTAGAACATATATGTATCATCTTCCCACCTATACTGTTAACTTCCTGAGGACAAGGATTGTGTCTTTTTTCTTCTTTGTGTTTATTCCCAGTGCTTAACACAGTGAGGTAACTATAGGAAATGTTTCATAAATGTTTGCTGACCCTAATGAATTGAAGACAGCATATATTCAAAATGGTCCCTGAACTCTAGGAGCTCACATTTCAAGACAGAGGACACATCCCATTACTCATACTCATAGCTACCAGCATTATGTACTAATTGTGTGTGTGTGTGTGTGTGTGTGTGTGTGTGTGTTTAGTTTTACTACCACAGCTTTCTTTTCGCTTTGTTTCTTATCTGGTGGATTTGATGTGGGCATATGTGGAATGACAATTGCTAGATGTAGGGAGAAATTAGGGGGAATGAACCAACAGATGGGGAATGTGACAAAAATGAAAATGGGAAAGAAATTAGAAAGGAAATGAGGGAAAGAAGGTGATGGAAGGAGTAAATGGAGGTTGTTAAAGTCAGATATAGAGCTGTTTGCCTTTTATAAGAATGTTAGAGATGAAAGGCACTTACAGTTAATCCAATCCACCCCATTATTTTTATCATATGAGGAAACTGAGGCCCAGGAGGTAAGTTGACAAACTCCCAGCCCCAGCCCCATCAAAATCACCTATCTAGTCAATTGTGTAGCTTGGGCCAGAACTTAGTTCTCCTAATTCTCAGTCCAGTTCTTTATCTGCTATGCCGTGTTATTCAGACAGCATACTCTCTCAGCAAATGAAGAAGCACTTCAGATATACTCACATCTATAAATTCATTTAGCATCTCATAAAATTTTACTTTTTCATTGGCTTTTTCCTCAATGTAACAAGAAGAGGAAATGTATAATTCAGTTATCCCTAGACCAAAGAGAGATTAATAGTAGAACAAGTCAGATATATGATATGCTAACACACACATACACACATAAACACACACCCACACACAGAGTCAGTGACTAAATGAAAAAGAGAACCGAGAACCATGTCTTTTCCAAAATGGTCAATCCAGGAATGATTTGCCCTAAATGAGGAAGAGATAGTAGAAGGAGAAATAGATTATTAGTGAAGAAAACAAAGTTCTATTCCTAGCCCTGTCACTAACTAGCTGTATGAATTTAGCCAAGTCACTTACCCTCTCTGGGCATCAATTCAAGTCAATAAACATTTATTAAGCACCTACTATATGCTAAGCTCTAGGGAGGTGAAGAAGGGCAAAAAAAAAAATCCCTTGTTCTCATGGAGCCCACAGCGAAATAGGGGAGACAACATGCAAACTATGTACAAAGAAGACAAAATTGAAAAGAGTCTCAGAGAGTAGTCCCAGAGATTAAAGATGACTGGGAAAGGCTTCTTGCAGAAAGGTGGGACTTTAGCTGAGATTCGAAGAAATCTAGGGAAGCCAGGAGGAGATGAGAAAGGAAAGATTTCCAGGTATGGGGAACAACAAGTGACAATGCCTGGCTTCAGGAGGTGGAGTGTCATAAGTAAGGAAAAACAAGGAGCCAGTGTTACCAGATTCCAGAGTAGCTGGAAGAGAATAAAGAGTAAGAAGACTGGAAAGGGGATTTTATATTTGACTCCTGAGGCAATAGGGAACCACTGGAGTTTATTGTATAGATACATGAAATAGTTAGACCTGTGCTTTAGGAAAATTACTTTGGCACCTGAGTGGAAGATGGACTGGAATTGAAAGAGAATTGAGACAGAGAGACCAACCACCAGGCTAATACAATGGTCTAGACATAAGGGGATGGTGGCCTGCACACTACAGTGGTGATGGTATGTAAAGCCAAGCATGAGGAGCTTTCCAGAGGACTGCTGCTGTGGACAACTTTTCAAGGTTCTGATTACATATATAGTGAACTCTCTATTTGTTCAATAACAAATCAGAGCAAAACAATCACAGAAAATCAAGGTACAGCCTTCACAATGTTACAACTTATCACAGAAAATCAAAATACAGTATTCATCATGTCATAACTCAAATGGCCACATGGTTTTCACCAAAATGGTCACAGTTTTGACCAAAGTACAATCATTTAGTCAATCAATCACTTAGTAACTCAATCATTCAGTTATAAAGTACAAAAGGACAAAGTCCTCCATCCATAGGGCACACTAAGTTACAAATCAGTCACTATTCAGTCATCAGTCACTATTCAATCATCAGTCACTACTCAGTATCCTCTTAAGGGGTAGTGGAAAATACACAGCCCATCCACCCCTCAGTCACAAGTAAATCACAATTTCATCACTACTCAGTACCCACAGAGAGGTCTCTTCATCTTGATTCAGGGAAGCTTCCGTGGCTCCTCTTCCATGGCCCCAGCTCCCACCTGAATCTAGCCAACTGCCACCTGAGTTCAAAGGCAGACAGCTCCCAGTTCCTTGTGCAGCTCTCTGTGCATTTCCTGCTCCACATTGGAGTTCACAGTCCAGTGCAGTCCATCCCAAATCCCTCACAGTCTCTGTTCCTGGGAAGACAAGGCTCAACTAAGCCACAAGCACATTCACACACATTAACAAAGTCACAACAACATTTATACAAAGTACTGACACCACAGTCATGCTTCCTCAGTCTTTGGCAGTTCCAGCTAGCCCTCAGAAATCCTCAGCAGCCTCAGTAGCTCCAGTTGGCTGTTAGAAGTCTTTGGCAGCTCTGTTCTCAAAATCAAAATCACTTTCTCTATGGAAGTTCCAGTCCAGCAGCAGCAGCCCAGACTTCAGGTGCTCATCCCAAGAAGTTCTGACTGTCCAGATTGTGCTCTTCCTTATATATGGTATAGCTCCTCCCTGTTCAGCCTCTTCCTATCATATCAGCAACAGGGGTTCCCTGTTCAGCCTCTTCCTTTTACTTCAGCAACAGGAGTTGCTAACTTCTGTTTCTTTACAGAGACTTAATTTGAAACTAGGTGCTAAGTACCTCTTATCTTAGCAATACAAAGGAATCTTCAAATTTTATTACTATTACACAGTGTCAAAAGAAGATGTTATATAGATATCGTATAGAAGAGATGTTATGAAGATAAAATGATAGAATTTGACAGCTAATTGAATGTGAAGGGTGAGAGTAATAGAGGATATTACATAGATTGTGAGCCTGGGTACCTGGGAGGATAAGGATACCTCTCAATAGTAACTGGCATTAGGAAGAGGGGAAGATCTGGGGAAAAAATAATGAATCCAGTTTTGGATGTGTTAAGTAAAGACCTTCATTTCAAGATGTCCAAAAGATGGTTGTGTATAGGAGACTGGAGATCAACAGAGGCCTAGAGCTGGATAAGTAGATCTAAGAATCACCTGCATAGGGATAAGTTCATAGCAGCTGATAATATCATTAAATGAAATAATGTAGAGGGAGAGGTCCTGGGAAACAACATTGTTGACAGGCATCACCTGGATGAAGATCCAGCAAAGAAGATTGAGAAGGAGTAGTCAAAACAGGCAGAGGGAAAACAAGAGATAATAGTGTCTTATTCCTAGAGAAACAAGAATTTCTTATTCCGAGAGAAACAAGAACAGGGTGATCAACAATGTTGGAGGCAGCAGAATCACCCCTTAAGTATCATCCCTTCCCACCAAATTCGACCTGTGCCCTCTATCCATGTATACCTGTAAACATATATACACAAATTCACATATGTATTCATATGCCCATATACCCTTCAATTATTTTCATACTGAGAAAGGTTTCATCAGTCACAATTATTGTTTTTCCATGTAGGAATGTAAAGAGTTCAACTTTGATAAGTTCCTTTTGATTTCTTTTTCCTGATTACCTTCTCAAGTATCTCTTGCTTCTTGTGTCTGAATGTCAAATTTTCAATTCAACTCTGTTTTTTCCCTCAAGAATGTTTGAAAGTCCTCTATTCCACTGAATGACCATATTTTCCCCTGAAAGAGGATACTCAATTTTGCTAGGTATGTGATTCTTGGTTTTAATTCCAGGTCCTTTGCCCTGTGGAATGTCATATTCCATGCCCTTCAATCCCTCAGTGTAGAAGCTGCCAGGTTCTGTGCTATTCCGATTGTGTTTCCACAATATTGAAATTGTTTCTTCCTGGTTGCTTGTAGTATTTTCTCCTTGATCTGGGAATTCTGGAACTTTGCCATAATATTCCTAGGAGTTTTCTTTTTGGGATCTTTTTCAGGAGGTGATTGGGAGATTCTTTCAACCTCTATTTTTCCCTCTGGTTCTAAAATATCAGGGCAATTTTCCTTGAGAATTTCTTGAAGGATGCTTTCTAGATTCTTTTTTTGATTATGGCTTTCAGGTAGGCCAATAATTTTTAAATTATCTCTCCTGGATCCATTTTCCAGGTTCATGGTTTTCCCAATGAAATATTTCACACTGCCTTCTATTTTTTTCATTTGTTTGGATCTGTTTAATAGTATCTTGATTTCTCATTAAGTCATTAGTTTCCATTTACTCCAGTCTAATTCTGAAGGAATGATTCTCCTCAGTGAGCTTTTGACATTCTTTTTCCATCTGGCAAATTTGGCTTTTTAAGGCATTCTTCTCCTCATTGCCTTTCTGAGCCTCTTTTGCCATTTGAGTTAGTCTATTTTTAAGGTGTTATTTTCTTCAGTCAAGCTATTGACTCTCATTTCATAATTTTATTGCATCATTCTCGTTTCTCTTCCAAATTTTTCGTTCACTTCTCTTATTTGGTTTTCAAAATCCTTTTAAAGCTCCTCTATGGCCTGTAACCAGCTTGTATTTTTCTTTGCAGCTTTTGATACAGTTCTGACTTCACTGTCTTCCTCCTGTTCCATGCATTGATCCTTTTTGTCCCCAAAATAGTAGTATAACGTTGAATTGCTCTGTTTGCTTCACTTCCTTTTCTTGCTCATGCTACCACTCAATTATTTGACTTTTGATTCTTTTGCCACAGTAGAAGTCTGCTACCAGAAACGGGAGCTTTATCCCCAATGCTTGGGTTTTCACAGCTGCTGGAAGTATTAGTTGGGTGCCCTCTCTGTAGCTTCCATATGCTCTGGCAGAGTGCTCACACACCCCAGGACCTCCACCCTAGACAGCAATCCAGATCCAAGCAGCTTAAAGCAAGAGCGATTACCCCTCAGACTGGTGGCTAGGTCCCTCTACAATCTGCAGACCATGAGCTCTGAAGCAGCCAGGTGGTGGGTGGCTACACAGCCATGCCTCAGCTGCTTCTCACCCCAGGGCAAAGGCTGGATTGCAATTCTGAATTCCCAGGTCCCAAAATCCACACTGCACTGGCCTCTCACTTTGTCCGTAGTATCTATGGGTTGATAATTCTGGAAACACCACAGCTGCTGGTGATCTGGAGTCCCTCCAGCCAGTGGCTGGTCAGGCTTCCCTGAAGCTAAAACCTGTAGCTATAACGGGGCTGGAGTTGGCTCCCAGAGTGCTGTGCTGGTCCCTTCCTGCTGCCCTGCTGGGTTGTCCTCAGTGGGAGGTTAGCTTTTCTGTGTCATTTTGTGGGTTCTGTAGCTCCCAAGTTTGTCATGAGTTGTTTTTTACATGAATTGGAGGAGGTGGGAAGGAGGTGCAGGGAAGTCCTGTTTCTACTCTGCCTTCTTGACTCTGCCCCCTCTTTTTTTTTCATTCACATATTGTATTAATGACAATATCAAGGGTATGCTGGAGTGAGAATGAAACTTAATTACTAAACTTTCAATTTGAGCATTTATACCTTGGAAATCAGAAAATTATATAAATAAGGGCTTGGTTTATTATTGTGATTTTCTAGACTTAAGAAAGTGATGGAGGAAATGTTAATAGTTCAGATTAAACTTTAAAGTATGTCATGCTTTTCAAAGAGTTGGATATTAGACATTTATCACCACACCCCTAGATGATGTCTCCTACTCCACAATTCTTTCACAGAATTTCAGATTATTTCTCCTACTGCATTTCAAGTGTTCTCTTGCTCTTTCTTATACCCAACCACCTCCTGTAAAGCTGAAATCAATAGTGTCTGCTAATATAATATTTTTAATGTAGAAGGCCAGTCTCCCCAATTTGATTTTTGACCCTCAAGGCCAGAAATTTATACTTTCATATTCATTTACCTCTTTGTACCCTCAGTGCCTAGTATACAGTGAGTATTTCAGACATATTTATTGCTGATAATGATATCCTGTTAATTACAAAAATAGTGTCTCTTTATTCATAGGTTTTTAATATGTTTTGATCACCTTAAATTCGTAGTTGAAATCAGAGTTAAATTTAAAGGCCCATTTAATTCTTGATTTCTCTGCTTGAGTTGGTTGATGAACAGTTCTTGAAATGCTTCTGCTAGAATATCCTTCATCTTCTATATTCCTAGGCCCAAAGCTGTCTATTTTTTCTTTTTTCTACCCTACATATTTTAATTTATTTTGTTAAATATTTCCCAATCACATGTAAAAATTTTAACTTTTATTTTTTTTAAATTTTGAGTTCCAAATTCTCTCCTTCCTTCCTATGCCTTTCACCTCCTTGAAAATGCAAGCAATTTGATATCAGTGATACATATGAAGTCATGCAGCATATTTTCTTATTAGCCATATTGCCAAAGAAAACATACACATGCAAATTAAAAAAAATTTTTTTAAAGTATACTTCCTTTTGCATTCAAAGTTCATCAGTTTTAGCTTTGGAGGTGAACAGCATTTTTCATTATGGGTTCTTTTGAATTATCTTTGATCATTGTCTTGAGTAGAGTAACTAAATTTTTCACAGTTGCTCATCATTACAATACTGCTCTTCTGGTTACAACATTCTCCTGGTTCTGCTTATGACACTTTGGATGAATTCATATAAGTCTTACCAGGTTCCTCTGAAACCATTGTGATCATCATTTCTTATAGTACAATAGTATTCCATCACAATTATACACAATAACTTGTTTAGCCATTCCCCAATTAAAGGGCGTCCCCTCAATTTCCAATTCTTCACCACCACAAAAAGAGCTTCTATAAACTTTTTTGTACAAACAGGTCCTTTTGCCTTTAAAAAATCTCTTTGGAATATAGACCTCCTAAAAATATTGCTGAGTCAAAGAGTATGCACAATTTTATAGCCCCTTGGACATAGTCCCAAATTGTTCTCCAGAATGGCTAGCATTAGTGGCCCATTTTTTTCTCATTCCCTGTAGAATTTGTCATTTTCCTTTTCTATCATATTAGCCAATCTGCTAAGTGTGAAAGGCTATTACATAGTTGTTTTAATTTGTATTTCTCTAATGAATACTAATTCAAAGCATTTTTATGTGAATATTGATAATTTTGATTTCTTCTTTTGAAAAGTGGCTGTTTTTATCCTTTGACCATTTATCATCTGGGGAATGACTTGTTTTTTATATATTTGGCTTATTTCTCTCTATATTTGAAAAATGAGGTCTTTGTCAGAGAAACTTGCTATAATTTTCCCCCTAATTTCCTGTTTTCCTTCTAATTTTATCTGCATTAATTTGTGCAAAAGGTTTTTTTTTAATTTCATGCAATCAAAATTATCCATTTTACCTACTGTGATCCTCTCTATCTCTTGTTTAATCATAAGTTTATTCATAGATCTGACAGGTACATTTTCCCATATTTCCCTAATTATTATTTCTTAATGTCCAATGAAGTCATTAGCTTCCACTTGCCTGATTCTACTTTTTAAGGAATTATTTTCTTCAGTGAGAATTTGTACCTGTTTTTCCATTTGGCCAATTCTGCTTTTTAAGGAATATTTTCATCAGTAAATTTTTATACCTCTTTTTCCATTTGATCAATTTTGTTTTTTAAGATGTTATTTTCTTCAGTATTTTTGTACCTCTTTTACCAAACTGTTTCTTTCATAATTTTCTTCCTTTGCTCTCATTTCTTTACCTAATTTTTCTTCTAGTACTTTGATTTTAGCTTTTCCAGGAATTCTTGTTGGATTTGTGTCTAGTTCACAGTTTTTTTCCTTGAGACTTTGCTTATAACTGTTTTGACTTCCCTGTCTTCTTTGGAGTTAATGTCTTGATATTCCCTGTCCCCATAATGGATTGTTATGGTCAGGTTTGGATATGTTTTGGTTGTTGTTTACTCAATTTTCCATGACATTTCTTGATTTTGAACTTTTTATTGAAGTTGAGCTCTATTCCCACCATGGTATTGGGGAGGGACATTCTCTCAAGCTTAAAGCACTTTGGTACTTCTGTTTTCAGAGCTAATTCTAGAGGTTTGGAAATTTTTGGTGCTTTCAAGGTAATGTGATCTAGGGAAAAGTGCTCTCCTGGTCTGCACTCCAGTTCTTCTCCAGGAAGAGCCCCTGATCCTTTCGGATTGCAATATAGAATGCTCCTCAGTGCCCCCTGTTCCCTTAGGACTGGAAATGCTACTGTGCCTCAGGGTCTCTGCTCGCTTGGGACCAAGATCAGTGGTGTTCCTCAGAGCTACTTCTTCCTCTTGAATAAAAGTGTTCCTCTTCACCCTTGAACTATGACATGCAAGTATAGGCAATGGATCTGCCAAACAGCATCTGGTACTGCATCCATACTAGCATAAGGGTCCCCTGTAATCTCTTTCTGACCAGTTTCTAGGTTCCATTACCATCTCTGGCTTGGGAACTCCTGAAGCTGCTATTGCATCTGTCACTACCAACTAGTCCCACCTCTGGTGCTTCAATCATGTGGGCTCTAGACCAGCCTCTACTTCTATATCACAGATCTCTCTTTTTAACCTCCTAAGTTGTCTTGGACTAGACAAATTTCTCACTCTGACTTTTTGTTGGTTCTGCCATTCAAGAATTCAATTTGAAGCATTATTTAAAGTTGTTTAGAGTAGAATGTTGGGAGAGCTCAGATGAGTGCTTCCTCTACTTCACCATCTTGGCTTCACCCCCCCCACCCCAGAAGTTTGTGTGTCTATTTTTTTCAAACAATTATCTGATTTCATGCAATGGCTCAAAACACTTCATAGTTCCCCAAATAGATTAATTAGTTATTGTTCCCATCTCATTTATACCTTCCATTGTTGGAATCATTAGTTCAATAAAGGTATCTGGGAATTCTTCACACTTAGTTTACATGTGAGATTAATTGATTAATTCTAGAACTCAGAGATGTTCTCACCTGTAAAGGAATCAGGGTTTAGAGCATTAATTAATTAATTATTAATAATTATTTATTTTTAATATGTTTTAATCACCTTAAATTAATAATTATTTATTATTAATTAATTATTAATAATTAATTAATTTGGTTTGGGCACACATCCCTTTTACTTATAAGAGTAATATATATGTTACTCAGAACCAGGCCTGCTACATCTTCCCTCAGTGATCCAAGGTACCCTGAGGGGATTGAGATTGTCTTTCTCTTCTCTCATTGACTTAATCCTTTTCTAACAACTTTCTCCCATAGTATACCAGTTTTTTTTAATTCCTAACATTGATTGAATTTACAAAGGGATATTTACTTTATAGATGTAGCAAGAACAAACATGTAAACGTGTCCTACAATATAGCCAGGTCATACTTTTCCTTATACCTTCTTTCTTTTCTTTCTGGGAACAAACTCAAAACTGAATTATTTTTTTTGTTTGCTTTAATAAATAACAAAATGCCATTTAGTTTTATTTAATCTGAATATAAAACAATGCACATTTAAAATTTATTGTATTTTGTTGTACATCTAAAAACAATCTATTATTTTATTAGAATGAGAAGGAAGATTGGTCAATGCAATTATAAAGAAACTATCAATACTATGCATGTGAACAAAATGACCTTCCTAAATAACAAAATTATGGATTTCCCTTTTTCATTTTGCTCATCCTCATGTATAGTTTGGCTCTTAGTAATGAGTAGCAGCTTAATTGATGTGTAGACATTTTACAGGGCCTTCAACAACATTGCAGAGTACAATGTAAACCTTTCAGAAACATCAGTGTTGTTTGACTGGTATTCTCTGATATGATTTAGTTAACCATTTTAATTTTATCCCAGCTAACTGATTCAGGCTGAATTCAATTTCTACATAACCTTAGTCCCACCAAGTTCATATCCAAAGGCACCATATTGGTTGGAATAGATCAATTTCCATTGAGTGGGAAATTCAAGGGTCCGCTGGAATGATGGTGTCAAAATCAAATAGACACAGTGTCTGCAGAAATTACACTATCAATTTTGAATTATATTTTAAAAAATACTTCCCTGTTAATATTTTTCAATAAATGCTTATTAGTGGTATTTTATTATAAACTGACAATGCAGGGCTGCTAGGTGGCACAGTGAATACAGCATTGGCCCTGGAGTCAGGAGCACCTGAGTTCAAATCTTGCCTCAGAAACTTGACGCTTACTAGCCATATGACCTTGGGCAAGTCACTTAACCCTAATTGCCCAGTCTTTCCCACCTCAAAAAGCAAAAAAAGGAAAGAAAAAAGAAAATAATAAACTGACAACGTGTAAAACTAAAATAGCTCCAAATGACTTATTTTTAAAAAAAATATTGATGATAAAAATGTGAACTGTCACCATCTTATGATAGCTAAATTAATTAGCTATTATACTATTTAAAATTTTATTTATTTTTAACATTTTTTGAAAATATTTTGAGTTCAAAATTCTTTTCTTTCTTCCTACCCCCTCCCCACCCACTGAGAAGGTAGTTATATCAGTCATACATGTGAAATCATGCAAAATGTATTTACATATAAACAATGTCACAAAAAGCAAGAAAAATAAAGTAAGAAAATTATACTTCAATTAGCACTCAGAGTTCATCAGTTCTCTCTCTGGAGGTGGATAGCATTTTTCATCCAGAGTGCTTTGGAATTGTGTTTGATCACTCTATGGGTTAGAGTAGTTATCTTTCACAGTTTACCATCACTACAATATTATTGTTGCTGTGTACAATGATCTCTTGGTTCTGTTCAATTCACTTTCCATTAGTTCATACAAGTCTTCCCAAGTTTTTCCCTTCCATCATTTCTTATAGCACAATAATATTTCCTCATAACCATATATCATACCTTGTTCAACCATTCCCCAATTGATGGGTATCCCCTCAGTTCACAACTCTTTGCCATCACAAAAAAAGAGCTAATATAAATATCTTTGTACATATAGGTCCTTTTCTTTTTTCCCTGATCTCTTTAGGGCACAGATCCAGTAATGGTACTGCTGGGTGAATTATTTGCCAGAATGGTTGTACAAATTTACAACTCCAACAGTTCATTACTGTAACTATTTTCCTACATCCTCTCCAGCATTTGTCATTTTTGATAGGTGTAAGGTAGTAACTCAGAGTTGTTTTAATGCACATTTCTCTAATCAATAGTGATGTAGAGCATTTTTCCATATGACTACAGATAGCTTTGCTTTATTCTTCTGAAAGCTGCCTGCTTATCTTTTGACCATTTATCAATTGGAGAATAGTTTTTATTTTTTACCTTAGTTTCCTTTATATTTGTAAAATTGGTACTTTATCAGAGAAATTTCATGTAAAATGTTTGATATTACCTAAGTATATATGGTATCTTTTAGCAAAAATGTTGTTTCCCTGCTTATTCCTTTTAATTAGGTCTTTTTTTTGCTTTTGCTTTTTCTAAGATCATGAATGCACCTCCTGCCTTTTTTACTTCAGCTGAAGCATAATAGATTCTACTCTAGCCCCTTATTGTAACTGTGCATGTCTTTCTGTTTTAACTGTTTCTCTTGTAAAGAACATATTGTTGGATTCTGATTTCTAATCCATTCTGCTATCCACTTCTGTTCTATGCATGAGTTCATCAAATTCACATTTGTAGTTATATTTACTAACTGTTTATTTCCCTCCATCCCATTTTCTTCTGTTTATCCTTTTCTTTCTCATACCTTGTCCCTTCTCAAAACTTTTTTGCTTCTGATCACTGCTTCCCTTAATCTTTCCCCCCTTTCTTCCTTTTTCATATTCCACTTTCCTTCTACTTCCCTGTTGGGTAAATTACATTTCTCTAGCCAACCAAATGTGAATATATACTCTTCACTCTTTGAGCCAATTTAGATGAGAATGAGATTTGAGCATTGCCCACCCCCATCTTTCACTCCACTCTAAAAGCTCTTCCTTGTGCACCTCTTTTATGTGAGATAAGTTCTCCTATTCTTTCCCCCTCACCCTTCTCCCCAGGCATCCTTCTTTCTCCCCCCTTTCATTTTTTTGAGATCATCCTAACATAATTTATTCATACCTATAATATGTGTCTATGTAGACTCCCTCTAATTGCCCTAATAGTGATAAAATTAGGAGTTACATGTATTATATTTAAACATAGGAATATAAACAGTTTAACTTTGTTCATGTTTCCTTTTTGTGCTTCTCTTGAGTTGTCTGTCTGAATGTTAATTTTTTTCCTCGGCTCTCTTTTTATCAGAAATGCCTGAAAATCTTCTGTTTTAATTAAATGTTCCTTTTTTTCCCTCCCTGCAGGATTCTCAGTTTTGCTAGGTATGTTATTCTTGGTTGTGATCCTAGCTCCTTTGCCTTTTGGAATGTCATATTCCAAGTCCTCTGCTCCTTTAATGTGAAAGCTACTTAATCTTGTGTGATCCTGACTGTGGCTCCATGGCTCTTCCTGCCTGCTTGCAATATTTTCTCGACCTGGGAGCTCTGAAATTTGGCTATGATATTCCTGGGAGTTTTCATTTTAGAATCTCAGGAGGTGATCAGTGGATTCTTTCAATCTCTATTTTACTCTCTGGATCTAATCTAACAGAGTAGTTTTCCTCACCAATTTCTTGAAAAATGATGTCTGGGCTATTTTTTTCAAGTAGTCCAATAATTCTTAAATTATCTCTCCTAGATATATTTTCTTGGTCAGTTGGTTTTCTGATGAGATAGTTCACATTTTCTTCTATTTTTTTCATTCTTTTGACTTTTATTTATTGTTGCTTGATGTCTCGTGAAGCAATTTGTTTCTACTTGTCCAATTCTAATTTTTAAGGAATTATTTTCTTCAGTGGGCTTTTGTTCCTTTTTCCATTTGACCAATTCTGCCTTTTTTTTTCATGTTTCAAATCCACTTTTATTTCTCTTCCTCCTCACACACAGAACTTAAGGTGTCTCCACACACCACAATTCTTCAATTCTGCTTTTTAAAGGCTTCTTTTTCAGTTAATTTTGTTCCTTATTTTCCATTTGGCCTATTCTGCTCTTTAAGTTCTTTTCTTTAGTGAATTTTTGAGTCTCTTTTTCCGTTAAGCCAGTTCTGTTTTATAAGGTATTATTTTCTTCACTATTTTTTGTGCCTCTTTATCAACCTGTTAATTCTCTTTTCATAATTTTGTTGCATCACTCCCATTTCTTTTCCCAATTTTTCTTCTACCTCTTTTAGCTCTATCTTTAACTCTTCCAGGAATTCTTGTTGGTCTCATGTCCAGTGGGAATTTTTCTTCAAGGATTTACTTGTAGCTTTTTTTTCACATTGTTATCTTCTTCTGAGTTTATATCTTGGTCTTCCCTACCATGGTAGTGGTTTTTTTATGGTCAAGTTCCTTTTTTGTTGTTGTTGTATGCTCATTTTTACAACTTATTTCTTGACTCTGAAATTTATGTCAAAGTTGGGCTTTGCTCACCTGGGGGTGGGGAGGCAAGGACCCAAACTTCAGGCTTTTTTGCATTGCTATTTTCAAATCTAGTGCTTGGGGTATGCAAGTTTTCAGTGCTTCCAAGGTGGTGTGACTGAGGAGAGATATGGTCACTGCTCTCCTGGTCTATGCTCTAATCTTTATCCAGGAAAGGCCCCTATTCTTCTGTAGCTGCAAATGCATTCTTTGGGGTCCTAGAACTGGGACTAGGGCCTTTTCTCCCTTGTGAGCAGCTACAAGCATTCTTCTTTGTCCTGGAACTATGACCAGGTCCTCTGATCTCCTGCAACTGCAAATGTTAGTGCTCCTCTCTGCCTTGGAAATTTGACTAGTGTCCCTACTTCTTTCTGACCAATCAGAAGCATCCCTCTTCACCCTAGAACTGTAATCCAGAATTACATTTGGGCAATGCAACAGGTCCTGTACTCAATGTCAGCTTAAGGTCCCCTGTAATCTCTTTCTGACAAGTTGTCCAACCACCTTACCATCTCTGGGCTGAGAGATCCCAAAGCTCCTGCTGCCACTCTCACAGCTGCCTCCAATGCCCACAGCTGGTGCTTCTATCATGTATACTCTAGGCTGGACCCACCTAGGGTCAATGTCAAAGACTTTTCCTGCAGGCCTCACAAATTGTCTTATATTGGAAGAATATCTCACTCTGACCTTTTATTGTCTCAGCCACTCAAGAATTTTATTTCAGTTATTATTTTAAAATTGTTTGGTGGAGAATGCTGGGAGAATTTGGCTAGGTTATTGCCTCTGCCCTGCTATCTTGGTCCTGGTTTCTCTCCTAATTATATATATATATATATATATATATATATATATATATATATATATATATATATATATATATATATATTTGCTTTTGGGGGGGCAATTGGGGTTAAGTAACTTGCCCAAGGTCACACAGCTAGGTTTTTGTTTATGTGTGCGCTAAGTGTCTGAGGCCGGATCCAAACTCAGGTCCTTCTGACTCCAGGGCCGATGCTCTACTCACTGCGCCACCTAGCCACCCCCTAATTATATTTTAATCTGGTTTAGCTGCACTATTTCTAGGAATTTGACCCTTCTGTTCTAGAAGGCTGTGCCTTGCTCCCTAGGCCATGAATTCTGTACTGGCTGAGAAATTCAGCTTGAACTCTGACTCTAAGATTCCCTTGATTCATTCTTTTGACCTTTCAAAATTCCAAAGATTAGACTCCATTCCTTCACCAGATGTCTTGCATAAAGGAGTCACCAAGGTTCCTCAGAAGCAAATAAGGCAAAGAGATAGTCAAGAAAGCTGATGGATCTTTTTGAATGCCCTCCTAGCTAATCAAAGAACTCTCTATTCAATATGTAATTAGCTGACTCGACCTAGTAACAGAATGTCTATACATGCTCCAGAGTGAGTTTTTCCAAGTCCCTTCCCTTCAACATCATCACAGTTTTCCCAGAAGCATTTTCCTAGCATCCACAAAGAGGAGAAATGCCATCTGCTAACAAGTATCCTCCATGTGGAGACTCCATCTGAGGCATGCTGTGCATACTGCAAACCCTCATTACAAAAGGATTGTACAAAATCTGTATAAATGATATGCTATACCATTCATTTGAAAATTATGCAATTAGATCTACATTGGAACCTTGCTACAGTACCATTTGCTATGGAATAGTAGTATTCAAGATAAGGCATAATCATCCTGGATGCCACCCAAGGGAAGTCAGTTACTCAAGTATCAAAATGCATTCTCTCCCTTAAGATAACATTATAGGAAGTCTCTAATATATATTCAAAATCTTTACAAAGATCAAATACAAAACCAAGTATAAATATTATAAACATATTCAAAAAGTCTTATTTTTACAAAAGTACATTGCTTAATATGTCAATATTCTTCATTTGGGATACACTCACAGCATTAGATTGAGAGCTGGCCTTAGAATCCAGTAGAGTCCAGTAGAACTGGTTTCAAGTCCTGCTTCTGACACATACTGGCTATGTGACTCTGGGCAAGTCACTTAATCTTCTCATTGGTATGGGTCAAAAGAATATGTTACACAGATGATATCCACCTACACAAGAGAGTTGCCTTATCTGAGAATTCCCTATACCTTAGAAATCACAACTCTATTCTTTATTTCTATACCTCATTCAAAACCACTTCAATATACAGAAGTTAGATCTTAGAGAAACAATAAATTAGGCAACTACTTCAGATTTCCTATTGAAAGCTTTAAACTTGAGAAATTTTCAGGCTAAGTTAAATCACATGCTACCCAAGAAGTCCTCTCATGCCATGTTTTAGCTGTTAGCCACGGGAAATACTTAGACAAAGAGAATAGGGCAAATAAAATTCTGAATGAGAAGCTTTACCCATGCATATCAGGAAAAGGGAATGAAAGAAAACAAATTACCAAGTTTCTGTCATCATTGACACTTGTGATGGATTGGGGAGAAAAACAGTGCTGTTCTAAAATTCAGAAAATTTGAATTTTGGCTCTGACATGAGCTTTATGAGAGTAGGAATGTCACAACCTCTCTGAGTCTCAGTTTCCTAATCTGTAGGTGCCAAGTGATGAAGAAAAACATATTAATTCTGTACTCCATACTTTAAGCATGAGTCTGCCAAAACCAATTTTTATTCACTTAACATCATTCCAAATCCAAGTATTTCTAGCTTAGAGAGAGAACTATTCAAACTCACGAAGTCCCCTCCCCCTCATGTTGTTAGACAAGCCCCTACCCAAAGTAAATTTGAGCTAACATTTATAGGAACCTTGTACAAGAAAAGGTCTTGCAGTGTTAAAATGGAGATTTGTGCTAACATTTCATAACAATAATAATTTAATTTTCAACTAGAATTGCACAATTCTTTCTTGGACCACTCCATTCAAGGACTGACTGTCCTACCTGTGATCAATATCTTAATCCTCTATGAATGGAGAAGGAGGGACTGCCCTGGTGTAGGTCATAGATTCAGCAAGTTGGAGAAAAGCAATGATGGTAAACTAGATAAGAGTTAAATTTCATTACCATCAATGATCAAGTGAAATCTGGTTTGACTTGACAGGTTTCAGCTCCTAGGATACATAGAGGGAAGGCTTAACTGACCCAGAGACTGGACCCCTCCCATTGCTAGCAGCTTTTATGTTGTGTGTGGCACAGTTAGGAATTGTTTCCTGGTTCCTTGCCTTTAATTCATTATTACACAACTCAAAGAATACTCTCATCTAGTGGTCCACCTTTTCTCACTGCTTCAATGTGCTAATGAAGGGACTGATTTCTATTAGTGCTAAATTAACTCATCATCTAAAAACTAATACAGTTTGAACCCTAAGTGGCCCTGGGTCTTCAATCAGTGCATACATCCTGTTCCATGTGTAAGTCCATGGAATTATGGGGCAACAGAGACTGCACTGAACCTAAATACCTGTTCTGCTGCCATCTTTGTGAATAGCAACAAGGATTCATTAGCTTCTGCCCCATGTGGCATTGTCTCACTGGGAACAATTCCTCCCCTCTTGCCCTATACTACCTTTAGTCCTTTTTCCAGGGACTTTTGCCTTTGTCTTTGACCTTTTGTGTATTTTTTCCAAAAGGAAAAAGTCTAGAAAGAATTTTAGACTAGAGATATACTATTTCTTAATGTTTTCTGCTGAATTAAAAACGAGGTGGTTGTTTTTTTTTTAATGTTTCCCCACAGGCATGATAGAAGTTTATATTTCCCGGCATGCCTGGGATAGAGCATGAATACTTAGTGGAAGAAGAAGTTCATTTCCCAAGTGGTTGCCCATGGTTCAGCTGTTGATTAGTATAAGGGGACATGAGGTAAAGTGAATATGTAAATGGAAGATGCTGCTGGAGTCATGACCAAGTGGCATGAAGTCAAGTTGAAAACTGCAGAATGTCTACAGATGAGCAATAAGTTGAAAGCTACCATAGGCACTACCTTCAGTTCCATGCAGTCATCCTCAACTATCCTTCAGTCTCCCAAGAAGTCCTATGCATTCATCAATAACTGGGCTGTGGTAAAAAAAAAAAAAAAAAAAACAACCCTACTAGAAATGGAGTCTCTCTTCTCTTTTAATGAGAATTCAGAATCTTGTGCCCAGGCATTATGGGTAATGTAGTTTTTCCCTTCTTCAGACATGTCCCTTCCATGTAAAAAATAGGATAATATCATATTATCACTGTTTACTTCGTGCAGTTATTAGGAATGTTGTTAATAAATAAGATTAAGCTGTTTTTAGGAATTAATTATTTTATTCTTATTTAAGAATTATAAATTTCTAAACCAAGTGATTAGTAGAATGGATTTTGGAGCAGCTCATGTTGTTTTGAGTTATTTGTAATCATATTCTGAGCCCCCCCAATTCTTTTTTTTTCTTTCATTAAACAAATGCTTTATTAACTTCTTGTTTACATCATTCATTTCCACCAGATTTTGAGTTACAATTTTTCCCCCATTTTTTCCCTTACCCACCACCCCAGAATAGTAGTCCCACTAGATATCCCCTCATCCAATCTGCTCTCTCCCATATCTTCTCCCATACCCCCTTTGACTTTGCCATTAGGGCAAGGTGAATCTCTGAGCCCCAATGCCTGGACGTTTTATGAAACATTTAATTTTAAAACTTCGATTTTCAGATCCATTCCCTTCCTCCTTGTCACCCACTCCCTCTGAGAAGATAAGCAATTCAGTATGTGTTGTACATGTATAGCTATGCAAAACATTACCATAGTAGATATATTGTAAAAGACTGCTTATATTTCCCTCCCACCCATCTCACCTCCCACCTGGTCCATTCCCTACTTTGATCCTGTCCCTCTTCAAAAGTGGGTACTTCCAACCTCTCCTCCCCCTAGAATGCCCTCCCCTCCGTCACCCCCCCTCTTATCCCCCTTTCCCCTCATCTCCTGCAGGGTGAGATATCTCATTTAGTATGTATGTGATTCTCTCCTTGAGCCAAATTCAATGAAAATATGGTTTTACATTTTTGCCTTCCTGTTCTTCCCCTCCCCTGCAACTACTTCCCCTTGCCTCTTCTACATGAGACAGTTTACCCTGCCCCATCTCTCCCCACCTCCTCTTGCCACTTTCCTCTCTCACCCCTTAACTTCACCCCTTAAGTATCATCCCTTCCCATCAAATTCAACCTGTGCCCTCTATTCATGTATAACTGTAAACATAAATACACACATTCACATATGTATTCATATGACCATATACCCTTCTTCAATTATTTTCATAATGAGAAAGGTTTCATCAGACACAGTTAATGTTTTTCCATGTAGGAATGTAAATAGTTCAACTTTGATAAGATCCTTTTGATTTCTTTTCCTTGATTACCTTCTCAAGCATCTCTTGCTTCTTGTGTGTGAATGTCAAATTTTTTATTCACCTCTGGTTTTTTCCTCAAGAATACTTGAAAGAGGGGGGCGGCTAGATGGTGCAGTGAGTAGAGCGTTGGCCCTGGAGTCAGAAGGACCTGAGTTCAGATCTGGCCTCAGACACTTAATGCACACACAAATAAAAACCTAGCCGTGTGACCTTGGGCAAGTTACTTAACCCCAATTGCCCTCCAAAAAGCAAAAAAAAGAATACTTGAAAGTCCTCTATTCCACTGAATGACCATATTTTCCCCTGAAACAAGATACTCAGTTTTGCTGGGTAGGTGACCCTTGGGTTCAATCCCAGCTCTTTTGCCCTCTGGAATATCATATTCCATGCCCTTCGATCCCTCAGTGTAGAAGCTGCCAGGTCCTGTGCTATTCTGACTGCGTTTCCACACTATTGAAATTGTTTCTTCCTGGCTGCTTGTAGTATTTTCTCTTTAATCTGGGAGTTCTGGAACCTGGCTATAATATTCCTAGGAGTTTTCTTTTTGGGATATTTTTCAGGATATTTTTCAGGATCTATGGATTCTTTCAACCTCTATTTCCCCCTCTGGGTCTAAAATATCAGGGCAATTTTCCTTGAGAATTTCTTTAATGATGATTTTTAGGTTCTTTCTTTGATCATGGCTTTTGGGTAGTCCAATAATTTTTAGATTGTCTCCCCTGGATCTATTTTCCAGGTCAGTGGTTTTTCCCATGAGGTATTTCACATTGCCTTCTATTCTTTCATTTGTTTGGATCTGCTTAACACCATCTTGATTTCTCATAAAGTCATTAGCTTCCATTTGCTCCAGTCTAACTCTGAAGGAATGAATCTCCTCAGTGAGCTTTTGAGATTCTTTTTCCATCTAGCAAATTTGGGTTTTTAAGGCATTCTTCTCCTCATTGCCTTTCTGGGCCTCTTTTGCCATTTGAATTAGTCTATTTTTTAAGGTGTTATTTTCCTCAGTCAGGCTGTTGACTGTCATTTCATACTTTTCTTGCATCTTTATCATTTCTCTTCCCAATTTTTCCCCCACTTCTCTTATCTGCTTCTTAAGGTCCTCTATGGCCTGTAGCCAGCTTGTATTTTCATTTGGGGCCTTTGGTGCAGGAATTCTGACCTCACAGTTCTCCTCCATGCTTTGATTCTCTTTGCCCTTAAAATAGGAGTCCAATGTTGAATTTTTTCTGTTTGTTTTGTTTCTTTTGCCTAGGCATGTTGCCACTTAGTTACTTGATTTTGGGGCTTATTGCCACAGTAGGACTCTGCCACCAGACAGGAGAGCTTCCGCCCAAATGTGGGGTCTTCACAACTTCCACAGGTTGGGTGGCCTCTGTAAAGCCCCCACCCACTCTGGCAAATTGGATACCCACCCCAAGCCTCCCTCCGCCAGACCACAATCCAGATCCAGGCAGTTTAAAGCAAGAACAATTAACCCCCAGACTGATTGCTGGATCTCCCTAAAGTTCACAGAACCAGGAGCTAGAGCCATGACTGATGCTGCAAAATGGCTTCTGTGCTGCATTTCTTCAGCAGCTTTTTGCCCCCAGGGGAGGAAGCTGACTACACATTCCCCAAATATTGGTCCCAAAGTCCATAGGGCACTAACCTCTCACTTTGTCCTAGGCATATCTGTGCTGATAATTCTGGAATTGCCACAGCTGCTGGTGTTTTGTGGTCCCTCCAGCAGGCTGCTGGCCCAGCCACCCTAGGGCTAAAACCGAGGCTCATGGGGGCCTGGGCTTAGCTCCCAGAGCTCTGCACTGTTGGTTCCCAGTGCATTATGCTGCCTGCTCTCAGAGAGCTGTGCTCACCACTCCCTGCAGGGCTGCTGGGCTGTCCTCAGTGGGAGGTTAGCTTCTCTGTGTAGCTCTGTGGGTGCTGGGGCTCCAGAAGTTGTTCAGAGTCCCCTTTTACATTGTTTGGAAGTTGTGTGGGGCAGAACACCTTGGAAGTGCTGTTTCTACTCCGCCATCTTGGCTCCGCCCTGCATATCTCACCGTCCCCCATTCTTGAAACAAATTTAATTTATACTGTAAAGAATTATAATAGTAACTATATGTCACTGCTTTGTGTATGTCTTTGTCAATGTACTCTTGTTTTTGTGTTCTTGGTATTTCTTATGGGAGGGAAAGGGGAACATCTATCTATCTATCTATCTATCTATCTACATCTACATCTACATATATATATACATATATATATATATATATATATACATATACACATATATATTCAATATTGTACATGGAGTAGCTTTCTGCTTCTTTTGGGAAAACTTGAGGTAGGAGCCAAATCAAAGTTTTAAGTGATTTTTCTCCAAATCTCTACTGTAGGGTCACAAAGAACCACTAAGCATGAGAAAAATTATCTTACCCTTCTTGTCAGTGACCAAGCATCCCCAGAATTGAACCTAGGACTGGTACATGACTCCAGAGCTAGGGAGGGAGGACAAATGCTCCAGCTCCACTGAGCTCTGCAGAGGTCTATGTTATTTCAGAATTGTATGCCACATGGCACTCTTATTGGAGACATGGTAGGAGCATCACAATTTCAGACAATTACTGGGCATCATAACTCCACCAGGATTGAAATATTGACTCCCAAAAGGGTGGAGTTTAATTTTATAGAATGTAAAGCATAGCAGGAACTTGCATGAGATTCATTTAATAAATATTATTTGAATTATGGATTTGGTTAGTGCTGTCTAATTCACTGGTTTCTTGAAACTGTTTTGTTTTGTTTTCTTTTTGGAACCATTCCCAGAAGCTGTCATAATATATATCTTGGAAAATGAGAACTAAAACTAAGAATGCAGCTGTAGAAAATTGAAGGCAAGTTTTCAGTAACCAGTGTTAGGCACTGAAAAATAGTTTTCTCTTGAAGTCCAGCCTCTTGCATATATCACTTGATAGAAGAGGTCACTGGGTATGAAAACATTCTTTTATCAGAATGCTCACGGCTAGACCAATGTATAAGCAGAATAAGCCTAAACAGAGTAAATTGAGTGGTATTTCAAGGTATTATTCAATCCACTAATATCTCACACGATACCCTAAAATCATACTCCTTGCACACATATTTAGTTTAGGCTGTCTATCATTGTTAATAAGAAAAATAATAGGTAGCACTTACATAAGACTTTAAGGTTTGGAAAGCTCTATAGGTATGTTGTTTCACTGATCTTCCCAACAACCCTGTGAAGAGGTGCTATTTTTTAATATCCATTTCACAGATGAGGAAACTAAGGTTGAAAGAAGGGAAGTGACTTGTCCAGGGTCACACAAGTGTCTGATATGGGATTTGGACTCAGTTCTCCCTGACTCCAAGTTCAGTTCTTTTAGACACTTTTACACCTAGCTGCCTGGTTAAAGAACCTAATGGGGACATTAATTGAATCAATATATATTCACTACTATGCCCAAAGGGCAAGCAAACTGTACATACCCTTTGATCTGGCAATACTACTTCTAGGTTTGTGTCCCAAAGAGATCATAAAAAAGGGAAAAGGACCCAAACATACAAAAATAGCAGCTGTTTTTGTGATGGCAAAGAATTGGGAATTGAGCAGATACCCATTAATTGGGGAATGGCTAAACAAGTTGTGGTATATGAATGTAATGGAATGCTATTTATTGTGCTATAAGAAATGATTAGCACAATGGGTTTCAGAAAAACCTGGAAAGACTTATGTGAACTGATACAAAGTGAAGTGAGCAGAACCAGGAGAACATTGTACACAGTAACAGCAATATTATGTAATGATCAACTATGAATAAATGAACTCTTCTCAGCAACACAATGATCCAAGACAGTTCCAAGGACTCATGATGGAAAATGTTATCCATATCCAGAGAAAGAACTGGTGTAGTCTGAATGCAGATTAAAGCATACTATTTTCATTTTCTGTGAGTGTGTATGTGTGTTCACGCATGCGTGTACACATGTCTGGTCTGTTTCTTCTCTCACAATATGACTAACATGGAAATGTTTCACGTCATTGAACATGTATAACCTATATCAAATTGTTTACCATTTTACAGAGGGGAAGGAGGGTGGGAGAAAATTTTGAACTCAATATTTTTAATGAAGATTAAAATTGTCTTTACACGTAATTGGAAAAAATAAAATACTATCAACTACATATATATATATGTATGTATGAACATATATATAAGTATACCCACACAGAGACACACACATCCACATTCACTGAACACATTCTATGTGCAAGGCACTGGGAAAATGAATAAAGGTAAGGCAGTGATCTCCAGGATCTTTTACTGTAGTGGGAATGATAATACATACATGAATGAAAACATAACACACAATACAAGATAGTGTGTACTAAATGCCCAACAAATGGCACCACTAAACACTACAGGAATTTGAAGGAGGGAGGCAATCACCTTGAACTTTGAGTGAATCAGAGATTAATTGAGATTTTGAGAGGTTCATCATCTGCCATATGTAAGCCATTATGCTAGATATTTGAGGATATGGATTAAAAAAACACCCATAATGTTGTCCCCTGAGAGAATACAAGGTTAAGGGGATGAGATGTTTATATAAATAACTATAATGAAAATTGGAATATGATTAATCACATAAAAAGAATCACACAGAGTGACACAAGCCATGCAATGGAAGCTAGGATTGTTGGTGACCAAGGAAAACTTTGTTGGTGAAGTGGTACCTGAGGTGGGCTTTGAAGGGAGGGAAAGATTTCAACAGGTAGATACGTGAAGGTGGCCACTCCAGACTTGTGATGTCTATAAATCCACACAAGCAGGAAGGAGTAAGATGAGGCTGGGTAATAATGAGTAGTATAGCTTAGGTGGAATGACAAGACCTTGAAGAGAAGGAGCATGAAATCAATCTAGAATAATAGGTTAAAGCCAGGTCAAGGACAGCCTTAAATGACAAGCTAATGAAACTGCCTATTTTTCAGTAGATGAAAGGGAGCCACTGAAGACTTTTTGAGGAGGCAAGTGTGTTTGTGTATGATCAAACCTGAACATTTCAGGATTATGTTGATAGTACTGTGCAGGTTGGATCACAGCAGCTAGAGACTATAAGCAGAGAAAGAAAATATTATTATCATTCAGGTGAGAAAGTGATGAGATCCTGGACCAGGGTAGTTGCAGTGGAAGACAAAATAAATGAATAGAGATAAAAAATTTTTTGCAGAAGCAGAACTGATGGGATTTATCAATTGACTTGGATGTAGACTATATTGGGGAGGCGGGGAGGGAATAAGCGTAGATTAAACTTCTGCTCTGTGCCAGGCACTGTGCTAAAGTGCTTTACAAATATCTCATTAGATCCTCACAATAAGCCTGAGAGCAGGTCCTGTTATTATCCCCATTTTACAGTTGAGGAAATTGAAGCAGATAAGAGTTACATGACTTGCCTAGGGTCACACAGCTAGGAAGTATCTGAGGTTGCAGTTGAACTCAGGTTTTCCTGACTCCGGGCCCTACTGGAACACTCTTAGCTGCAAGGACTAGAATGCTGCACTGTAATATTTAGCTGCCAGGACTAGAAACTGTCAAAAGTTGATGCCAAGATTTTGAGTGTGGACAACTGGAAAAATGATTTTTGCCATTGACAAAAGTAGAGAAGTTAAGAGGAGAAAATCTTAGGGGAAGGATAAGTTTTATCTGCTTTAGCTGCTATGACATGTATAATTTCAAGGCATTTAAGTTTCTAATACAACCAATTTGCAAACCCAACCACTAATATGTGGGAATGGACATATACTTTCCAATTAAGTAAAAGGCTATTGCTTATAAGAGATTTTTTGCTGGCCAAAACTCAACACTAAAATTATGTGGTGTGTATGTGTGTCTGTGTATAAAGTATGGATGCAAACTAAGTGGTCAGAAAACAACAACCTTTCTTCTCTAGCTTACCTTTTGTTCTGGCTTGAGTTCATTGACATGACCAGAGAATCAATAACCAGTAGATACTACGTACTTAGTAGGCATTCCAGAATAGACCTATGGAGAACAGCCCAAGTGAGACTATTCCCAGCAATGATTAGCAGTCACCAGGAGAACAAATGGGCCTAGGATAGCAGTGGACCTAAGGGCAGAACCACATACCAGTGTTTCTGGTTTCACACCAGTGAAAAGCTGGCCTAGTGAGAGTGAGAGTACGATTGATGACACCACCAGAAGACCTTGGTGGTCCTACAGCATTAGCAGCATGAATGATTTCTCTCTGTGTCTTTTGTGTTTGCCCAATGTGAACCCACTCTTCACACTGATGGTGCTTCTATTTGTGGGAGAGTGTAGCTGAGGGAATGTTGACAACAATTGATTTTTCTTACTGTGCCATTTTGTTAAATGCTTTTATTTTAAACTAATTGTGTCTTCTGAATGACTAGCAGAAAAAGGAAACACAATGATGGGCACTTACAAGTGGTAGTTTTTAAAGGCTATAGATCCACAGGATATGATGGATACAGGGCTGCTATTCTATTGTGTGAGAGGGGGTGATCCAGGTTTTGCATTTCTACCTTGGGACAGATATGCCATCTGTCCCATCTGTCTAAGCCATTCCAATTAGATGAATGAATGAATAAAAAATAATTAAAAGAAAAGCATTTATTAAGTACTACATACAAGCACTGTGATAAACATTGGAGGTACAAATAGAAAAGCAGCACAGTCCTTGCTTTCAAGGTGTTCACAATTTAGTGGAACAGGAAATACATATAGGTCCAAATTTTCTCTATTAGAGTCATTATTTTTTATAATTGGAACTTTACTGATACCTTTATATATCACAGTCATTTCTAGATATACTCTCACCTAACCAACCAGTAAACAGTTTCCTTTGTAACAAAGAAAAAACACTTAAGAAAAACCAATTAACAAATTGAATAACAGCACATGAAACAAATAAGCACCCCATCTGTCTAAGGAAAAGAAGGAAGGATACATATTCCCTCAGCTATTCCCCAGGGTCTAGGTAGGTCATGACTAGGACAAAGTGTTCAGCTTCATTTTAACATCATTTCATTTTTGTTACTATACTCATTGTCTATCCTGTTTTCTTTGTCCTGCTTACTTTATTTTGTATTAGTTTTTACATTTCATTTTTTTCAATTTATTTATTTATTTAAAGTTTTCAACATTCAATTCCCCAAGATTTTGAGTTAAAAATTTTCTCCCCATCTCTCCCCTACCCCCACCCCAAGATAGTGAGCCTGCTGAATGCCCCTTTCCCAATCTGTTCTCTCTTATATCCTCCCCATACCCCCTCCAAAAAGCCAATGAGGAGAAGAATGCCTTAAAAAGCCAAATTTACCAGATGGAAAAGGAATTTCAAAAACTCACTGAAAAGAATAATTCCTTCAAAATTAGATTGGAGCAAATGGAAGCTAATGACTTTATGAGAAATCAAGATACTACAAAACAGATCCAAACAAATAAGAAAAAATAGAAGGCAATGTAAAATACCTCATTGGGAAAACCACTGACCTGGAAAATAGATCCAGGAGAGATAATTTTAAAATTATTGAACTACCTGAAAGCCATGAGCAAGATGGATTTCTATAACCCAGTGCCTGTATATCTTATTTCCCAGGTGCATGTAAAAAGCAATTTTTTAAACATTTGTTTTTAAAACTTTGATTTCCAGATTCTTTCACTTCTTCCCTCCTCACCCACCCTTACTGGGAAGATAAACAATTCAATATAGGTTGTACGTGTATAGTTACTCAAAACATTTCCATAGTAGTTATAAAAGACTAACTATATTTCCCTCCATCCTATCCCCCACACCTATTCTTTTTTTCTCCTTTGACCCTGTCCCTTTTCAAAAGTGTTTGCTTCTAACTACACTCTCCCCCAATCTGCCCTCCCTTCTATCATCCCCCTCTTATTCCCTTCCCCCCTATTTTCCTGTAGGGCAAGATACCCAATTTAATGTGTATGTAATTCCCTCCTTAAGCCAAATTCAATGAGAGTAAGGTTGACTCATTCCCTTTCACCTTCCTGCTCTTCCCCTCCATTGTAACAGTTTTCTCTTGCCTCTTTTATATGAGATAATCTGCCCTATTCTATTTCTCCCTTTCTCCTTCTCCCAATATATTCCCCTCTCACTTCTTTTTTTTTCTTTTTGGAGGGGGGAAGGCTGTGCAATTTGGGTTAAGTGACTTGCCCAAGGTCACACAGCTAATAAATGTTAAGTGTCTGAGGCCAAATTTGAACTCAGGTCCTCCTGACTCCAGGGCAGGTGCTCTATTCACTACACCATCTAGCTGCCCTATTACCTCTTAATTTTACTTTTTAGATATCATCCCTTCATATTCAACTCATCCTGTGCCCTCTGTCTAAGTATACATGTATACACACATATACATAAACACATATTTATACACACATACACCCTCCTATACATACATATATGGATAGGTATACATATATATCTCTTCAACTATTCTCATACTGAGAAAAGTCTAATGAGTTAAAAATATCATTTTTCCATGTAGGAATGTAAGTAGTTCAACTTTAATAAGTTCCTATGATTCCTTTTTCCTGTTTACTTTCTCATGCTTCTCTTGCTTCTTATATTTGAAAGTCAAATTTTCTGTTCAGCTCTGGTTTTTTCATCAAGAATACTTGAAAGGAGGGGCGGAGCCAAGATGGCGGAGTAGAAACAGCTCGTCCAAGCCTCTCTGCCCCCAGATTCCCCACAAACTATGTAAAAAAGGACTCTGAACAACTTCTGGAGCCCCAGCACCCACAGAACGACACAGAGAAGCTGACCTCCCGCTGAGGACAGCCCAGCAGCCCTGCAGGAAGGACCAGCGCAGCGGTTTGGGAGCCGGCAGCGCGCAGAGCGCAGAGCGCAGGAGCGGAGCCAAGCCGAGCCCAGGTCCGCGTGAGCCGAGGTTTTAGCCCCAGGGCGGCAGGGCCAGCAGCTGGCTGGAGGAACCCCAGAACACCAGGAGACTCCAGAATTATCAACATAGACTTGCCTAAGACAAAGTAAGAGGTTAGTGTCCTATGGACTTTGGGACCTGTATTTGGGGAATGCGTCAGCTCCCTCCCCTGGGGGCTAGAAGCCACTGAGGAGACACGCCATTTTGTAGTTTTCATAGGTATTTCTGGCTCCCAGCCTACAAACCGTGGGGAGATCCAGCGATCAATCTTGGGGGGGGTAATCGCTCTTGCTTTAACCTCCCTGGATCTGGATTGTGATCTAGGGTGGAAGTTGTGGGTGGGTTTACAGCTTGCCAGAAATGGAAGTTGCCTCCCACACGTTTGGGACGAAAATTCCTCTAGCTGGCCTTAAAGCCATAGTGTGGCAACAAGCCCAAAAGTTAAGCAATCAAGTGGCAACATGCCAAGGCAAAGGAATAAGTTAATAAAGTATTTGTTTAAAATAAATAAATAAATAAAAAGAAAAAAAGAGGAAAAAAAAAAAAGAAATTCTCAAGGAAAACTGCCCTGATGTTTTAGATCCAGAGGGCAAAATAGAGGTTGAAAGAATCCACAGATCACCTCCTGAAAAAGATCCCAAAAAGAAAACTCCCAGAAATATTATAGCCAGGTTCCAGAATCCCCAGAACAAGGAGAAAATACTACAAGTGGCCAGGAAGAAACAATTTCAATATTGTGGAAACACAATCAGAATAGCCCAGGACCTGGCAGCTTCTACACTGAGGGATAGAAGGGCATGGAATATGATATTCCAAAGGGCAAAAGAACTGGGAATGAACCCAAGGGTCACCTACCCAGCAAAACTGAGTATTTTGTTTCAGGGGAAAATATAGTCATTCAGCGGAATAGAGGACTTTCAAGCATTCTTGAGGAAAAAACCAGGGTTGAATAGAAAATTTGACATCCAGACACAAGAAGGAAGAGATGCCTGAGAAGGTAATCAGGGAAAAGAAATCAAAAAGGAACTTATCAAAGTTGAACTATTTACATTCCTATATGGAAAAGCAATAACTGTGACTGATGATATCTTTCTCACTATGAAAATAATGGAAGAAGGGGGTGTGGTCATATGAATACATATATGAATGTGTGTGTATATGGTTACAGTTATATAGGGATAGAGGGCATAGGTTGAATTTGTTGGGAAGGGAGAGTACTCAAGGGATGAAATTATGAGGTGAGAGAGGAAAGTGGCAAGAGGAGATGGGGAGAGACATGGTAGGGTAAACTATCTCATGTAGGGGAAGTGGGTGCAAAGGAGGGGGAGAATAAGGAAGGCTAAAAAGGCAAAACCACATTCACATTGAATTTGGTTCAGGGAGAAAATGACATACATACTAAATGGGATATCTCAACCTGCAGCAGGATAGGGGGAAGGGGGATGAGAGGAGGAATGATGGATGGGAGGGCATCCTTGGGGTGAGGGGAGGTTGGAAGTACCCACTATAGAAGAGGGACAGGATCATGTAGGGAATGGACCAGGTGGGGGGTGGGATGAGTGGGAGGGAATTATAAGCAGCCTTGTACAATATATCTACTATGATAATGTTTTGCATAGCTAGACATGTACAACATATACTGAATTACTTATATCCCAAGAAAGAATGGGTGACAAGGGAGGAAGGAAATGGATCTGAAATTCGAGGTCGTAACATTAAATGTTTCAAATATATATATATAATACTATTATTAATACTCTTTTGCCTATAATTGGTAGATAAGATGTGCAGGCATTGGGGCACAAAGATTCATCTTCCTCTAATGGAAAAGTCGATGGGGGTATGGGAGAAGGTATGGGAGAGAGCAGATTGGAGGGAGTGATATCTTGTGGGACTACTATTCTGGGAGGTTGGGTAGGGGAATAATGGGGGGAAAATGATTGTAACTCAAAATCTGGCGGAAATGAATGATGTAAAACAGAAGTTAATAAAGCATTTGTTTAAAAAAAAAAAGAATACTTGAAAGTCCTCTATTTCATTGAATGACCATATTTTGCCTTGAAGCATTATACTCAGTTTTGCTGGGTAAGTGATTCTTTCTTTTCATCCTAGCTCTTTTGACCTCTGGAATATCATATTCCAAGCCTTTTGATCCCTTAATGTAGAAGCTGCTAGATCTTGTTATCCTGATTGTGTTTCCACAATACTCAAATTGTTTCTTCCTGAGTACTTGTAATATTTCCTCCTTGACCTGGGAACTCTGGAATTTGGCTACAATATTCCTAGTAGTTTTCTTTTTGGGATCTTTTCCAAGAAGCGATTGGTAAATTCTTTCAATTTCTATTTTGCCTCTGGTTCTAAAATATCAGGGCAATTTTGCTTGATAATTTCTTGAAGGATGATTTCTAGGTTCTTTTTTTGCTCATGGCTTTCAGGTAGTCCAATAATTTTTAAATGATCTCCCCTGGATCTATTTTCCAGGACAGTGGTTTTTCCCATGAGATATTTCACATTGCCTTCTATTTTTTCATTTGTTTGGATCTGTTTAATAGTACCTTGATTTCTCATAAAGTCATTAGCTTCCATTTGTTCCACTTTAATTTTGAAGGAATTATTCATTTCATTGAGTTTTTGAAATTCCCTTTCCATCCGGCAAATTTGGCTTTTTAAGGAATTCTTCTCCTCATTGGATTTTCTGGGCCTCTTGCCATTTGAGTTAGTCTATTTTTTAAGGTGTTATTTTTTTCAGTATTTTTTGGGTCTCCTTTAGCAGGCTGTTGGCTCTTTTCATGATTTTCTTGCATCATTTTCATTTCTCTTCCCAATTTTTCCTCTACTTCTTTTACTTGATTTTCAAAATCCTTCTTGAGCTCCTGCATGGCCTACAACCAAGTTCATATTTTTCTTGGAGGCTTCTGATGCAGGAGTTTTGACTTTGTTGTCTTCTTCTGGTTCCATGTTTTGATCCCTTTTGTTCCCTCAAAAAGATTCTATGATCTGATTGTGCTTCCTCTGTTTGTTCATGTTGCCAGCCAATTATTTGACTTTTGAGCTCTTTGCCACAGTAGAACTCTCCTTCCAGAGTGGAGAACTCTCCTTCCAGTTGTGTCCCAAATTTCTGGGGTTTTGCACAGCTGTTGTCAGAGCTGTTGTCAGAGTTATGAGGAGGTAACCCTCTTTACAGCCAGCACAAGCTCTGGCATGCTAGCATTCTTCACCCCAGGACCACCACCCAAGATTGTGGCCCAGATTCAAGCAGGTCAAAGCAAGAGCAATTACCCTCTTAATGGTCACTTGGTCCCCCTACATTCTGTAGGCCAGGAGTTCCAGAGGCAGCCACATGGCAGCAGCTAAAGCCACTGTGCTACCATCATCTCTGCTACCTGTGGACAGGGGCTAGACCATGCTCTTCTCTCATCCAGTTCCAACAGAGTTCCCTTCTGACCTTTTACTTTCTCTTTGGTGTTTATGGTTGAGAAGTCTGGCAACTGCCACAACTGCAGGTGATTCACTCTCCTGAAGTCTGCTCTGGCCTTTCTGGGCTGTTAGTCTGGGCCAGTGTGGCTCATACTGTGGGTGGCTCCCAATCTGTTGAAATAGACCCTTCTTGTTGGCTTTCCAGGCTGCCTTCAGTGGGAGATTTGTTTCTCTCTTTCACTTTGTGGGTTCTGTAGCTCTAAAATTTGTTTAGAGTCATATTTTATAGGTATTGGAGGTGGTTGGATTGAGAGCTCAAGAATATGAGCTTTTACTCCACCATCTTGGCTCTGACCCTGTAGAGTTAAATTTTTTAACTTAAAAAATACTTAATCCAGTAGTTTTCTTTAATGCATCAAAATTGACATTTGGATCCTATTGCAAGTTATATATTTTCTCATGCTCTGTGGTTCTTTGTGCCCTTACATTAGAGACCTGGAGAAAATCACTTAGAGCTTATATTTGGCTTAGCTCTCAAGTTTTCCTAAAAGGAGAAAGTAGAAAGCTACTCTATGTACAATATTGATCATATGTATAGCTATATATTCCCCTTCCCCTCACATAGAAAATACTGGGAACACAAAAGATTAAAAAGAGTATAATGACAAAGACTTAAACACAAAGCAGTAACACATAGTTACTATTATAATTATTTATAATATATATTAAATTAAATTTGCTTCAAGAATGGGAGTCAAGACATGATTACAAATAACTGAAAACAATATGAGCTTTCCCAAAATCCATTCTTCTAATTATTTGGTTTAGAAACTTGTGTTCTAAAACACAAGATGATTCACATTTCTTTAAGTACTTTAAAGTTTACTAAACACTTTCCTAAATGGATAAGTAACATACTGACCTATATGGACAAATGATAATAAAAGTGGATGTGCATTACATGTTATTTTCCTAGTTCTACTGTGATTAAAATCTATTATTTTGTAGACATGACCCCAATCGAAAAAGTATAGGGATACATCTGTTGTATCCCAAAGATTTAGCATAATGCCTTATATATAGTAGATGGTTAATCACTGTTGAAATTGTTGAACTGAAGAAATTTCAATTCTCCTGACCAGAAGCAGGGAACTGATTGAGGCCAACTCTTGATGTCCTTTCCAAATGTAAAGGGTTAAAATATTGATGGAGACTCTCAGAGAAAAGAAGCTAGTGGAAGGGAAAGACTGAGTCCTGCTAGCTGTTTGTGACCAGATATATCTAAACAAATTTTTTATTCTTTGGGACCCAAGCTTAAAACAGCACCAGTCACAATGAAAACTATGCTTAGAAAAGACATGTAAGAAAGAGTTATTAAATTCACTAGTCACCTATTTTAATCTTTCTAGGGGAAAACAGGACAATAATCACTCACCATAGAAAAGTATTTAGGGGTGGCTAGGTGGCGCAGTGATAGAGTGTCGGCCCTGGAGTCAGAAGGACCTGAGTTCAGATCTGGCCTCAGACACTTAATGCACACACAAACAAAAAACCTAGCCGTGTGACCTTGGGCAAGTTACTTAACTCTAATTGCCCTCCAAAAAAAAAAAAAAGAAAAGAAAATTATTTCATTGAAAACAGCAGGATCTTAAAATTACAAGACTAGAAGGAACCTGGAAAGGTCATTTGACTCATGCCTAATTCCATGATTGAGGTCTTTAAATGGGCTGCTTTCCCCACAATTTGGCTGCATTTTGCTAGCTTATCCGAGTAGTAATGATATTTATCATTATTATTAATGGTAGTTACTTGGAGCCCTTGATAATAACAACAATAACTCATATTTATATAGCATTTTCTTACATAAATATAAGCTTTCAATAGAATGTCTACTTCTGATAAATGCTGGCCCCAGGCAAATAGAAGGGATGGAGATGATTTGTAGCCTGGGGGCCTCTCCCTCTCACAGTGCACTCTCCCAGAGACTGCAATAGCTCTAGGCAGCTTTTCAATTGCTGCCCATCTGACAAGCCCCATCCCTTCCTTCTTTAAATCAATCCCCAAGATTCTTTATTGCTGGAAGCCCGTTCTGAATCCCCTGAGGATTTCTGAACATATCTAAAATAGATTCCACATTGGTCTCCAGCCAATCATTTTGCCCTAGTATTTGATAGACCTTAACATAACAAAAAGGCTAGGATATATTAGTAGGGAGAGAGGTAGTCATTTAAGGAAAGTTATGCAAAACACATCCATATTAACAGCTCTTCATTTTGGTGAATAACTCAGGCATTTTGGGTGACAGGATGGCAGTACAACTCAAAGGTATTATTTCTTTCTGAGTCATTTCCTTTCTCTGAAATGCATGTGTTTTCCTTACCACATGTATTTGTCTTACCTGAATAGATTTTAGCTTCTGGGTAGAGAAGTGCTTACCTTTCCAGTCTTTCATACTCCTCTTGATGTACTTCATCATATAGTCAAATTATCTTTGCTATTTCTCACATGGAACATTGCATTTACATAGCACTATCTCCATGCTTTGCCCAGATTGTTGTCCTTCATTCTTGAAGAGGGCCAAAGTGATATTGCTATGTTGGAATCAACAGGGTGTCCAACTGTGACTGACCAGACCAATATGAGCTCAGAGGGCTCTACCACGGGTCAGGCACAAATAGCCCATATGAGCATCTGGAGTGGAGATGTCTCTAAATTTGTGCATCTCACATTTCTTTTGAGCTACTGCAGTTCTGCTTTGCTCATAGAGAAAAGTTCCTTCTTTGATGCAGGCCTGCCATGCTGGGCATACTGTGCCAGTGTCTTCCATGTCTCACAATCAATTCCAAAGTTCTTCAGAGATACCTTGAGGGTATCCTTGAATTGCTTCTGCTGACCTCATTGTTGTATGCCTGTGAAACTTGGACAGTATACCAGCTCCATGCCAAGAAAATGAAATACTTCCATCTGAATTGTCTTAAGAAAAGTGTGATGATTACCTGGCAAGGTAAGGTATTGAACATTAAAGTCTTTTCTTGAGCTGAACTGCCAAGGATTCAAACTCTTCAGAGAGCATAACTCCAATGAACAAGCCACATTGTCTAAATGCTAGCTGTAAGTCTGTCTAAAAGACTATTTCATGGAGAATTCACACAAGGTGAACACTGGTACAGACTGTATCACATGCCTAGAGTGCTCTCACTCTTCACATTGGCCTCTTAGAATCCCTAATTCCCTTCAGGTTTAGCTGCTACATGAAGCCCTACATGCTGGTGCCTTCTTCTTCCAAATTACCTTGTATTTATGTATTTTGTCCATACTTTGAATATACTTATACATATATGTGTTGTCTCTCCTATAAAATGTGAGCTCATTAGTTGCATAAATGGTTTCATTTTTTGTCTTTCTATGCATAGAGCATAGCACATAGTGTTTAACAAATGCTTGCTGATTATATATTCAGTTGCCTAATTTCTTACTTTTTCTGTAATATCTGTCTAGTAAGTTCTTTAGAACAACAATGCATAGTTCCTGAGGTTTTAGACTTTTTAAAGAGATTAATGTTTATTAAATTAAGAATGAGTAATAATCTGTTACAAATATTAAAAAGAAATTCATAGTCACAAAGCTGTAGAGTTGATTAGTCAATAAGCATTTATCAAATGTGTGCTACTATGTACCAAATGCTGTACCAAGTGATGGATTAATTAAATGACAAAATAATTAAACAAGAAACCCGATCTGTCAAACTATAATATAAAGCTGTAACTATCACTTTTTAAAAATTTCTAGCATTTTATCTATTACCTTTCCATGCTTGCCTGCCTGAATGAATGACAAGGCATTTATTAAATTCTTACTTTGTTCCAGCTACATGCTTTGGGAACATGAAAGTGAAAATGAAAGCCTGTCAAATAGGAGACAATATACGTAGGAGAGTTGTGATTGGAAAAGGCTGTTACAGTTTGAGAAATCATTGGAATTGTGAGGAGAGTCATAGGAGGTTTTTGGTTTTGTTTTTTTTGGCTTTGTTTTTTTGACGTGTCCTTTCTAATAGTAATGAAAGTATTATTTGGATTATGGTTCCAGACCTGGAAAGCAAACAGGAATTCAGAGAGCAGGATCATGTAAAATATTCAGCAAACATAACCATGGTGTGTCCCAGGGTAGAAGTTCCATACTTGAAAGGGTTGTCTCCCAAAGCATTATCTCTGTTCTAGAAATTTCAGCAGCCAGGGATGGAATATGAATCAAACTGGGGCCAGCTAGATATAGTGAGAAAATGAAGTATAAGGTATTTTATATCCAAAACAGATCAAGGATACATAATTTAAGAATAAGTGGACACTTGAATGCCATGATAAAGAAGAGCCTAGATATCATATTTCAAAAAAAATCATAAAGTAAAATTGCCCAGATCTCTTAGAACAAAAGTAGAAATGGAAAGAAACCACATCACCCTCTGAAGGAAACTCCCAGGAACATTCTAGCTCAATCCAGAAATTTTAGGGCAAAGAAAAAAAATACTATAAGCAACCAGAAAAATAGTTCAAGTCACTGAGAGGGTACAGAAAAGGTTACCTAATATTTAGCAGCCAATCCTATACAAAAACAGGGAGCTTGGAACATGCATTCCAGAAATCAAAAGACAAAGTGAAACAGTATAATTGGGGGGTGGGGTGGATTTTTAAAAAGATAGAGGACATTCAGACATTCATGATGAAAAGACCAGAGTTGTACAAAAACTTTGAAATACAAATATTAGAGGTAAGAGAAACCTAAAAATATAAATGTAAGTGAGCTATCACAAGAGACTAAACAAAGATGAACTGTTTATATTCTGATATGGGGAGAAAATACATATGTCTCCTCAGAACCCTATCATCCTGAAGGGTCATAGAGGAAAGAGGGCTTGGGAGTGGTTCTATTATGTTTTGATGATTTTAAAAGAAGAAAGAAGGAGGGCAGAAATGGGTGTACTGAGTGAGGGGGAAATCATTTCACATATTTGTTGCAGAAGCAGACCAAACAACAAAAGTACTATGTTGGGAAAGGGAGCAACACTTGATCTTACTTTCATTTGAACTAGTATAAGAATGAAAAGGTACAAACACAGTTGTGTGCCGAAAAGTATTTCACTCAACAAAAAAACATAAAAAAAAAATGGGAGAAGGGGGAAGGAGTAGTAATGGGAGGGGAAGTATTCATCCTGAACTAAACTAACAAATATGGAGTACAGATCTTGAAGATGGGTTTAGCATAACTAAAGAAAGGATATGATTGTCACCAGGTTCTGGATGAGGAAAAGAGCCCAAGGCCAGGGAGCAGAAGACAATGGCATCAAACCTAGAGACCTGGTGCTGAACATCCTCCTCTCTCACCACCTTCTTCTACTTTACAAAGAGTATAACAAATTCAGGACTTTCCCCCCTTAACTGTGCTTATGTGTTACAAACATTTTGTTTTTCTTTCTTTTTCAGTTGGGGTTGGGAAGAGGTAAGAGAAAGAGAAGGTGTATTTTTTTCAATTAAAAATAAAATTAAGATTTATTTTTAAAAAGAAGTTGGGTATAAGTTGAATGAAGCTAATATAACAGTGAACTAGAAAAATCATCAAAGCATAGTTCTCTAATAAAGGTCTCATTTCTAATATATGATGAAATTATTCAATTTTATAATAGTAAGGCCAATTCCCCAATTGATGTGTCATATCAAAGAATATAAACAGGTAGTTTTCAAAGGAATAAATCAAAGCTATCAATAGCTAAATTTAAAAAAATGCTCCAAAGCACTGATAATTAGAGAAATGCAAATTAAAGCAACTGCAGCTCTTCATCACAGCCCTGAGATTGTCAATGCTGACAAAAAAGAAAAATGACAAATACTGAAGAATTTTCAGGAAAACAAGCATATTAACTCACTAAGAGTTGTGAATTGGTCTAGTCATTCTGGAAAGCAATTTGGAGCCACATTACAAAAGTTACTAAACTGTGCATGTCTTTTGACACAGCAATACTGTTAACAGGCCTCTATCCCAAAGAAATAAAAGGAAAAGGAAAAGAACCCATACATGCAAAAATAGTGGCAAAGAACTGGAAACTAAAGAAGTTATTGAGGAACCGTCAGTGAGGAAAAAGGTGAACAAATTACATGAATATAATGGAACATCCTACCATAAGAAACAAAGGATGCTAAAAAGAATGGTTTCAGAGTAACCAGGAAAGACTTGAATGAATGGTGAGTGAAGTAAGCAGAAAATGAGGAGAATAATTTATTCAATAATATTATTTGAAAGACAAGCAACTTTGAAATACTTAAGAACGCTGATCAAAATGATGACCAACTATGCTTTCAGAAGACCGGCAATGAAGAATGGTCCTCAATTTCTGGCAAAGAAGTGATGACTTCAAGATGTAGAACGAAACATGCATTTTTATACCACCACCACAGGAATTTACTTTTCTTGACTATATATTTCTTAAAAGGGGTTTCTGTTTCTTTTTTTTTCTCCAAGAGAATGGCATGGAGGTAGAGAAATAAAATAAATAAGTGAGTTAAAAATAAATAAACAATTTTAAGAAATCAAAGAGACTCTGCCAGAGTGTAAGGATGGTCACCTTTATGGAGGTCTTGCTCCTTTCAGTTCAGAAGTACAGGCAGGTCTAAAGGATCAACATTGATCCTTAAGAATAAGTAGCCCTGCTATAAAAAAAATGTGCATGCCCTTTGACCCAGCGATATCACTTCTAGGGCTGTATCCCAAAGAGATCATACAAGTGGGAGGAGGACTGGTATGTACAAAAATATTTATAGCAGCTCTTTTTGTGGTGGCAAAGAATTGGAAATCAAGGGGATGCCCATCAGTTGGGGAATGGCTAAACAAGTTGTGGTATATGAATGCAATGGAATACTATTGTGCTATAAGAAATGAGAAGCAGATGGACTTCATAATAACCTGGAGAGACTTATATAAACTGATGCTGAGTGAGGAGAGCAGAACCAGGAGAACTTTGTACACAATTAGAGACACATTGTAATGTGATGACAAACTTTGACAGACTGGGCTCCTCTCAAGCAAAGCAAGGTTAAAAGACAACTTCAAAAGACTCATGATGGAAAGGAATATCCACATCCAGAGAAAAGAACTAGAGTCTGAATGCAGATTGAAGCCAACTACTTGCTCTCTCTCTCTCTTGTGTTTTGTTTTGCTTTGTTCCTTCCTTCTTGTTGTTTAGTCTGTTGGTTATAACTCTTCTTTACAACTTGACTAATGTTTAATTCGAAGGTATCTGTAGAACCCATATCAGATTGCAAGCCACCATGTTGGGGAGGGAAGGGTGAGAGAGGGGAAGAAAATTTGGAACTCAAGGGATTGTGGAATTGAATGGTGTTAACTAGAAGTAAATAAATACATTTTTAAAAAGAGAATAACTAGCGCTGGGTTTGTGGGTTTCTATAGAGTAAGATCAAATTATTCTTTTAAATAGCCATAAGTCTGTATATGAACATAACAGTGTATATCTGAATGAAAAAACAACAAGGATGACTTGGGGTATAGCAGAGCTAATGGTACACATAATAAAATGAATAGTGGATCTGGAATCAGATAACTTGTGCTCAAATCTCAATTCCACTACTAATTATGCAAGTGTCCTCAGAAAATTTACTTCCTCTTTCTAGGCTCTTTAAGAGTCTTGGCCTTTGTTTCTTTATCTATTATGCACACATGTATGTATGTATGTATGTATATTCATACACATATGTGTACATACATGATAAAATATATATAATAATTCTGGAATATGTTTTATATATATAATAATAAATTTGAATTAAATGATCATCTAGGTGCCTTCCAGTTCTAAGTCTTTGACCCTATGACCCTAGGAAGTAGGAGCTTTGCTTGATAGAGAAAAATATAGGAGTATGCTTTAAAAAATGCTCTGGCATAATGAGCATTTTTTTTTTAGTACACAAAACAAGACCTTTGCAATCTTGATGGCAAAGGGTACACTCTTCCCAGCAGAAACCAAGTGGTAAATTGTAAATATAACTCTTTTCTGGGCCAACATATTTTCAAAGGGCTTGATGCAGATAGTGGAGAATGACGTTGTGCCCCAGGCTTCAGGTCTGAGAACAGAGGTAGATAGAACATGATTCACAAATTATGCCTTTGACCTGCAGAAACCTTTATTACCAAGATTTATGTGAGAGTTAAATATGAATAATTCATGCATTAGGCACAGGAAATTTTATCCTTGGTTTCTAGTTACTTTGGATGAAATCCCTTTTATTAGATATTATTGAGCTTTGGCCTCAAGACATATTTTTCCATATCCACAGTTCTATGGAGGAATATAATTTTGGTAGTGACAGTGAATATTAGGTGTCAGAAACTGGATAAAGGATCTAGCCCACTGTGACTTTGGGGCCTATTGACCATAATTATTGGATCACTGTCAATCACAGAATCTTAAAGTTGTCATGGATATTCCAGGGGGTCACCAAATGTAAACCTTTACTCTTAGGCAAGATTACTTCCTTTACCATTCCAGGAAGAGATAGCTATTCTGTTACACAAAATTATCTAGAGGTAGACATTCTATGAATTTCTTTATTCTATGAGGTAGCCATAACAATGTTCTGCTGAGAAAAAAAGAGAGAAGGGAAAGATATTAGTGAGGCAGCTTTTAGCCATCTCAAATTGACTTTTTGAATAAAGACTTTAACTGATTTTTTTCTTTTTTTGCTTTTTGGAGGGCACTTGGGGTTAAGTGACTTGCCCAAAGTTACATGGCTAGTGTGTCAAGTGTCTGAGGCTGGATTTGAACTCAAGTCCTCCTGACTCCAGGGCCAGTGCTCTATTCACTGTGCCACCTAGCCACCCACTGTTAGATTTTTTAATGCCCTTTTCTGAACAGCTGAGCTTTTACCCTATTTATTGTTTTTTATCGGTTAAGAATATTTTTAAGGAATGCTAGGTAACTTTCCCCCACCCCCCATCTTTAGGAGGCAGGGAAGAGAGAGAAAGAGGGGGGAGGAGGAAAAGGGAAACTATTTGGAAGACAGACATGTATGAAAAGCCTTAGCATTTCCCTGATTTCTAGCTTTCCTTTTAGACTTTTGGAGAATTGCTTCTTGTGTGAGACTGGAGTGCTTCTCTTGTTTGAGCTATTGCTTGTCTTGTTCCCATCTAAAGAGCTCATTCACTCCTGTGTATTTTGAGGCATATTATAATCTGTAGAACTTCTCTGCTATATGTTTGCTATTTGTTAGAATAAATTATTCTACTCACCGCTTATTATTTGCTTTTTTTTTTTTTTTAGGGCAATTGGGGTTAAGTAACTTGCCCAAGTTTACACGGCTAGGTTCTTTTGTTTGTGTGGGTTAAGTGTCTGAGGCCGGATCCGAACCTAGGTTCTTCTGACTCCATGGCTGGCGCTCTCCTCATGCGCCACCTAGCCACCCCTAACTGCTTATTATTTGTAATAGTATTTTGTATAACTATCATGTGGTATGGAGTTTAGTCTATAGGCACTCTCCCCTTTTAAAGGTTCTCAACCAAGGAAGCTAAAAGCTTTTGGTTTTGAACCAGAAAGTAATGACCCGAAGGCATCAGTGTGCAAGGAGGCAGATATAATTCTACTTTGGTACCACTCTTTTAGAGGAGAACAGTGTCAGCCTCATGACTTTTTTTCCCTGCTTCCTTCAAGCTAGACATTGCAGTTTCCCTTGAAGAAGAGCAAGAAAGATTCCAGACATATCTATCTATTCCTCCCCAGGATCCATTTTTACATGTTTGCTGTTTCTTATGGTAGGATGTTCCATTATATCCATGTAATTTATTCAGCCTTTTCCCCATTGTTGTTTCCCCAATAGCTCCCTTGGTTTCTAGTTCTTTGCCCACTATAAAAAAGAATTACTATAAATTTTTTTTTTGCATATATGGGTCATTTTTGCTACTAGCTCTTGTGATCAATATCCCTAAATAACTGCTGTGACTGTGACTAGAGGCAATGGTTCTGGGAAAATATCTCCATATTAGTTGGGGTTTTTAAAGTTCAAAATAAAAGCTTTTTTAAAAGAAAAAAAAAGCCTAGGGTTATGTATTGACCTAGGACCATTTTTCAGTAGTCATTTACCCAAGACCCTTGTCACACCCACAATCAGAGAACTGTGAATTTCACTTCCTCCAGGTATGGAGAACAGGAAAAAACATGCAGTGTCCTACACAGAGTTTATGACGTTTGTCTTTTTGCAGTGGCCAATCAATTGCTATGTAGGATCAAAGTGCAGGCTGCTCCTCCTTCTTGAAGTCAGGGCAAAGGGAATCAAGGAATGCTTCCTCAATATGTAATTTTTTCAGAGAGAATGAAGTGTTAGAAAAAAAAATCTAACCAAAAAGAAAAGAAGGGTTTCAGTTTAACTGAATGTGGGAAGGAATAAATAGTTTAGACTGGAGGCATAAAATATGTCCCAAGTGGCAGATTCCCTGAAAAATAGAGTGGAACAGACTCAAATATTTAATGATACAATAAGAAATATTACAACAAAGTCAAAAGACTAAAAATCTAGAATATATTTGGTAACTACTATAAAAAATAACTTTTAGGAATCATTAAATTGGGGCAGCTAGGTAGCAGCAGTGAATAGAGCACCAGCCCTGGAGTCAGGAGAACCTGAGTTCTAATTCTACCTCAGACACTTAACACTTAATATCTGTGTGACATTGGGCAAGTCATTTAACCCCAATTGCCCTGCCTTCCCCCTAAAAAAAAAAGAATCATTAAATTTCCTGAGAACCATAAATAGATTTTTAAAAAGCTAGATACTGTATTTATTTGAAGAAATCATCCAAGAAAACTGACCGAATCTATTTTAACCAGAAGGCAAGGTGAAAATAGAAAGAATCTTCTGGTCACCTGCAAAAAGAAACCTTCAGTTGAAAACACCTGGAAAAGATAGATTCCCAAATCTAGAGTTTCCAGGTCAGAGTAAAAAAGAAAGCACCAAACTGCAAGCAAACAGTAAGAAAAAGGGAAAGTACCAAGGAACCGTAATCTGGATTGCAAAAGAACACATTTTGACTCCTGTAAAGGAAAACTATATTGCCTCTTTTGCCTTTAAAGGACAAAAGGCCAATCACTCCCATCTTGTACCCTAAAGCAGGGCTTCTTTAACTTTTTCCACCAGAGACCTTCTTTCTGTGTCTTGGCAGCATCCCTTGGCACTGAGTGCAAAGTGTGCATACTTTGTGTTCAAACTCAAGTTCAGATCCCCTGAATTTGCCCGATACAACTGGGCAAGTGCTACCAGAAACACTTCAGCTTCATTATGCATTTGCTTTTTAATTATTTTTTGGTCATTGAATGTCCAGAAACCTTTTACTGTTGCCAATTTTTTTTTGCCACCCTATAGGGTTGCAACCCACAATTTAAGAAGTACTGCCCTAGGGGTGGCTAGGTGGTGCAGTGAATAGAGCACCAGCACTGGAGTTAGGAGGACCTGAGTGCAAATCCGTCCTCAGACACTTGACATACTTACTAGCCCTGTGACTTTGGGCAAGTCACTTAACCCCAATTGCCCTCCAAAAAACAAAAACAACAACAACAACAACAACAACAAAAAAGTACTGCTCTAAAGGAGAGGAAACCTTATATAATATACTTGTAACATAGTTACTCTGGTCCTACTATATCTTAGGAAAAAGCCTGTTACATTTTATTCTTTCTTCCTCAGCAGAGCTCTAGTACCCTGATGGGGTTGAAGAGTATCCCTTGCCTATCTTCAATTCCCACCAACTCTGTTCTCCCCATTTTAGGGGCCCATTGACAATCACCCCACTTCCTTTTAACCACTTAACATCAGATTAGCTTTGACAAGGGGATATTTACTTCAAGGATATGGCAAGAATAAATGTGCAAACATACACCTCAACACTTTGGGAGCGTAATTCCCCTACCTTAGTTTCTGGGATGGAGGAAGGAAGGGAGGAAGGAAAAAGACAGAAGAAAGAAGGGAAGGAGGAAGGGACTAAGTATTTATTAAGAAAGGCCACATGTAGGAAGTAGGATCTGAGCTGTGCTTTGAAGGAACCTAGTCAGAGATTTCCTACAAGGTGGAGGTTAGGAGGTAGTGTATTCTAGACATGGGGATTGCCTGTGGGAAGGCAGGAGATGGAATGTAGTATACAGGGAATAGCTAGTTGGCTAGTCTGGACTTTTGTATTTCATTCCAATATTGGGGGTCTGAAGCATACACAGAGTGCCTCTGGTGGCATTTCCCTGTTCCCTCCCAGCTAAATGGCAGCTATAGCACATATCCTGTCTGCAAGAGTCCCAGACTAGAATTCAGAGCTCTAGCTGCTTCTTCTATTTTGTGTTCCTGCCCTCAGTATTACAAGCAGTATGGTATAATAAAAAGAGAACCAGTCTTGGAATAAAAAAGGCCTGGACTGAAGTCATGCTGCTAACACATACTGGCTGTGTAGGCTCTGGACAGGTCACTGTACCTGTTGGTATTCTAGGAAGCTAAGACTCTAAGTTACAGAGGCAGTGCTGACATGAATTGGTAGAGAGGGTTTCTGTTATCTGAGAGTTGCTGTAGGGTCAGTCCCTATTCCTAATTCTTATTCCCTGAGCACAAATGATTGAATAGCATTGCCAAGGTAGTTTTGAATAGCATTGCTTATGTGTTTACATAAGCCTGGAGGCATCCTCCTATGCTCAAGTGGTCAGGAAATACTAGATCCTCAATCCATAATGGAAATTTCCTCTCTACACTACAGTGTTTCTTAGAGGAGCTAAATACCGTTCAGAAGGATGAGCCCAATAGACATGGCTTTCCAGAAGACATCAACTTTGAGAAAGACATTGCAGAGCCAAGGTGAAATGTGAAGTGCTAATTCAACAGTCCTACAAACTGCTTCATAGTTTTGTGATTTTTAAGTTTCAAATTTCCAAGAGAGTTTAAGAATAGGTATGTTATTTCAGGTGTTAGGTTAAACCTCTTGTTAATGCATGCTCATGAATCTTATATGTTGGTTATTTCTTTTATGTGTGAGAAATAAATAGCTGTCCCAAGTCTGATTTATAGTACCTTACTAATCTCCACTCTCTAGAAAGCCCAGGCATGAGCCAAAATAAGTGTAAAGAGCCAAAGAATATGGAGGGGAAAAGGAACATAACCCTAGTCCTCTATATTCACGATTCCACAGCTGAGAGGAGCCCCTTTATGGAAAGAGAAAAAGTACATTCCTTTGTTTTCCTTGGGTCCAGCAGCAGTTCTAACTGTCATATTTGTATTCACAGTACCTTTCACAATAACCTGCACATAAGTGATTAACAAATGTTGGGTTAGATTTGAAAGTAATATGTTACTATGGATTATCATGCCAGACATTTAAGGGAGAGAAATAAAAGAAAAGGTAGAACAAGGTATTTATATGCTCCAGGCAAAGCTTAGGAATTCATTCAATCTTTCATCATTGCAAATACTTTTTTCTTCCTACCTACTCTCACATTTGAAAACTATACTCATTCATAGTCTTACAATCTATTATAAATATTGACCCATCTCTATAAGACATATGACTTGACATCACAGAACAATCACATGCCCTGTAGGACTTGATTTTCTGTATTTAAAATATGCATATTTTTAGTATGTAGCATGACACAATAGATAGAGAGCCAGTGATCTCAGAATCAGAAAGACCTGAATTCAATTCCTACCTCTGAAAAATCCTGGCTGAGTGATGGAATGGAATGGAATGCAGTGAAATGGAAATGCAGATTTGAAGATCTTCACTGCCCTTAGGCCCTTTGATTGGCTTAAGTGACTCTGAGAACCTTCTTTAATTTGAAAACATACTCTGCCCCCTAATAGGCTGAATGTGGTCACATGGAGCCTGTGGTAGGAGGCTTGGTTTTCAGGAGTGACCACACCTTGATGCTGTGTGATTGGGCAGTGGGTCAAGAGGGTGGTTACATTCTCTGACCCAGGAGAAGGCTATATAATTCCTGATGTGAAGCTTTGCTTTGGGGCTCACTTTGAGAAGTGTTGTGTGATTTGACCAGATGAGACTCTGGGCAGCTGTTGAGAGCACCCCCCCCCCCGTCTTTGAAAACCCACATGTTGATGCTTCCCTCTCTGGTAACTGTGATTTTGGTATGATAATGGTTGGACAGTTTGGAAGCCTGTCTGTTTGATCTGTCTGTATACTCTGAAGTTCGGGGTGCTGAGCTTTTCCCCCTGAACTAGGTAAATGATATGTTTGTTTGATTAAAGTAAGCTTGTTAACCCATTTTGAGTTGCTTTCCTTTTGAAAAGCAGATCTGAGAACCTGAGTTGGCAGCCACCCTGGGGATATTGGGGTGCTTGCTGCTACACCTTGGTGAATCAATCTCCCAATGTCCTCCTATAACTATCTAAGACAGAAAAATAGTTGTTGATGTTCTTTGGGTGGGGGTGGGAATGAGGGTTGTTGCTGTGAGTTGGAAATTCTCTATATCAGTAGTGTCAAACTCAAATAAAAATGGGGTTACTAAACCATACATAAGGATCCTTTGGGGATGCTTACTGACTTAGAACACCACATTTACGTTCTATCATATTTTTTATTTATTTTTAAAAAATAGTTCCCAATTGCATTTTAAATTTAATTCTGACCAGAATTTAGAATGTTGCAGGCAGCCTTATTTGACATCTCTGCTTTACAACAATAAAATCACAGGTTCAGACAAAAAGAAAAAAAATGCAACTTTATTAAAAACAGTGGCAAAGGGAGTTAAGTACCCTTTACACACATTTTACCATAGGTGTTCTGTCTATCCCTAGGCTTTAGATAAGAATGTGATAGAAGAAAACAAAGAAAGTCAGAGAAATCATATGATTTCATACTGCCAAAGTCCAGTTTAAGGACTTAGAAATCCATCAAGCTTCCTACATCAAGATTTTCACCATAATAGTAAAGCAAGGTAGGCCCCCAGCATATTAGGTGAAACCCTGTGGTGAACTTATGGAAGGAGTCGCACAGGATAAATAAACATCCTCTTATTATGATCAGCATTTTGGGAGAGAATGCCTGTATTAAAAGGAACATAGGATCATAGAATCATAGATTTAAAGCTAGGTGAAACCTTAGAAGCCATCTAGTCCAATTCCCCAAATTGACATCTGAGAAACTGAGGTACAGAGAAGTTTAAGACTTGAAGGTGTTGGGTTCAAAACACTCTAGCAGTGCTAGAAACAGATTAAGATGTAATTGGGAAATGTTTAACAAAATAAATAAAAATACAACATAGGTAATTTGTGGTTTTCTAAATAGGTTAATTTGTGGTTTTCTAAATCAATTGAGAAGCCTGCAAGGTTCCATTGCTGGGAAGCAACATGCCCAGGGTCACACAAATAGTAACTAGAGAATCACAGATCCATCTTGGTATCCACATCTTCAAAGATTTCTTTTTTAAATAATGGAATATGACCTAGATAATTAATCCCCTATAAACCTACCTCTTCTTGAATTAATTGAGTTTTCTAGTTGTAAGTTCCTCCATCAATCAACAAGCATTTACTATGTGCTAGGTACCTCCCATACAAAGACAAAAGCAAAGTAGTTTCAGCCCTAATGGACCTTATGTTCTAAAGGGGAAAACGGTGTGCATATGAATAGATATATACAGAAAACATACAAGAGAGATACAAGGGAGTGAGAGAAATGATACATTGAGGATTTCTTCTCAAAGTCTAATCAGTATTCGTCCATTATGATTTTATAAGGGGGTAATGATTGTTACTAATTGTTTTAATATATTCATCTAGTAATACATATCCAGTCAATTACCTAATAATAGGTATAAGAATAAGAAATGTATTAGTCCATACTTTATATAAATCACATAGGAATATGGATTCAAATAGAAGGGTCCCCATAGGCCCCAAACTTTAATGTAATGTTCATTACTTGTTTATCAACTATGGCACTCACTTATATAACCACAAGAATGCTGACAAAGATATCTCCTATTTTGCTCAGATTCCATGACCAAACTGGTGGGGGCACAGTCCAGAAACTTTCCCCTCATATGTTCTTGAAGCATATGTATAGCTTGTACCATCTCCTCCTGCCTAATCTAAGGAGAAGCCCATCCATTTTATGACCACCTATTCAGTGGAGATATTCCTTGCTTCACCCAACTCAAGACCTTGCTGACAAATCATTTTGCTTATTTTTAGCTTATGCATGATATGTTAACCAATGGGATTCTGCATTTTGTATAGCTACTTTAGAATGTCTAGGTAACAAATCTGGTATCAAACTCTATAAATACAAGGTTCTCAAAGAAGGTGACATCTCAGATTGTGAGGAAGATCTGAGGTCTATTTCATTAGAGGGGACCATGGACCCTTTAATAAAGTGCCATTGGCTCAGAGTTCTCTTTTTATTGTAGGTTGGACAATTTTATTCCCCACAGGAGTCTGTGGAAAGTACGGCCTTTGCAATTGTAGAAATCAGGGAAGGACTCATGCAGAAGGTGGTGTTGGAGCAGAGTCTTGAAGAAAACCATAGATTCAAAGAGGAAAAAGTGAGAAGGGAGAGCAGTCCAAGTATGGGAGACAACCTGTACAAAGGCACAGGCATTGGAATTAGAATGTCATATATTAATCATAGCAGGAAGTTGAGTTTGGCGGGACCATAGAGTATGTGGAAGAGAATAATACGTGATAAGGCTGGAAAAATGGGATGGAGCCAATTTGTGAAGGGTTTCAAATAGTACACAAGAACTGCCTGTTATATTTCTTTTGAATATCATAGTGACTGGCATATAGTAGTTGTTCAATAAATCCTAGTGGCATTAAATTTCCAACTCTGCTGATGCATTATCTCACTTGGGCTTCGATGAAGGAAATAGTGATCCTGCCAGAATTGTCATGAGTACCTAATCCTGGGAAGGGAGTAATAGAATCCTAGAGATACTGTGCATTCACCAAATTAATTGGTTGTTGGGGAAACATGAGCACAGAACAGAAGAAACAGAGTAACAAAGTGGGACTTCCCAGCAGGACTGTTGAAAACAATGTGTTGAGGTTAAAAGAAACAGTTTGATGCCAATGAACCTGAGCTTATGACTGCAGATGTTTCTGAGTTAGCAAAGCAACTGAAGGCCTGCAAATTTAGAGATAAAATAGTCAAGTTATACATTGGTATTTTTTACTGGTAATCAGAGTAGCAGAAAGCTACCTTCATTTGGAAATAATTAGTTGGGAGAAATTACTCAGATGACAAGTATTTATTGCTAATAACATGCTCAGACAGTGCTAATCATATTATCACATAACTCATTAAGGGCTTTAGACAGACATGAATGAAGCAAACTGAAGAGAGAAAGTAGAACTGGCTATGTGGGGTGGTTTAGCGAAAGAATCTAGTTCTCCACTGCTGACTGAGATAACTAGGTAATTTAAGAACCTGCAAAATTCATCTTGGCATATGAATGCTAAGCACTAGGTTACATTTATAGAGGCTTGAATGTCTAGGTTAAATTCCATTTTTAAAAACCATCAAAATTGGCAAATATTTAAACATGTTAGGTAAAATTATGAAGCAGTCAAAGTTTTACTTACTTTATTCTCTCCCATTTAATAACTTTTCCTCTCCTCTCTTCCTTAACTTTCTGAAGGAATCCAGTGGCCAGACACTTCTTGCTAGCTTGCCAACACCCTTCCCCCAGACCTACTTGTTCTGTGATCTATGCATTGTGTCTTTCCAACCACTATACCACCCATCTTCTAGAGAAACTTAGTTATCAATTAATCAACAAGCATTAATTAATCATTAGTCAACAAGTACTGAACAACAACAACACCACTATACACCAGGGGCTTTGGAGATATAAAGACAAAAGTAAAATTGTCCTTGTCCTTAGGGAGATAACATTTCAATGGAGAAGGCAACAAATATAGTGACCAAGAAAGGGAGTTTTGGTCTCCACTAGGTGCATCAAATACACTGCAGTCCAAAATGTTGCCTGACACCACATTAAAATGTAATTTAGAAACTTTTATTAAAATAAATAGAAATACAATGGGATATAGATAATGTCAATAATTAATAATAATGTGAATATTAATGTGGCTTTCTAAGTCAATATGTGGCACAGGGAGATCTTTGTGTACAGTTTGGCAGCTGTCTTTCATAGTTGCATTTGATACCACTGGTATAGACACAATTGTGGAGATGCTGAATGGAGTTGCAGAGCAACTGATTGTCATGCCCTTTCTAATAGTAATGGTCATGTTTAATGAACAAGAAGTGGAGGGGATGGAAAGGGAGCAGGGTAAATGTCAAGATACCTGTACTGGGTAGGCTCTGGTGATGGAGACAATACGACATTAAGATTTTCTAAGAAATGCAAAAAAATTTTATTTTTGTCACCACTTTAAGATGTGAAGATATTCTTCACTCAACTTAATGGAATTAGGGAGTAGCTATTCTACACCCCCCCCATCCCCCACTGGATGACCAAAGGCTTCACTGAGGCAGGATAGAGCTCTGAGGGGTTTGAATTCTGGCAATCATATAATAAGAACTCAGCTACTGAAAGCTCATCATCTTATGAGATTTCATGAGCCTTGGCACTCACACATCATTAATACCCTCAATATGCTCTGGCCTTCTGATTGGAGGACTGGAGCAAAGAAATCCTTCCAAAGCCCCCATTTAAAGAGGGATCCCTGGTCAATCATTTCAATTAGCACACAGCTGAACTTCTCTGAATTGGACTCCATCATGTCCCTACATTGGGTACCTTCTCTTCTTCCCCCATACCTTTTTTCCGTTTTCTTTTGTGTCTTTTCCCATTAAGGCCAAGGATTATCTTTCTTTTTCCATAGTTGTATCCTCAGAGTTTAGCACATTGTCTGGCATATAGAAGATGCTCAATAGAGGGCAGCTAGGTGGTGCAGTGAGTAGAGCGCCAGCCCTGGAGTCAGAAGGACCTGAGTTCGGATCCGGCCTCAGACACTTAATGCACATACAAACAAAAACCTAGTCGTGTGACTTTGGGCAAGTTACTTAACCCCAATTGCCCTCCAAAAGGCAAAAAAAAAAAAAAAAGAAAGAAAGAAAATGCTCAATAGATGTTAATTAGTTGACTGCCTGAAAGAGACTCTTTGTGTGGGGAGGGGATTTCTCACTCCTCCCCACTTCCCCTACCATTGACCTTGCAGTCTTGCATCAGAGTTACTCACCCAGTAGAAGACAATGTACCCAGTAGGGAAGAGGACCTGAGAATACAGTTGAGTAATATACTCAATAAAATGCCTCACTCAGGGCGATCAATGTGAGCATACAAGCAGAAAAGAAAGACCACCAGGAGCCCTAGAGTATCAGAGACGTGAGTCACTTTGGCCATTACCACATTTTTCTTAAGTGTGTTTCTCTCTCCCAGAATACTTTATGTGTGTACCCTTTCTTTTCACTGATTCGATGTATGGCTGTGTGAAGGTACAATCGAGAATTATGGAAGGGGTGAGGCTATTGTTCTTATAATTCCATCTCAGTTAATGCCTCTGATGGTTTGTAATTATATCAATTTAATGCCTATCAAAAGTAAATGCATGATGAAAGGGCTTGTGAACTATAGTATTAGTAGTGTATACCCAGGTATGCAAGTTGGGGAGGGGGCAGCTAGTTCCAGGAGGGGACACTATACATGGAAAATATCTAGCAATATGCTGCTTAATATCCAAAGACAAAGCAAAGCAAACCCAGCCCTCAAGGAGCTTACATTATTATAGGGAAGACATGTGCAATATTTGATTAAAAATACAAAGAAATCATACAAGATAGTTTGGAAAAGTAAGTCACTAGTGATTATAGGGACCAGGAGGGAAAGGCCTTATGTAGGTGGTGTTTAAGTTGAGCTTTAAAATGAACCAGAAATTCCTAATGGAGAAGTGAGAAGAGGGACTGGCAGAGAGACTGTCAAAAGGCACAGAGATGGGAAATAGTATCATGTATGAGTAGCAGCAGGAAGCCCAGTTTGTCTGGGTCACAGAGTGTATGAAGGGGAATAATATGTAATAAGGTTAAAAAGATGAAATGGGACCAAGTTGTGGCCAAAGTTAGGAACTACTCAGAATCCCAAGGTAGGAACTATTACTAGTGTAGAAACCCCTGGGAGGGGTTTCAGGACACCTGAGTTCTAGTCCCAACTTCATGATACCTTGTTGTGACCTTAAGTAAGTCAATTAAGCTCTCTGGTCCCAGTTTCCTCATCTGTAAAATGACTAATCCAAGTAAACAAATGAATCAGTGTGTCCCATACTTTAGTTAAAACATGTAATTTATTTTATTAACACATCTAAGTTTAATATATGCTTCTGGATAACACAATAACTGAACCCTTTGGATTTGACTTCGAGCTCTGTAGCAAAACTGGTGGTGAGATGTTTTAGGATCTAGGCTTCTTTCTCTATAATTATAAGGGGCCATTAACTTTACCCAAGGATGGGGAAGGTGCTGAAGGCAGAGTAAGCAGTTGGTGGACTTAAAATAGTTTACATTTATATAGTGGCTACAAAATACTTTCAGAAAACACTATCTCATTTGATCTTCACAAAAATCTTATGAAGTAATTCCTGCAAGTGTTATCTCTGTTGTATGTATGAAGGGAAACCTCAGAGAAGTTATATCCCACAGTAAGTTACAGATACGGAGTTTGAGGCCAGGTCCAAGTCTGATGTTCTTTCTACTCCAAGATAACCTAGTCAGGATCTCTTAATCTAGGGGTTATAAAAGTGTTTTTGAAAATATTTTGATAAATATTTCTTTTTTAAAATTAATTTATTAGTTTAGTTTCAGTTAACAAGATTCAATTCCATAGTTTCTTGATTTTCAAATTTCCTTTACTTCCCACCCCCCACCCCCCATGACAGCATATAGTCCAGCATAGGATCTGCAAATACATTCATATTAGACATTAGTCCAATTACAAAGGTGTATTGTACTAGGTGGGATGAAAAATGGTAAAGAAGAAATAAAACCAAACAATGAAAAGAAAAAGATCATTTAGTTTGCTTCCATCAGCATGCAAGCTCAGTTCCTTTTAGTTATATCTCTGGATGTCGCATTTCTCTCTTTCATGAGTCTTTCGGGATTGACTTATATCACTGCATTGCTGAGAAGAGTCCAGTCTGTCATAGTTGGTCATCACACATATGATGTGTTTGTGATTGCATACAAATTTCTTCTGATTCTACTCTTCAAACAGTGCTCCTCTCCCTCCCTCCTTTTCCTCTAATGAATTTATGTGTCTATTCACATTAGAATCTTAAACTTCACTGATGATCCCTCTTTGAACCAGAACCAGTGAGAATAGTGTTTAAATGATGTTCCTCTCCCTCTTTCTTTCCCCTCTTCTATAGTGTGTTTTGATGCCTCTTCAAATGGCATATTTTACCTTTTCCTATCACATCCTTTACTTTTTCCCATTACAGTCCCTTCGATCCCCTTAATAGGTTTTTTTAAAGTCTTCAGGTTAGTGCATTCATACCCATATCCACTATCTAAGTATAACCCTTTTGAAGGTCACAATAATCATAAAAATTTCGATATTGACAGTTATCAGCTCCTCATATAGGGGTGTGAACATTTTGCTCTTGTTGCATCCCAAGTAATAAGCATGTGTGTATGAGTGTGGGTGTGTGCACATATGTATGTGTGAGTCTGTGTTTTCCTTGTTTGCCTTTTTATGTCTTTCTTGAGTCTTGTAATTGGAGATCAAATTTTCCATTGAGCTCTGGCTTTTTCATCAGGAAAGACTGGAAGTCCCTTATTTCATTAAATGACCATCTCCTTGCCTGAAAGATTATGCTCAGTTTTGCCGGGTAGTTAATCCTTGGTTGTAGTCCTAGCTCTCTTGCCCTATGAAATATCAAATTCCAGTCCCTCCACTCTTTTAATGTAGAAGCTGCTAGGTCTTGTGTGATCCTGACTGCAGTTCCTTGATATTTGAATTGTTTCTTTTTGGCTGCTTGTAGAATTTTTTCTTTAATCTTGTAATTCTGGAATTTGGCTACTATATTTCTTGGAGTTTTCAATTTGGGATCTCTTTCAGGTGGAGTTTGGTGAATTCTTTCCATAACTATTTTATCTTCTGATTCCAGAACTTCAGGACAGTTTTCTTTGACAATCTCTTGGAGGATGTTGTCTAGGCTGATTTTTTCATCATGCCTTTCTGGTAGAGCAATAATTCTTAAATTGTCTCTCCTGGATCTGTTCTCTAGGTCAGTTGTTTTTCCAGTGAGATATTTTACATTTTCTTCCAATTTTTCAATCGTCATGTTTTGTTTGGTTGACTCTTGCTGCATCATAGAGTTCTGAGCTTCAATTTCATTGTTTCTAATTTTTATCGAATTATGGTCTTCAGTTAGTTTTTGAAGGTCCTTTTTTAGGGAGGTATTTTCTCCTATTACTTCACTAATTTTACTTTTTAAGCATTTCTTTTCTTCACTGAGACTTTTTTCCAAGTTGGTCACTGTCTCCCTGATTTGGTCTTTAAAATTTTTCTTAAGCCCCTCCAGGAATGCTATTTGGGCTTGAGACCAGTTCATGTTTCCTTCTGTGGTCTCAGGTGTGAGTAGAGAGTCTATATTGTCCTGTGTATTTGGTTGTTCTTGCCCTACATCGTAGGTTCAAATAGACTTTCTTGCCTTTCCCTTCTTCTCAGTTTCCTTCCTTCCCATTGTGATTTCCTATTTCTTAATTTCTCAGGCTATGAGCTAAGGGCCTGGTTGTTGATTTTGAGTGCTGTAGCCTCCTGGCTAAGGCGGGAATGTCAGAAAGGAGTGTAGATGCACACTGAGAAGACTGTGGAGATGAATCGATTTCTGCCTCTATACCCATGGGGTATAAGCAAGCTTTTGTTGATGAGGTGAGGTGGGGCTTATTGGGACCCCTCCCTCTCTTCTCTTCAGACTCCTGGTTTTCTCAGCTACACCCCTTCTTGGAGACTCCCAAGCCTGAGTCTATTTCCATTAACTTGGTATTTCAATCTGTGTGGGAGACTTATCTTTGGGTTTTCTACTTGATGAGGGAGGGATGGGAGGATTGGAGTGACTAGAATTTACTTTGCCATTCTAGCCCCTGTATTATATAGGCAGGCAGTTTCTAAACTTCTAGGCTGGGGGCTGGTTGCTGCAGGAGAAGCTGCTATCTCTGTTGGGAGCCTGACTCTCCTGGCTCCAATGATTCCTCCTGTCCCCTCATGAGATGAAGGAGAGATGACTGCGATTCGTCCTTGGTAAGTCTGCAGGCTGGGGCTTCTTCTCTCTCTGGTGTAGTCTGCTTGTCTGCTCTTAAGTCTGAGCTGTGCAGACCCCAGGTGCCCTGCACTCCTCCTGTCCAGATGCACTGGGCAATTTCCTGGGTTGGATTCTACCACAATCTGTCTCCAAGTGGATTTTGTCACTCCAGAATCCGTTTAGATTCACTTTTTAAGGTTTAGTGACTGAGGAGCTTAGTGAGGTTACTGCTTCCTTTCTGCCATCTTGGCTCCCCTGATAAATATTTCAATAAAATTGGTTCCCTTAAAACCAAACTTCTGCCTTCTTGAAGCTACTGTTATCTAAGAACAAAAAATGTATTAGACACAAAATATACTTTCATGTATTGATATCTATAGTCAAGACCCAGCTTAAGGTAAATATTACTTTTCACTATAGTATAGACAAAAACCTCATTTGTGAATTTCTTCATTGTTCTTCACTGTTGGAGATATTTGTTAGGTTTTTAGCCATAAGGAAATCACCCACCCAATTTATACAAATTAAAAAAATGTAAATCAGAATCAAAATAAAGAAAAGTCATACTAGCATGCAACATCAGATTTCCCTAATTTTCAACAAAATATAAATTATTTTGATGGACAGTGAGCAAAAACCCAAGTACTTGAAATTTTTGAGTACTAAAATATAATAGAAGTCACCATATTGCACTCAAAAGGTGGATGTCCACAGCACTCATAGAGGATTGAAGCAACTAACTAAATAGCTGAAACCCAAGTCTAGATCTTCCCCTGAATTAATCAGCTGGGTTCTTATATTTTATTATGTCAGAATTCATTAAAATCTTTAGAGAAGATGTAGCGGCAAGCACCCCAATATCCCCAGGGTGACTGCCAACACAGGTTCTTAGATCTGCTTTTGTAAAGGAAAGCAACTCAAAATCAGTTAACAAGCTTACTTTAATCAAACATGTATTACCTAGTTCAGGGGTAAAGGTCAGCACCCCGAACTTCAGAGTTACAGAACTTACAGATAAAATTGACAGGCTTCCAAACTGTCCATCCATTACATCAATACCAAATCACAGTTACCAGAGAGGGAAGCATCAACATCTGGGTTTTCAAAGCCGGGGGGCTCTCAACAATGGCTTCCCAGAGTCTCATCTGGTCAAATCACACAACACTTCTCAAAGTGAGCCCCAAAGCAAAGCCCCTCATCAGAGTTTATATAGCCTTCTCCTGGCTCAAAGAATGTAACCACCCTTTTGATCCACTACCCAATCACACAGCATCAAGGTGTGGTCATTCCTGAAAACCAAGCCTCCCACCACAGGCTCCATGTGACCACATTCAGCCTATTAGGAGGCAGAGCATATTTTCAAATCAAGGAAGGTTTTCAGAGTCTCTTAAAGCCAATCAAAGTCTCTTAAGCCAATCAAAGGGCCTAGGGGCAGGGAAGATCTTTAAATCTGCATTTCCATTACACAAGACCATAACAGTTTTGAGCTAGAAGGAATAATAGAGATTACTCAGTCCAAACCTCTCAATTTATATAAGATGGAACTGAAGACCAGCATGGTTAAATGACTTGGCTAAATCACTTGCCCATACTGTTAGTTGAGGCAGAGCTATAACTAGAACCCTTATATCCCAAATACCAGTTTTTTAGCTTCCCTCTAGATAACACTTAGATTTTGCCATAAGTAGGAGAACCATAAAGATTAAAAAATCTTCTAGATTCAAAAGAATGAACTACAGGGCAATTTCAGACACCATCACAGAAATTTTAAATGAGATAATTTGGGAAAAGGGACAATAACAGATCCCTTGAAATCACACCACATAGATTATTGCCTACTTTGCATGATCATTGATTTATTTTTTTCAGTTCCAAATTCTCCCTCTCTCTCTACACATCCAAAACACAAGATATATGATACCTATTATACATATGAAGTCAAGTGAAACTCATTTTTACATTAGTCATGTTGCAGAAAGAAAAAAAACAACAACAAGAAAAATAAAGTGGGTGGAAAAGTATGCTCCAATTTGCACTCAGAAAACTCAGTAGTTTCCTCTCTGGAGATGGCATTTTTCATCATGAAGTCTTTTGGAATTGCTATTGATCATTATATTGATTGGAGTAGCTAGGTCTTTCACATTTGATTACTATTACAATCTTGCTGTTACTTTGCACAATGTTTTCCTAGTTTACTTCATTTTGCATCAGTACATATAAATCTTCCCAATTTTTCCAAAGTCATTTCATTTATCATTTTTTATACCACAATAGAATTCCATCATAATCATATGTCACAATTTGTTCAGCCATTACAAAATTGATGGGCATCCCCTCAATTTCTAATTCTTTGCCACTAAAAGAGCTGTTACAAATAATTTTTGTACATGAATCCTCCTACTTAATCTATTCCCTTGGTTAATTTATTTCTCATTCAGTATCAGATTGTTTTGATGATCACTTCTTTCTTGTATAGTTTAAGAACTAGTAACATTAGATCACCTTCCATTACTTCTTCCCCAAGATTCCTTGATATCCTTAACCTTTTTATTCCTCCAGATGAATTATTATCGCTTTTTTCTAATTCTACGAAGCAATTCTTTGGTAGTTAGATTTATACTATCTGCAGTTATTTTAAAAGAAATTTCTCTTTCTATGTTCCTATCGAGTTTTGTTGGTGATATACAGAAATCCTGGTGATTTATGTGGGTTAGTTTTATATACTGCCACTTCACTGAAATTGTTTGCTGTTTCAATAGTTTTTAGTTGACATTCTTTGATTTTCTAAGTACACCATTATATCATCTGCAAAGAGTGATAGTTTTGTTTTCTCGTTGCCTTCAGCTTCTGTTTCTTGTCTTATTGCTATAATTAGCATTTCCAGTACATATTGAATAGTAATGATGATAATGGACATCCTTTCAATAATATAATTGAAAAGGGTTCTGGTTTATCCCCATAATGGATAATGTTGGCTCTTAGTTTTAGATAGAGACTACTTAAAGAAAAGTTCCATTTATTCCTGTGGGAATAGGTATTGTGTTTTGTCAAAAGGTTTTTTTTTTCTCCTGCCTTTATCGATATAATTGTATGACTTTTGTTGTTTTTGCAATTGATATGGTCAATTATGCTGATTTTTATCTAATAATTGACCCAACCCTGCATTCCTGGTATAATCAACCTGGCTATAACACATGATCTTTGTGGTATATTGTTATAGTCTCATTGCTAGCATTTTCTTTAAAATTTTTGCATCAATATTCACTAGGGAAATTAGTGTCTGTTTTTGCCTCTACAGTTATTTGAGTTTTAAAATGATTTTTTATTTCTTTTTAAAATAATCTCTTGTAGGAGTTCTTGTTTGGCTTGTTTCCAGTATGTGATTTTCTTTGAGACTTTGCTTTCAAGTCATTGTCTTCTGAGTTTCTGTCTAGTGCTTCCCTATCATCACAGTAACTTTTTTTTCTCTCTCTCTCTCTCTCTCTTTTTTTTTAGAAGCAATTGGGGTTAAGTAACTTGCTCAAGGTTACACATCTAGTCATTATTTATGTGTGGGTGCTCATTTTCTGAGGTCGGTTTCGATCTCGGGTCATCCCAACTCGAGGCCGATGCTCTTACTGCACCACCCAGCTGCCCCCACAGTAACTTTCTATGGCCAGGTTCTTTTAAAAATTTTTTCTTATTTTTCCAGCCTATTTCTTGACTTTGAATTTTAGAGTTGGGCTTTTCTTACCTCTGGGGGACTGGGGTGACTCTCCTGAGCCTCAGGCATTTATATCCTGCTGTTTTCACAGTTCTGAGGACTTGTAAATTTCTGGTGCTTCCAAAGTGTTATGATCCAGGGAGAGATATGGTAATTGCTCCTCATTATCTCTCATCCCCTCCCCATATAGGCAATCTGTTTCTTGCCAAGGTCTGTTGATCTCACCCTTGCAGCATCTTTCAAATGTGCCCCCTTTCCCCTCTGACCCTTCCACCACTCTGTTGCAGTCCCTTATCACCTCATGCCTGGACTCCTGCAACAGCTTACAGGTGTGTATGCCTGCCTCAAGTCTCTCCCCATTCCAATCAACCCCCCATTCAGCCACCAAAGTGATTTTCCTAAAGCACAGATCTGAAAATGTCACTCCCCTACTCAATAAACTACAGTGGCTCATTATCACCTCTAGGACCAAACATGAAAATTCTCTATTTATAACCTAATCCCCTCCTTCTTTTCCAGTCTTCTTATGTACTCCTAGATTCAGTGACTCTGGTTTCTTGACTATTCACAAAGAAGACACTCCATCTCTCAGCTCCAAGCATTTTTTCCAACTGTCATCCACTCCTGGAATGTGTTCCTCAACTCCCCCTACAGACTTCCCTGATTTTCTTTAAGTCCCATCCAAAATCTCATCCTTTATAGGAATCCTTTTCCATCCCTTCTTAATTTTAGTATCTTCCCTCTGTTAATTATTTCATACTTGTTCTGTATATAACTTGCTTTGTATATATTTGCTTGCACATTGTCTCCTCTATTAGATTGGGAACTCCTTAAGTGCAGGGACTTTTTGCCATTTTTTTTTTTTTGTGTGTGTGTGTCCCTAGCTCTTAGCACTCTGCCTGGCACATAGTAGGCACTTAATAAATGTTTACTGGGCTCCTCCTCCACCCCTTCTTCTCCTTTTTCTCCTCCTCTTCTTCACCATCACCACCATCATCTTCCTCCTCCTCTTCCTCCTGCTCCCGCCGATGCTGCTTCTCCCTCCCCCTACGTTCCCTTGGAGAGGACCATCCTAGTGCCTCTTTTGTGAAGCGGCAGCTGAGGAGATCCCCAGACTCGCCATGGCAGACGAAAAGCCGAAGGAAGGAGTCAAGACTGAAAAAGACAACCACATTAATATGAAGGTGGCAGGGAAAGATGGTTCAGTGGTGCAATTTAAGATTAAGAAGCACACACCACTTAGTAAACTAATGAAAGCCTATTGTGAACAACAGGGCTTGTCAATGAGGCAGATCAGATTCCGATTTGATGGGCAACCAATCAATGAAACAGACACACCTGCACAGTTGGAAATGGAGGATGAACTTACAATTGATGTATTCCAGCAGCAGACAGGAGGCGCTTACTAAAAAGAGAATCTACAACTCTGCTCCAGAACTGTGCTCCCAAGGAAAACAACACATTCACAATTAGAAAACTAAGATTTGGTTCATCCACATCCTGACCACTGCAGTATAGTTTTCTCTCTTCTTTGATTCCCTTCCCCATTCCTTTATTGCACATAAAGTAACTGATGTATACCCACAGGCATGATGCGTATATTTTTTTTAACTAAATGGCCAATGGTATGTTTTGATCAACATCAAATGGAGATGGGGAAGGGTAAAAACAAACTGGTTCTGTGAAAGTATCCCTTTTCTCCATTAGTGGCATGATCATTCAACTCTTATCTTTATATTCCAGTAAGTTATTTTGCTCTCACTGTTTAACAACAACAACAACAACAACAACAACAACAAAACACAAAAAAATCCTTGCATACCTTGTTTGATTGGATAATTTCAATGTTTTTCTTTTATCATTGTAAAACCAAGGATGATTTTATAACTTTTTTGTACATAGCTGTTACATGTAGGGCAATCTCTGTCTCTCAGTAGGGATAAATTACTATAAAGAAATTGATCCTAGATGGTTTTCCCTTCAAGTCAAACATCTCGTTTAAATAAACTTCTTGTTTAAAATAAAAATAAATAAATGTTTACTGGGGTGGCTAGGTGGTGCAGAAAACAGAGCACCGGCCCTGGAGTCAGAAGGACCTGAGTTCAAATCCAGCCTCAGACACTTAACACTTACTAGCCGTGTGACCTTGGGGAAGTCACTTAACCTCAACTGCATTGCCTCCCCCCCTCCAAAAAACAAAACAAATAAATGTTTACTGATTGACTGGTTAATTGATTGCTAGTTTTGCAAGAAAACATCATAAATGAAGTGGCTAGATATCTGGCTTTCTATGAGGCAATGTATCACTATGGTTTTGACTAAAGTTCATATAACATGGATCCCACACAACTCTATAACTCATCCCTCACCCAAGATAAGTGTGAGTGGGGTATGTTTTTGGTAGTCATAGTTATGCAAACATGTCTTAAGAGCCCACCTTGGACATTCTCTACCAACAAACAGAGAGGAGCCCCAAGTCAAATAGCAATATTTACTATAATAAATAAATATAATAAATACAATAAAATACTTTTTAGATAGTAGAGAATATCAAAGTAAATAACATGGGAAATCATCTTTCCCCCTTCCCCATGCCTGCCATACACAAAGGAATACAAACACACAGATTAAAATGTCCCCTGTGGGAGAGGGAGCACTCACAGGACAACTCCTACTCTTATGGCTATGTTCCACTCAGAATATCTCTACCAGTTCTAGCTCTCAGATACTGGCTGCACATATACTGCTCTTCTGCTTCCACAGCTGTTTTTCTCATAAACCTCAGAAGTTACCATTTACTGTTTCTCCATAGGATCGTAGTTGTCATTTATGGCCAGGCTTCTCTACTGAGTTACTGACATCTGCTGGAGCTGTCCCTGGCTGTGGAGGCTTCTCCTTTCTCAAAGGGAGTCTTAACTTTTCTACACTTTTTAGGTCTTTGTTAGACTCAAATCTACTGCCAAGCCAAAATAGAAAAGGCCCCCTGGTTGATCAAGATCATTTTCTCTAAATACACATATAGAGAGAGAAACAAAGGAGAGACCCCTATGAAGTCAAGATCTTTTTTCTTCTTAAGCACACACACACACACACACACACACACACACACACACACACACGTACCTCCTAGGAACTTTCCTTTCTCCTTAAGTTAGGATGAGTAAATCCCATTCAATTTCACTCTTTATTAAATTATCCTAGAACTTCCTGCCAACTTCAAGAAGGCAATTATGAAGGCTAAAGGGGGTGACCTTTGCCCTGCATTCCTACCTATATGCCCAGGTCATGCCTCCATTTACATTCCAATTTAAGAAGAAAAGAGAGTGACCTGAATTATATGTAAGCCATAGGAGGCATATTCCTGCACATGTGTTGTAGTCCTAGTGTTTGTTCTTCCATCAACCTCACCCATGGCATTTGATCCAACCCTGTGGTAGGAGAAGAGAGGCAGGCAAACAGCAACCTCAACAATGACAATGAATTAATCATACTTATTTGTCTTCTGTAAAAGATGGTGAATGGAGAAAGAGGTTAAGAAATGCTCTATGTAAAAGATAATTGAATAAGGGAAGGGAGAAGGGGGGGGGGGAATAATAAAGGTAAGCACATCTGCCTTGCTGTTTCTATCTTACCATATTTCTGAGGAAAATACACATGTTTTCAGGAAATCTGGTTTAGGACAAGACTGTGTGTCAGGTAAGCAGAAAAGTAAACCTCAGCAATGCAGTTTTACCCCTTACGTGTATTGAAATTTATGGAGTAATCCCCATTGTTTCTAGTCTGGCTTGTTAATCAGTCTGTTGGGAAAGTCTGCTGCATACACATTGACCCTATCTCCTCCTTAAGAGGGAGAGGGGGTGGAGCCAAGATGACAGTGTAGAAGCAGGAAAATTCCATGAGCACCCCCCATAATCACCTCAAATACCTATAAAATATGATTCTCAACAAACTTTAGAACTACAGAACACACAAAGTGACAGAGAGAAACAAATCTCCCACTGAAGGTAGCCTGGCAGGCCTGCAGGAAGGGTCCATCACAATTCTCTGGGAGTTTTAGCCCCAGTGTGGCCCTGACCAGCCACAGCTGGAGGGACTTGGGGAGAGTGGATCACCAACAGCTGTGGTGGTTTCCAGAATTATCAACCCATAAATGCCAAAGGCAAAGGAAAAGGTCAGTGTGGACTTTGGAAAGAGGGGGTCTGACAGTGCAGTCCAGCCTCTGTCCCCAGAGGAAAAAGTGGCTGAGGTGTGGCAGCTGTGCAGCCACTGCCATGTGGCTGCTTCAGAGCTCTTGGTCTGCAGATTGTAGGGGGATGAAGGGACCAGTCTGAGGGGTAACTGCTCTTGCTTTAACCTACTTGGTTCAGGATTGCTGTCTAGGGTGGAGGTGCTGGGGTGCATGACCAGTGATCCAGAGACTGTTGAGGCTTCAGAGAGGGTAACCAACTAATAGCTCCAGCAGCTGTGAAAACTCCACCAATTTGGGACAAAGCTTTCCTCTCTGGAAGCAGAGTTCTACTGTGGAAAAAAGCTGAAAAGTCAAGTATTAGAGTGTCAACATGAGCAAACAAAGGAAGCAAAGCAAACACAGCATTCCAACTTTGGATTCCGTTTTGGGGGACTAAAAGATCAAAGCATGGAGCAGCAGGAAGACAACGAAGTCAGAACTTCTGAACCAAAAGCTTCCAAGAAAAATATGAATTGGTTACAGGCCATAGAGGAGCTTAAGAAGGATTTTGAAAACCAAATAAGAGAAGTGGAGGAAAAATTGGGAAGAGAAATGAGAATGATGCAAGAAAATCATGAAAAGAGAGTCAACAGCCTGACTGAAGAAAATAACACTTTTAAAAATAGACTAACTCAAATGGCAAATGAGGCCCAAAAAAGCCAATGAGGAGAAGAATGCCTTAAAAAGCCAAATTTGCCAGATGGAAAAAGAATCTCAAAAGCTCACTGAAGACAATCAATCCTTCAGAATTAGATTGGAGTAAATGGAAACTAATGACTTAATGAGAAATCAAGATACTATTAAACAGATCCAAACAAATGAAAAAATAGAAGGCAGTGTGAAATATCTCATGGGAAAAACCACTGACCTAGAAAATAGTTCCAGGAGAGATAATTTAAAAATTATTGGACTACCTGAAAGCCATGATCAAAAAAGAACCTAGAAAGCATCCTTTAAGAAATTCTCGAGGAAAATTGCCCTGATGTTTTAGAACCAGAGGGCAAAATAGAGGCTGAAAGAATTCTCTGATCACTTCTTGAAAAAGATCCCAAAAAGAAAACTCCTAGGAATATTATGGCCAGGTTCCATAGTTCCCAGATCAAGGAGAGAATATTACAAGCATCCAGGAAGAAACAATTTGAAGATTGTGGAAATACAATCAGGATAACACAGGATCTGGCAGCTTCTACATTGAGGGCTTGAAGGGCTTGGAATATGAAATTCCAGAGGGCAAAGGAGCTGGGATTAAAACCAAGCATCACCTACCCAGAAAAACTGAGTATTATGTTTCAGGGGAAAATATGGTCATTCAATGAAATGGAGGACTTTCAAGCACTCTTGATGTAAAAAACAGAGTTGAATAGAAAATTTGACATTCAGATACAAGAAGCAAGAGAAGCTTGAGAAGGTAAACAGGGAAAAGAAATCATAAGGAACTTAGCAAAGTTATACTATTTAGTTGCCTACATGGAAAAATGATAATTGTAACTTATGAAAGTTTTCTCAGTATGAGGGGAGTTGAAGGGAATATAAATGTCTGTGTATATACATATATATGTCTATATAAGAGGGTATATGGGCATATGAATACATATGTGAATATGTGTATATATGTGTACAGGTATACATAGATAGAGGGCACAGGATCAATTGAATAGAAAGGGATGATACTTAAAAGGTGAAATTGAGAGGTAAGAGAGGAATATAATGAGAGGAGATGGGGAGTGACAGAATGGGGTATTATCTCATATAGAAGAGGCAATGGAAAATTGCTACAATGAAGGGGGAGAACAGGAAGGCAAAAGGGAATGGGTCAACTCTCATTGAATTTGGCTTAGGGAGGGAATGACATACACACTAAATAGGGTATCTCGCCCTATAGGAAAGTAGGGGTGAAGGGGATGAGAGAAGCAATGATGGAGGGGAGGGCAGGTTGGTGGGGGAGGGTAGTTAGAAGCACCCACTTTTGAAAAGGGACAGGGTTAAAATAGAGAATAGAACAAGTGTGGGGCCAGATAGGATGGAGGGAAATATAGTCAGTCTTTTACAATATATCCACTATGGAAATATTTTGCATAGCTACACATGTACAACCTCTATTGAATTGCTTATCTTCCCAGTAAGGGTAGGTGACAAGGAAGGAAGGGAAAGAATATGGAATTCAAATGTTTAAAATATATATATGCATGTGTATATATATATATATATATATATATATATATATGTATATACGTATGTGTGTGTATATATATATGTGTATGTGTGTGTATGTGTGTGTGTGTGTGTGTGTGTGTGTGTGTGTGTGTGTGTGTGTGTGTGTATTACATGCAACTGGGAAATAAGATATATAGGCACTGGGGTATGGAGATCCACCTTGCCCTACCAGAAAGTCAGAGGGGGGGTGGGGGAAGATAGAGGAGAGAGCAGATTGGGGGAGGGGTTATACAGTGGGATTGTTGTTTTGGGGTGGTGGGTAGGGGAAAGACGGGGAGAAAATTTGTAACTCAAAATCTTGTGGAAATGAATGATGTAAAATAAAAATAAACAAAATTTAATAAAAAAAAAAGAGTATATGGAGTATCTGACAGCAGTTACTGGTATGCTTACTAATCCATCCCTTTATTTGAAATGTGGGCCAATCATAATACTTAGGGAGGTGCTCAGATGCAATGGCCCATCCTCTTTTAGAGATGTGAAATATCAGGATTTGTCTTTCTCATTACAAAAGATTGTCTTTAAAAGTACTTTGAATCTCTGGGGTTGACCCTCATGGCCCTCCCACAAATGAGTTTCTATCTTGGTGATTTTAATAAACCTCTTTTTAAATTTTCTTATGATGAGTTTTACCTGTTTAGTCAGTGTGAAGGTCCAAGTATAAAACTTTCCTTTTAACAAGTATGTATGACTGTAATCCTCCCTCATCTATGTGAGGACTTACATAAAAGAGTACACCATGTACTCATGAGATGCTCTAGGACAAGGAAATACAAGGTCTCCACTGGCATTTTCCAACTCCTTTTGAATGAAGTTCTTATTTGGGAAATATCTATTTTCTACACTGCTAGAATTAAAACCTGCTCTTCAAGGATTATCCCTATGAGATCTCACACCTACCCTCATTCTCCAGTTTCCCAGTTCTGAACTCTCTGTTGCAGTAGTACAACAATTTATATCCAAATCAACATTATTTGGGGAAGAGAGGATTGCCAGCTATTAATAGGAATAAAAATGAGTAGAATCTAGGTTCTTCTACATAGTTCATGAAAACATCAACAAAATTGATGAAGGTTTTTAGGAAGTCAGAAGAGAAGGGAAATGCTCATAGAAATTAGTTCAAGGGTTCTTAACCTAGGGTCCATAGATAGATTTCAGTGGGTCTCTGAACTTGGATAGAAAAAAAACCATATTTTTATTTTCAGTAACTAAAATATAGCATGTCCTTCAGTAATTTAAAAAGATTATTCTGAGTTTCATCAAACTATCAAACTGGTCCATGATCTCTAAACAAAAAAGTTAATAATTATTGACCTTGTCTATTTTCTCTTCTTTGGAATTATAGTCAGCTTACTGTCTATTTCAGTAAGTGAAGTGTAGATATGAATATGAACATGAATAGTTAAGAATAAAGTAATCTAACATCAAGCATATTGTTTCATCATTCTTTGTTCAATCTTGTTTTCCATTTTTGGTTTTGTGAAGTTTGTTCTTCTACTAAATGAATGAATGTCTATAGAATGTCTTTCTATTTATTTCTTACCACTTGAAAAAGTTATTAAAGGTATCTGCCTAACTGACTTGGTTAAAAATTAATAATTGTTTATCAAAAGTTTTATATTTCCTAGGTCTATATGAATATACTGAATTACTTTATGCTTATGCTACCAAACTACATGAATTCATTCTTCTAATAGGTTGAGGTTTCCTGTTCTATAAAAATAATTCAGTGTGTTTACACTCTAATAACTCAAGCATGTTTTTCAAAGTATTATATAACAGAAAAAAAGGGGAAGAAAAAATCCCAAGTTCCTATATGAATCCTTTTGCTGGGTCTCTAACAAGTTAGTCTTCTTATTTGTTCAAACAGGGCTGCAGAAAGCCTTCTCCAAGCTAAGCTAAGCCTTTCCTTTACTCAACTAGTTTCTTTTATTTTAGATTTTGTCATATTTTTACTCTCAATCCTCTCAGTTCCTGCAAAAACTTCTCATTATCTTCATAAGGCATAGTTAGATGTCTTATATAAGAACAGGCATTCTAGGTCCTTGCCAAGGAGAAGGATGTTACCACAGCATAGGGGAAAAATAAAAACATCAATTGGGCAGTGACAAGATCTTGACTCAAATCCTCTATATGGTGATTCCTTTATGACCTTGTGTAAGTTGCTTCCCAAGTCTAAGTCTCAATTTCTTTACATGTAAAATGATGGTTTTGGCCTAGTTGATATATAAAGGTTTCTCCTAGTTCTAAACTTTATAAGATTATTTAAATACAATTTGAGGTAGGTTTGGATTAGATGACTTTGAAGTAGCCCCTTTGAGTCCAAAAAAGTATGAAAATGAGACTATCTGGCTTCATAGGTGGGAACATTATTCCCATCTTATGAATGGTTTTGTATAAGGGACATAACTAATAAATAAAAGAAAGAGTTTTCTGCTTCCAATTTTATGAGACAGAAAACAGGAAAAAAAAACCACCTTCCTTTTTAAAGGCAAAAGCAGAAAAAAGAAACGTGGCAGCTTTTTGCTTTTAAGAACAAAGGAATAAAAGGACAATAGAAAGAAAAGAAAGTAAGCCTTGCATTATCCCTAGCAGGGATTTTTTTAAGCACAATGAAAAAAAATTATACCATTATCATATTTCTCATAATTCTTTACCTTAGGGAAATTTTTTTCAATATTAGCCTTTTATCTGGTTTAATAGCTAGCCTGCTTACTTTCAATGCATTTATTTGTATGAATTATATCCCCAAAATGTGGAAAACCATATCAAAGAATAAATAGAACTGAAGTTCCTTGAGGGCAAATAAAAAGAAGCTCATCTTCTGTTTCTTTGTATCAGCTCAATTACACGAACTATTTACCAAATAGTAACAATCAAAAAATAGCTATTGGTTGATTTACTGGTAAAGTGGAAATAATTTGACTCAAATGAAAACACATTTGGTTACCAGTTTAATCAAGTAATAAGCCAAGTCTTAGCAGTATTAGTCAGACATTCCTTAGTTGGTTGAATGGGTTAATATTATTCCAAAATTACACAATTTCAGGTAAATTACTTCATCCCTCTGAGCCTCAGTTTTCTCAGATGTAAAATATGAAAGATAATAATTGGATTATCTCAAAGGGTTATTGTAAGGAGCAAATAAAAGTACATATTAAGTAATGCATAAACAAAAATAGCATGTATGAGCTACTGTTATTCCCATAATCTTGTCATTGTTCAAGACTTTTTTTGAAATCTCATTTTGGAACTGTTGTCATAAACTATAACATATCCTTTGAATGTCCTCAATAGTGGCAAATCCTTTGAAATTGCAAACAGCCAAAAGTCATATAAAGTCACGTATAATGATTAAGATCAATGATCAAGATGGAATTTTTTAAAATTTGGTTTAAAAAGTACATACACACATATATACACATAAATATATAATATATAATACATACACACACACATATATATATCAACACATACAGCATATACATATACACACAGAGTATGTGTGTGTATATATATATATATATGTATATATATATATGTGTATATATATACATGTATAACTATCTTGGCAGATGGGCTAAACCAGGTTGAGGGTAACTGACATTGGTGAGTTAGAGGGAAGTCCACCCCAAGCACATGAAGACTTTCCACATTGGAATGTGTAGATGAGAACAATGTGTTCCAGTGGTCATGAAGGTGGCTGAAGCAGGCACTGTGGGGCACTTAGAGCTTGGTGAGATGTTGAAGATGTCAAGGTCATCCACTGCATCTCAGACTATCACCAGTCATCTTGACATTTGTCCTTCCACTAGACTTTGATGTCTGGAGTGTGAGGGTGATAACTTTGTGCAACTCTGCCTCACTTAAATCCAGTTCACTCACAAGTCAAGATATCACCCTTATAATGTCATGGGTCCTCTTTGGGAATGAAGACTCAGCAGCAACAACAAATGCACACACATGCATATATTGGAGTAGAAAGATGGTTGCCTCTGGAACCAGAGGCCCTGGGTTCAAATCCCCCTCTGACAATTCCTAATCATGTGATCTTAGGGAGGTTACTTAACTTCCCTAGATCTCAGTCTCCTCATTATGTAGATTGAAGGAGTTGAACTAGATAGCTTCTGAACTCCCTTCCAGTTCTAGACTGTGAACCTGTCACCCTAAATCACACACAGAGGAACACTAAATATAACTCAGAAGTGTGATTACCAAGTTCCAGAGTTTCAAAGACAAAAAAAAAAGAATCTTATCATCAGCCAAGAGGAAGAAATTCACTTATCAGTAAGCACATATTCAAAATTTTAAGATGACTCAACAATAATAAAAAGTGAAAGAAAGTGCTAGGATGGTATGTCTCAAATGAATGCATGAATGACAAAACATTTATCGAGAACTTACTGAGGGCTAAGCACCAGGCTAAATGCTGAGGATACAAAAAGAAAGCTTTTGCCTTGATGGAGCTTCTTTTCAAATAGGGGCAGAAAACACATAAAAGAGAGTGATGGCCAGAAGTGATTTTGGTCTAAGTAATCATAGGGATGGTGAGTAGAGTCACCATAATGTAATCAATTATTCTGCTCTTTTTAAAAGACACTATTTCAGTGCTGGTTTGATTCCTGTTCTCACTGTAAGACATAGAAAGCATTGTTGAGAGAAGTTGGATACATGCATGGCAACATGTCAAGGATGGATGGGACGTAAAGCATGGTCTTGGGCCAACTACAAAAGATTTGGTTAGGTGAGCTTTTACACAGTCATTCAGTAGTTATTTCAACTTCATCTCAAGGTGGAGTTCCAAAACTGAGTGGACTCCAGGTCCACTCAGACAAAGATGGTCTCTCAAGGTCTGGTCCAGGAGCTTTTGTTCCAGTTAGAAAGGGTGTGTGTGCCAGGCAGATGTCAACATGTCTGGAAACTGAGGTAGATGGGAAAACCAAAGGAAATTTTTTAAAAATTGCATGTCCTACAAAAGTAAGCATATGGCAATACGAGAATATATGGTTCTTCATGAGGTGAGAAAATACATTTCTTTCCTGATAAGAAATTCAGAGTTGGGAAAGATCTTTGACATACAAAGTGACCAAGTATATGGAATTTAACAAGATATAATGAGGCACTGTTTACATATTGTGGGGAGATAAGTATATTGTAGGTTTTAAATGGTATAATATCAAAACATTGAAAATACAAAAGGTAGGAATTTGAGGAAATAAAATGTTGAAAAGGGAAGAGACCTAACCAAGTTATCTGGATGGAACAAAGAAAGATGGGGGGGGGGGGGAGGGAGTAAAGTAATATTTCTTGAAACTGAGTGACATAAGTGATCAAACAAAAATTTATGAGGTGGAGGAAAGAGTATGTGACTTCAAAACTATACTCTTAATCTGGGTTGCTTGTTTTTGTTTAGTTGTTTCAGTCATATCTGACTCTTCATGACCTCCCTTAGGTTCAAAGATACTGAAGTGGTTTGCCATTTTCTTCTCCAAAGGATTAAGGAAAACATGTTAAGTGACTTGCCCAAAGTCACACAGCTAATAAGTGCATGAGATTAGATTTGAACTCAGGTCTTCCTGACTTCATAAGTGGTGCTCTATCTACTGTACCACCTACTTGCCCTGGGGTGATTAGAGAAGGGTGAAAAAGTTAAATTAGGAAGAGTAAAATAAAAGGGTATATCTTTGGTGTGGGTAGGAGAGAGGATGAAAATGATGGAGCAGGGGATGTACAGGGCTTAAGACTTGATTGCTAAAAAGTAAGAAGAGATTTGTGTGTAGAGTAAGAAGGAGAGAGTATGAGTATATTACAAATAGAGGGATGAAACCGGGCTATGAAAAACAATACGGTATCTTGTGCTGATTTTTAAATGTAATATAATAGAACCCAATGGAAGGAAAACCAAAATTGGGCAATCTAAATATTAATAGGCTAAATTTTCTAATAAAAGTGAGCAAATTTAACAAAAAAAACCCCAACAAGATTCCGAGTTTCAAAGTAAAGGGCTGGAATAAGATCTATTATGCTTATGATACATTTAAATCCAAAAGCAGCAACAGTAGCCAAGATTTCAGATAAGGCAATAACAAAAATAGAATCAAACAGAGACGCTATGTTATGATGTAATATGAGTGTAATAAATAAGAAAATAACAACATTAAATATTTATGCACCAAATCACAAACCAAACAGGTTCTTAAAGGAAAACTTAACTTTTCCATTTCCTGAAAAAAAAATGAAGAGCTATACAGAAAGGTATTCATTCTAGGTGTCTTTATTCTGTCAGACCTAGAGAAATTCAACAACATGTTTCTGGGTCCATTATCATTATTCCTTTTGCAGTGCCTGTCCAAAAATACATGTCATATTGGACGAACTCAATAGCCTGCATATCATAATCTTTACAACATGTATTTCTCATTCTGTTTTTCTGGTATGGATTGGTAGATATTATTTCACTCTTTAGAATGACGGAATGTCATTGAAGTTTTTATAGTTCTTCAATCCAAAACAATAAACCCTTATTAAAGTGCATTCTACATGCAAAACACTATGCTAAGCACTGGGAAAGAAAGAAAGAAAGAAAGAAAGAAAGAAAGAAAGAAAGAAAGAAAGAAAGAAAGAAAGAAAGAAAGAAAGAAAGGAAGGAAGGAAGGAAGGAAGGAAGGAAGGAAGGAAGGAAGGAAGGAAGGAAGGAAGGAAGGAAGGAAGGAAGGAAGGAAGGAAGGAAGGAAGGAAGGAAGGAAGAACAATTAGTTCTTGTAAGGTGCTAGGTGACACCATGGATAGAGCACTGGCCCTGGATTCAGGACGACCTGAGATCAACTCCAGCCTCAGACAATTACTAACTGTGTGAGCCTGGGCAAGTCACTTAACTCTGATTACTTCCCAAAAATTTTAGGTCTTGGGGCGGCTAGGTGGCGCAGTGAGTAGAGCACCAGCCCCGGAGTCAGGAGGACCTGAGATCAAATTTGACCTCAGACACTTAACACAAGAACTAGCTGTGTGTGACCTTGGGCAAGTCACTTAACCCCAACTACCCTCCAAAAAGAAAAAAATTAGGTCTTGCTTTTGAGGAGCTTACATTCTGTTGGAGGGAACAATATACAGATAACTTGACATAAACAAATAACATTATAGTTTGAGGAAAAACAAACACTAAGAATTAAAGAACTTTGGAACAGCTTTTTTCAGGAGATGATACATGAACTGAGCCTCAAAGAAATGTAGGAACTCTTAAGAGGTGAGTGTGACAAGGGAGTACATGTCAAGCATGAGAGATACCATGTGCAAGAATTCATTATTTGGTAAAAAATTTGTTGGGAAAATTGGAAAACAGAATGGCAGAAACTAGGTATAGAACAATATCTTAATACCATTTACTAAGATCAGGTCAAAATGGATATATGACCTAGATACAAAGAAAGACATTACAAGAAAATTTAAAGAACATGGAACATATTACTTATTAGATTTATGGATAGGTGAACAATTTATGAATAAACAAGAGATAGAGAATAAAGTTAGATATAAAATGGATAATTTCAACTATATTACATTAAAAAGGTTTTCTACAAATAAAACAATTATAGTCAAAATCAGAAAGAAAGCAGAAAATTGGGGGAAATTTTTAGTTTTTCAGATAAAGATCTCATATTTCAAATATATAAAGAATTTTGTCAAATCTACAACATGAGTCATTCCCCAATTGAAAAATGGTCAAAGGATATAAACAGTCAGTTTTCCAGTGAAGAAATCAAAATAATTTATAGTCATATAAAAAATCCTCTAAATCATTATTGATTAGAGAAATGAAAATTTAAACAACCTTGAGATATCACTTTACACCTATCAGATAGAGGAGAAAAGTGACAAGTGTTGGAGGGGATGTAGAAAAAAATGGGACACTAATTCATTATTGGTGGAATTGTGACCTGATCCAACTATTTTGGAGAGTAAATTGGAATTATATGCAAAGAGTTATTAAGGCTTACAGCCTTTGGCCCAGGATACTACTACTAGGCCTATTTCCAAAGGTTATTAGGGAAAAAAGGAAAAGAACCCATATGTCCTAAAATATTTACATCAGCTTTCTTTGTGGTAGCAAAGAACTGGACATTGCAGGGATGCCCATCAAGTAGGGAATGGCTGAGCAAGTTGTGGTATATGATTGTGATGGCTATAGTAAAAGATGAGCTCAACAATCTTAGACAAAAATGGAAAGACTTGCATTAAATAATGAAGAATGAAATGGGCAGAACCAAGAGAATATTATATATAGTAACAACAGTATTGTTTGAAGAATGATTTTGAGTTAATAAGTCATTTTAACTATTATAAATACCCAAATTAACTATAAGTAATAAAGACACAATCTGTATTCACAGAAAGAACTAATAAATATAATTGTGCATAGAATAATTTTACACATATATACCTATTTGTGTCTAATGGTAGCCATCTCTTAAGTGGGGGGGATGGAGGGAAGAAAAATAAAGAAATTTACATAATAACTTTCTTATATTTTTAAAGGGAATAGCAAGTTGTATATAGTGACTTTATGGGTTCACATGCAATCATTTTTATTGTACTGTGTTATGTAAATGCTTGCTTTATTCAATAAATTAAAAAATTAAAAACCATATTGTAGCATATGAATAATAATTATAATAAATACTTTTATAGAATTTTAAGGTTTGCAAGTGCTTTACAAGCATTATCTCAATTGATTCTTAACAAGCCAGTGAGCTAGGGGCCATCAGTATTCCTGTTTTAGAAACAGAAGATGAGGGTAGGCAGTGTGCCAGGGTCATACAGCTTAATAAGTGTCTGAAGTAAGATGCATACTCAGATTTCCCTGATTCTAAGTCTGGTCATCCAATTTTCTCTACCATTACATTTTCTATCTAAAATAAATAAAAGAAGATAAAGATGATGAAGTAGGAGGAGGAAGAAGAGGAGAAGGAGGAGGAGAAAGGGGAAGAGGAAAAGAAGGAGAAAAAAGGAGGAGGAGGAGAAATAGGGCACCATTGAAGGTTGTTGAGCAATGTTGAGATGACATAGTTAGGTTTGTACTAGGGAAATTGTTTCTGTAGTTAGATAGAGGATGGATTGGAGAAGGGAGAAACTGAATGTTAGGAATCCAATGAGGAGCCTGTTGCTATAGTTCAGATGAACAGTGGTGAAGGCCTGAATCAATGATTATTGGAGTGAGTATAACATCATACACAAGTATGCAGAATCTTGCTCCCAATAGCTTCCATTTCAACCTTGCAAAAGAGCATTTTCATGGCACTAATAACACCCTTAGTGAGCATGCTTCCCTGTCTCACTTGAAATTAACACTCAGTTTTTTTAAAGTTTTCTCTGCAGCTAGATTTTCATGTAATTGCACGATATTTTAACTCATCTGGGGAAAATACCTTGTATGAGAATAGTTGTTAAGGCTATATTTCACTCTATCCTGGGGTATTCTAATGCTTAGAAACATAGGTGATGCACTTAGCACAGTGCTATGCTTGAACATAGTAGGGCCTTAACAAATGTTCATTGAATTGAATTGATCCCACATAGAACACTGAAAAGCAGTCACAAGACTAGGAGGACCAAAAGAAGACCATTTCTTAAAAGCTGAGGGAAAAGAAAATAACCAGAAGAGGTGATCATCAACAGTGGCGAAAGCCTCACAAAAATTAAGAAAGATGATTAAGAAAACATTCTTGGATTTAACAATTTTAAAATGATTGATAACCTTGGGAGGGTAATTTCAATGGAGTGGTAGATTTGGAAGCTATATTACAAAGGGCTGAGAGGCGATGAAGAAGCAGAGACATGTCAGTGGCTTTTTCTAGCAGTTTGGCTTTGAAATGGAAGAGAAAGATAGGATAATAAATTGAGAGTATGGAAAGATTAAGTGAAGACTTTTAAATGTTCAGAGCTGGACATGTTTACAAATAACAGGCAAGGAGTAGGTTGATTTCCCATTTCAAACTTAGCGACTCTTATTGAAGAACCACTATCCTACTGGTCATCTAAGTTCAAAGCCTCCATTATTCCTGCCCTTTCTCTCTGTCTCACCATTTCCTACACCCATAACTAGTTGCCAAGTGCTATTCACTCTATAGCCAAACCATCTTATACACCCTTTTTCTTTTCTCCTCTACATAGCCACTACCCTAGTTCAGAATTGCATTTCCTTTTAAACTGAATAGCCTCCTAAACAAAAAATTTATGTGCCATGTACTAGACACTACAATAGTCGATGGTCTCTCTGCGTCCAGTCTCTCCACTTTCCATTCCACCCCACCTCCAGAAGCCAAGAAGATATTCTTAAAGTTCAGGTATGTCTGTGAGATTACCTGACTTAGAAATCTGCTCAGTTTGACATTTTGAATCCTCTATAACCTTACCCCAAACTACTATTCCAGCTCTATTTCATTTCTTCCTTTCATGCATTCAGCATTCTAGACAACTTGTATTCCTCCTAACTTTTGTACAGTCTAACTCTGGTGTCTATAATGAACTTCCCTCTCATTTCCCCAGCACCCTTCACAATTCTTGTCTTGGAGGTTCAATTCATATATCACCTTCTCTATAAAGCCTTCCTTATTATGTTAGTGGCCTTTTCCTTGCCAACCTTGTATTTGTTGTTGTTCAGTTATGTCCTACTTTTTGTTACCCTATTTGGGGTTTTCTTGGCAAAGATACTGGAGTGGTTTGCCATTTCCTTCTCCAGCTCATTTTATAGATGAGGAAACTGAGTCAAACAGGATCACATAGGTAGTGTCTGAGGCTGGATTTGAACTCAGGTCTTCCTCACTCCAAGCCTGGTACTCTATCTACTATACAACCTAGATGAAACCCAAGCTTGAATTTACCTCTTTATATACATCCCTCTCTGGTTTTATCACAACATGATAACTCTCTTCTGAATTGCCCCTCTCCCTAACTAAAAAAAAAAGTTCACATACACCTTCCTTAAAATGAATAGATCTTCAAGACAATGTGGAGGTGACAAAGAGTTCTACATCCCTCATGTTGAACTTTCCAGGAATGATATAAGTTAGCATAACCAGTGCGGCAAGCCAATTATATTTCCATTTTTCCTCTATGTCCTGAGACCATTGTGCCTAGAGTTTCATCAACCTCCCTGATTATATCTTTGATTTTTTCTTTCTGCTCCTGTGTATCTCATGTTAAACCTTATGGTTTTTCTTTATATTAGCTAAAATATGTCTGTACTAAAGACCTTTTAAAGTTACCGACCTGAGTAAGTCCCCAAATTGCTACGATAGACTGAGATGGATCCATAGTAAACTCTAAGCTACTTAAGGATAAGAGCTCGTTCTTTCTCTCTTTCAAGCCCAATATCTAGTTCTTTCTGCATGATGGATGTGTAATAAATGTTTTTGAATTGAACAGTAAGTCCTGCTATAATTTTTTTAAAAAAATCTGTTTTATTAATTGCATACTAGGTTCTTGGGTAGAACACTTAATACTAGAAAAATTGAAATAAAGTAAACTAAACTAAAAGTATAAAGGTGTTTTGCTTTTTTACAGAAACACAAGAAAATAGAATTCCTATCCCACATAAGTATTATCCTTCAAAGCAATCACAATAGAAGGCTGTACTTATTCAAATAAGCTCCCATTGCTCAAAGTATTCTTGGAACTCTCTTTTAGAACTGCCACCAGAGTCCATTTTTTGAGCTAATAAAAACTCATAAGCCAGTCTTAATATCTGTCCTCCATGGATCAGCCTACATTTAGAGAAACTGTCACCAGAAAGTTGGCTACAAAGTGACAAATATTTCTCAGCCACAATTCATCAGACTAAACCAAGGGATAGCAAAGTTACAACCTGTAGTAACGAACAATATACTAGTTACTCACACCATTCAAATCACAATTACTTAAAAAACAAAAATATGGTTAAAGAATTCTGCTAAGCAAATTATTACTTTTTAACATAACATTTGTCAGTGTAGCAAAGTTTGTTTTACTACTGGGAGATTCTTACATAAAATTCCAACCACAGATATTCCATAGCAAAAGAGAACTGACTTTTTAACCTAGTAAAATGCTAATATAGGCAATGTTTTCTATGATAACTATAGTCCTTACAGTCAAGAACTATCCTTATCCCTCAAGTCACAATGGAAAATACAGATGACTGATTCCCCCTTGTATATATGCTGCTGTCCTTTAAAGATAACACTACTACTAACAATGACTTCAACTAGAAAGACCAATGTAAACTAAGTTTTGATCTATGTATTTGTATTTGTTGCTTGACTCTGGACTGCCATTATTAGTAATTTTAATTTAATTCTTTTTGATCAACAAAATTCCATTTTCTTTCCTTACCATTCTCTCCCTCATCCCCCACCCCATTAAAAATAAACACTTTCCCCCCTTTCCTTTCCTTACTTCTTTTTTTAAGTGTAGGGGGACATAGTGCAAAATAGAAAAAAATAAATTCTTGATAACTGAGAAAATAATCACCAAACAAAACACTTGTGACAAATATGTATGGTTAAGCAAAAGAAAAATGCTATTACTACTTGAAGTCAGTTGTAGCTCTGTACCTCAAAGAGTCAGTCTAATGACTGAGAAACAGCATGGCATACTTGATAGAACATTGGACTTGAAGTAAGGAAGACTTAGGTTTGAAATTACGAGTTGTATGACCCTAAGCAAGTCATTTAACCTCTGTGGGGTCTCAGTTTATTCATCTGTAAAATGAAGGGGTTAGACTCAATGAACTCAAAAGTCTCTTCCCACTCTAATAAAAATCTTTGCTTTTGCCTCTCAGAATCACTGTGAAGACTCCATTCTTTACACCAAGTAAATTAGCTGTTTGCCTGCAGCCTATAGCCTATCAATCAAATAAGTTATTTAAAACTGATGTTCTAGAATGTAAATTCTTTTTATATATTTATATTTTGTATTCTGACATTGCCCCATTTCACCTCACCCAAAACCCAATGGACATAGTCAAGACTGGATTTCTACAGAATAGGATCATTCAAAGGATATTCATTTAAAATGTTCAAACCTTCAATCTGAAAACAATACCCTGAAAGTTAAGAGTCTGTAAGGTAGCTGTTTGATCGTTATCAAAAAAGCATTTATCTCACAGTAATTCACTAGAGAAAATTTCCCCAAATATATTAACCCTCAGGATTCTAAGATTAGATAACTAATGGTCTTTAAAAGTTAATATTTAATCTAAAATAGCAGAAAGCAGAAAATATTAATAAAATAAAAATTACACATTTAACAGTGTAATAGTATTTCTAGTATAGCACATTATGTTCTTTGTCCAATGCCCTAAGATGTTAATTTTTTTTTGTTACCTAGGATATCACCAAAGTAAGAAGGAATGAATACCATCACTAATTTACCAAGAAGGTAACATAGCAGCAAAAGACAATCTTAGGATTTTTGGTTTATTTTTAAATTACAATTGGATCAAATATAAGTTCTTAAATATAATGTCATTTCACTTAACTGAGAGTTGTTATCCAACAGCCTCAACTGTCCAGAACACAAATGAGAACCAGGAAGCTACTTTAAAAGTCTATGAACAGCCAAACTAGATGCCACAAAGCCCATGTTCATTACTTGTAGGAGGGACTCTTTTTAGAGACTATTTCCTGCTACATTAATTATAATTCTAAAAAAAGTTAATTATCTGGTTTCTCAGTCTATGGCACATTAGAATAGAAGCAAATTTTAAAAGGGGTTGGGCTGGTGATGAGGGTCTACTAAATAAATAAGAGCAACAAGAAGTGATATCTAAAAGCCAAACAGTGAAAAAGAAAACAGAAATTCAGAAAAGTCATCTGGTGTCTTGTAGCCCATAAAGTAATAGCCCTATTTAACACATCACAACTGAGTACAGTATAGTAATTAATGCTCATACCTCATGACCTAGTTATCAGGAAAAGGTTATATCACTTTTAATACATTATACTTAAGATATATTAAAATATAATATAATGTATTCTACTTATATTATTAAAAAGATGTCATAACATAGGGTTTTATAAGTAAAAGAACATTTATAGATCATTTAGTCCATGTCCTCCTCCCTCACAAGCCTCCTCATACTTACCTAGTTTACTCTCTCCCTTACTTTGCAATTGAGGAAATGTAAACTCATAGAGGTTAAGGAAACTGGACCAGTCACACACCTATTTAGTAATAGAGTCAAAGCTATAACCTCAATCTCAAGATTTCTAATCTAATATACTTTCTGTTGTGGCCCATCACCTTATTCCCTGGTGATTTCAGACTCATTCCTTCATTAAATATATATACACACACATACATGTATATTAAGTGAAGCAAAACTACATAAGAAAGCTAATGCTCAACATGATGACAATATTTACAAACTACTGTTGAAATTAGTATTATAAGTCCAAGGTCCAGTGCATACATGTAATTTAATGCTGCTGGCACTTCAAGGAAAAAGAATGCAGATCCCACAATAGTTTCTTACTTTTTCCATTTTAAAGGTGCTTTAAAAAGAATGACAAAACTTGTTTTTTGGATTTAATCAGAAAAAAACAACTTTTTCTTACCAAAAATGACACCAGTAATTAAATATCAGTAGCCATGATTAACAAAAGTAGTATAAAGTACATTTATAAGGCTGTTTTCATAAATAGAAATAATTTCTAGCTGTTTTGTAGTGAATCACTGAAACTTAAAGTTTACGTTTCACAAACAAAAAACCAAAAAGATTTATGGTGAATCTTAGACATTCCTTAGCTTTATGAATGTTTTGAAGAATCAGTTTTTTATAACTGAGGGACCCTAAAGATCATTTAGATCAAAGCCCTTATTTTGCAGATGAAGAAACTGACATCCAAAGAAGTTAAATGATTCATTCAATGTCACATAACTCATTAAGCAATAGAACTGGGACTAGAACACAGTCCAATGCTTTCTATTCCTGACAGGCATTTAAAAGGCAAAAACAACTATATACTTGAAAACAATCTTCATAGAGCAAGAAAGAAAATAAATACTGTAGGAAGTTCATTTCACCACTGGGAAGATTCTTAAATTAAAATCTTCAAATGCAGACAGTCTACAGCAAAAGAGAATTGACTCCTAAATCTAGCAGAATGCTTGCATAGACAACATTTACTTGTGTAGACATTTGCTATGCTAACTATAGTTATTGCCATTATTAAGAACTATCTTTATCCTCATGTCAGACTTTGAAGGTATTTATCATTATATAGATCATGGTCTAGAATGGAATTTACCAAGATGGAAGGTAAATTGAAAGTAAAAGGATACTGCTTTTGTGAAATCTGTAATCAAGCTCAATTTAGAGTTCCTTGCTTCTGGATAACTTCCACACAATACTTTTCTAGGGAAATTTTTGCTTGCATTAAGTTTAGCTACTGTAACTTGGGAACGCTCATCAAGACAAAATGGGTTCATTATTCCCTGTGCTATGATGGAGCACTGTTGAACTGCAAGCTTTATACCCAAAGCATTAAAATGCACATGTAAGCCATTGCTTTAAATATTAAGCTATTTTGTTTCTTAGCAATGATTTCACGCTCTTGCAAAAAGAACTATTCTAGGCATCTTACTTCTCTTAATAGAGAAACAGGGATATATCACATTATCAACATTTTCTCCATTGCTTTAAATCTAGGCATCAACAAATAAATCAAAGCCTGATTTGTAGTGTTTTTTTATTTCTGAGTATAAATGTTCACACTGAAAATTTAACCATTGAACATCCTATCTGAACTGTTCCCTGAACATTCCTGTAGAGAAGTACCTAATTTGTAGGTACTAATGCTTACCACTTGGTAAGGTACACGTGAATAAAACATGGCCTTAAACATTTAAATGAACTTAGTCAAGTTTAAAATAGGTCATATAAATTTAGAGCAAAAGTCTTAACAGTCTATTATTCATGTCTTTGGCTTTCTAACTTTAACCTACCATTTACCAACTCTAAGTATTGCTTAGAAAACATTATAGCATACTTTAAGTGGTTTGCAGAGAAATTGTGAGCATTTTCCCTTAGGAAGGTCTACATGATGTTATATGAATGGAACCCGAATGTAACAACCATAATGATCTACATTTTTAACTAAGCTTGGATACCTGGTACACTTACAAAGAAAAGAACAAACCAAGCTCCTTTGTAAGTTGCCATTTCGTTAACTGTTTCTGGTCTTTCATTTTTCTTTACTTTCTGGCTGAGTTGAATATCATTGGTTGAATTGGTTGAATATACCAAGGTTATAGTCACAGTTGAATATTGAAGGGAGCTCAGGTACACAGTCAAATCCAAAGTCTAAGACCCATACAACTCAATATGGCATACTGCAAACATGTCTTGCCATTTTCCTATAAAGCATAAAGCCCGCATAAATATTTATTACCACCTTACTAAACTCTAACGGGAACTTTGGACCCTATCCCTACACTATGGAATAGTGCTTCTACTTCTGCTGTGGAAGACTAATCTGTCACCAATTTTCCTAGTCAAGAATAGGAGACCTGATTACTAGCAGGTAAATTTTTCATAGTACTCTGATTCACCTTACTAAAGAACTTTTTAAAAAAAGTATAGTTATTTATATTTGTATCATATTTTGCTATTAGAATGGAAGCCCCAAGAGGACAACAATTATCTTATCCAATCTTTCCATCATTCTTGCCCTCTAGGACAGTACTACATAGAAAGGAAGACAGACATGTGTAATGAATTAAATTTCTCACAGAAGATGAGATTCATTGATAAATTTTGATGCACTTAAAAAACATTCTTTAGCAACATATATGGAAGACAGTACACATCCTCTGGCTAATACTTTGGGGGAAATGCTTCAGGAATAAGGTGGTTCCTAGAAATCAAGCATATACACTCTGGATCAAATGACATGGGTAATTATTGCTTCAAAATACTTGCCCCAGAGCACATGAAATCAGTGGAAAGAAGGAGGAGAATAAATGTACATGGTAGTAAAATACCTATTTACTTCCATAAATTTTAAGTTTTCAATGGAAATCTTCTATCATTAGTATAAAATTTTTCTAGTTCACATCCCAACACAATCCCAAACCAAAACCTTTATCAACACTAGTAACAGACACTCAAACTAGAGAGTATTCTCTAAAATTTATTTACAGTCAATAAATTAAAGAGCAAAATACAACCAGATTATAAACCTTGATCATATCCACATCAAATAGAACTGTCCAGGGAAACACTTCAGTTCCATCACGAACAATTGCTTTCTAATGCACTTAAGACATAACAGTCTATATAAAAGGCTTTAAACACACCAATCTAAAGCAAATATTTTATATATCTCCATTAAAAACCATCAATTTCAGGACTGCTGTGGCAATGCAATGCTGATTTTTAAAAATCTACAATGAATTTCATAATTACTTGAATTTTTTTATTCAAATATTTTAAAATGTATCTCTCTTTAGGAGTTTTCAGAAAAAAATAATCCTATGATTTACACACTGGGTCAAGAGCTGTCAGCCACCAGCAACAAAATTATATGTGTCCAACAGTGTTCAAATTGGACAAAGTAAATACACATCACAACAGCAACACTCAGCTATCAACAAAAAAGTATGCCCTCAACAATCATCAGTTTATAGGTTTCTAGTCAGGGAAGTAGGATGCTGGTTGGCAGGAAGTAGGGTCAAAGTGATAATAAAGAATCTAAATATTATTTAAAGCACCCATCATACTTAGGCACTAAAAAAAAATATGGCAAGAAAAGTTGGTAAATTCCTTTCTAGCTTACACTCCATTTGTGCCATGTGAGATTTAAAGATAAGAGAAGGCAAGAGAATGAATGAGAATCATGGGATTTAGGGTTTCTAAGATATTTTATACAAACTAAACTACTTATTTCCTTTAGATGGTGGTGGTAAATGAGTGCTCCTACCCTCCCCTGCCAATAAAGGCCATTGTGCTAAGATTTACCTTCCACACAGTTGCCAAAAATATTGTACTTATCAACTACATTAGAGGCTTCTTCATATTTTAGAAATTACATTGGCTTTATTTTAAAAAAAAAAAACTTGGCAAAAAAATTCACACCATACCTTGCGAACTAGAAATGGCATTGTTTTGTGAGATCATATAAATTACATATTGGACTCAGGGTGGGCAATTTACAGCCAACTGAAACCAAGAAAACTAAAATAATCTAAGTAAGCATTTACATAAAGTCACAAATTTACTAAGTTACAAAAGTATAAAAGGAAAAGAAATTAAGAACCTTATTCAAAATAAATACATGGTGTCAAAAATTGTTTCATAGTTATGTGCTGAGCAAGAATTATAAAATTCATCCTCCAAGACAAATCTGATTTCACAATCATCTAGGAAATATCTGGATAATCTATAGACTGCAGTCATATCCTAATATGGCCATTAGGTATGTTTTTAAAACTTAAAATCTTATATAAAACTACACAAAATGGCATCAATGATGTAGTACAAACATGTTTTTTGCATACCTAAAAATTAATACTAGGTTCTCTGAAAGGAATACTATGCATCTGAAATACTAGATATGAAAACTTATAACCCAAAAGATAAATCTAGGCTTCCATAATAGTTACAATTTAACATTTCTTCATCTTCTAATAAATTATTCACTTATTTACTCATGTGACTGTATGATTAAAAAAACTGAATAATAAGTGAATTACGGGCCATGAGAAGATTGCTGAAAGAACTGGCATGAAGTCATTTTTTTTTATACAAGAAAAAACATTCACCAAAAAAAATATATATATACTATGGACTATTGAGTCTGCAGGATCTCATTTCAAAAGCTAAGCCAATATGAGTTCTAGGAATATAAAAGTCAAAAATGCAACTCTTTCCTTATACTCCCTAAGAAGCTGCCAAGCAAAGTTAAACCTCAATACTGAGGATTTCATATGCCAAGTTTCAGCCTGGAATGGATTTTTCCATGGCAGAATAATTAAAATCTTGAAAGATAGTGGTACAAAAAAAACACTACTTGACCCTTTAGGTATTGCAGTGATAACTGGTTATGGCACCACTGGCTACAAACCATTAAGTCTTGCTGCCACCATTACCAAAGGCACTTGGATAATCTAGAATCCCACATTTGGCCAGAGTATAAACACTAATATAAAACAGTAATTGAAGGGTTAGCATTAAATGTGGCTAGCCTATTGGTTATTATGGTCTTAGATTGATAGAAAAAGACCAGAACTGCAGATAATCACGAACGAAAAGAGGAATCCAAACTTCTATCTTAAACACAAGATCAACAACTTGTTTTTGTCATGATGTTGAGGGAATTTTTGGAAGAAAAAAAGCAATGACTGCTAAATTGGGCATCTCTTGTTATTTAATAACAAAAAAAAACAAACAAACCAAAACAAAACAAAAAGCAGCTATTTGGCCCAATTTCAATTACAACCAGTTATTAAATACCAAGAAATGCTCCCACCCCTCTTGGTCATTACTGCTCAAGTTGTAAAATCAATTTGTGTATTCTGCCTACCATTTTAATAAGAATTTTAACTCATACACATTCATTTCTCATTTACAAATCCTTCTGCTTGGAATAATCTTGCTGGATTTGTATGCTAGACTAGTACATGAACCCAGGCCAATATACCTCCAGTTTCGTTTGGTGCCATATATTATCGCTGTAATCAACAATAGGTTCTTTAAAAATCAGTACATTTTTTCATCACAAGCATGTTGTTTCAACACATTTTAATTTTTATTCATTTTAACTGAATTTAACAAGTCAGCTTTTTCTAAACAAAATGGTATAAAAAATCAGTATGCTATTATTATCTTCAGGTGCTCAGTAAATATAAACTTAATTCAGATATAAAAATTTTAAAAATGACTAAAAAATGTTTAAACAGTTCTATTTTGTGACACTTTATAATCACTGAGCCCGTGAAGCTCAAAGCCATACAAATCCTTGCACCAATAACAGTTATAAAAGCCCTGAACCTTTTAAAAACGTATACTTAGGTCAAAGCTCCAGGAGCCAGTAAAAACTGGGGAACACATGGGATTCAGAATACCCTGAGCACATATTAGTGCAATACCACAAAACATCCATAATCCTCCGTCTAGAAAGAGGGGTGGCGGTAGTGGTGGTGGTGGAAAAGAAATAAGCTAAGTAAAATCTGGCTTTATTATACAAGCATGAAACAAAATTCCTTTGGAACAATGACTTCTTCGGTGGACTTCCAGACCAGTGAGGTAGAGTCCAAAAGGGAGGAAACGGATCTGCCCCCAGTCCAGGCGACTTCTCAGCATGGGGCGCGGGTGGGGGAGGACGCGGTCCTGCCCCTCGAGAGTCCAGGTGTGCCTCCTCCATCCTTGGGAATCCCGGGAGGAGAAGCGGCGCCAGCCCGGACAGTTCCTTCATCCCGGGGCGGGAGCGGGAGAAGCGGTCAGACGAACCTTCTTTGCCCATAAAGTGCACTAAGGGGACGCGGTCCAGGCCGGAATTGTAAACACTAGACTGACACTTGTTCATTTCTCCTGGCGGAAGCTCGGTCCCCAGGGGAGGCGGCGGCGGCGGGGAGCAGTGGGGGGTGGTGGCGGGGGTCGGGACGGGCTGGAGCCGGGGCCGGACCCCGCTCCGCTCTCAGGATGCAGCCACTGGGAAGCGGCGCAACCTCACCACGGGCTCCAGGTTCACTCGCAGGACCTGCCGGGCTCGGCGCCGCGCCGCCGCCAGGCTCCGCTCGCCCCACACGTCGTGGCCGACGCGGATGGTGGGGAAGGTGGTCAGCACCGGGGTGGCGGCTCTCCAGATCTCCTCCAGGGTCCGGCCCCCGAAGCGGCTCGCGTGGGGAGGCGGTGGCGGCTGCTGGGGAGGGCACGGCGCTGCGGGAGGGCCGGGGGGCGGCAGCGAAGGCTCGGGACGCGGCAGAGACAGTAGCGGCAGGGGCGCGGGCTGGGGCTGCGGGGGCAGCGGTAGCGGCGGCGGCGGCAGTTTCCTGACTCTCCTGGCGGCTCCGGCTCCTCGGCGCCTCCTCCTGGCGGCCGCTCCAGGGGCCGGCCGGCGGGACGGCGGCGCTGGCAGCAGCGGCGACGGCGGCTCCCCGCCGCGCGCGGGGTGGCTGTGCGCGGCGGGCGGGGGCCCCGGCGGGTCCGGGACCAGGGCCCGGCAGGACGAGTAGCCGTAGACGTCCTTGCTGCGGAGGATGTGCGGGGAGAACTGGTGCTTGAGGCTGCAGAGGAAGCTCCAGAGCTCGGCGTCCGAGCTCATGAACTCGGTGCTGCGGGGCATGAAGAGCTTGAAGGCATCGCCCAGCGCCTTGGTGCTGCCGGCCAGGGACAGCTGCGAGCGCGAGTACACCACCTTCTCCTCCCGCTCGGCCGCCAGCCCGTCCCCTCCTCTGGCCCGGGGGCCGCCGCCCGGGGCTGCCGCCGCGGCCGCCGGGGGCCGCCGCCGCCGCCTCCTCACGCTGCGCCGCATGGGTGCCTCCTCGGGACGGCCACGGCCGCCGCCGCCGCCGCCGCTGCCTGGGCTGCCTCCCGCCCTCCCCCGCGTTGTCCTCCGCCGGGGCGGCGGTGGCTGCTGCTGCTGCCTCCCGCCCGGCACTTCTTTCGTTACTTTTCTCGCCTCCGCCACCGCCCCTCCCCCTCAGCTGCCGAGGGCGGAGGACGCGGGTGAATATCCTGCCGCCCCGAACAAAATGGCGCCCGGCGCCCACCCCTGGGCTTTGTCATTGGACACCACCTCCCGCTCCCCCCCTCTTCTTCTCTTTCTTCTCCCCCTCTCTTTCTTCCCCTTGCCCTCTCTTTCTTTAAATGTGTCCGCCCCAGGCTCCTCCCACTGTCGTCCTGGCCCCACCCATTGGGTGCCCTCGTAAGAAAGGGGAGGGAAGGGGAAAGATGGGGATGAGTCTAGGTCTAGGAAGATGGTGGCTGGGATGGTTGGGCATGGTGGTGATGGCGGTGGGCGTTGGACTTGAGAGTCACCCGAAGTTGGGTGGTGTAGGTTCTGATGGCACGTCAAGAGTCAAGAATGTGTCAGTCCCACTGTGGGAAGGGAGGGTCAAAGTTACACCCCAGGTTAGGCATGAGTGTTGCTGGAATGCCACCTAGGTCTTCCATCTGAAAGAAAGAAAAGGGCTAAGTCATGAAAGACCATTGATTTATAGCCGGAAGGGACATTAGAGATCGTCTATTTCAACCCTTTCTTTTTATGGATGAGGAAACGGGCTAGGGAGCCTGAGGGGGTTAAATGACTCTCTCAAATGCCACACCTAGATTCAAACCAGGGACAGACTTCTGACTCCAAACCTAGCATTCTTTCCAGCCAATCCAAAAGTTTCAGCTATCAATAGAGTGGTGGAATTGGAATATCAATAGCTCCTACACTAGGACATCACATAATTATAATTTAAACCACATTCCATCCCAAAGCTATTGTTAATTATTTCTTGCTTTCCATCCTTCCTACACTTAGCTTTCCTATCTCCCAGTCATCTCAAGAAGGGTCTACTGGTTCAGAGACATTTGGTTGATCTTGTGAAATATAGGAAAAACTCTCTGACTTGATTTAAAAAAAAAATTTGTGAGATACCCTGCTTATCAAAAAACAAGATGATAAGCTTTCATGGTCCAGAAAACTAAACTCTTAATAATCCTTATTCAAGTGGAGAGGCATTTGAGAACTGAGAATCAATTATAATCATTGACTCTGTGACCAGTTTGAATCAATAAAATATTCCATGTGAAGATGTATTGGTAAACACTCCATACTTTGATATTTGCAATCTCCTCAAACCAGTGTGGAGAGTAGTATTATAGTCATGTCTTCATTCACCTAGCTTCAAAGGTGGGGGGAAGAACATTCAAATTATTAATTTATGAAAAATCCAGTATCATATGCAAAAAGTATTAAGGAAAACTTAAAATTCGTTGTATCTTGAAAGTGGAGAGAGGGAAAATAAAAATATTAGGATTTCAGCACTGGATACTGGAAATGGAACAGCAAAAGAGAAGAGTGCTACAAAAATAAAAATTAAAAAAGATTTTATGACTTATAATTTTTATACTTTATTTTAATTAGAAGTAACTTGAGATAGTTTAATCCTTTCAGTTCACAAATTCTCTGATAACAGTAGATAAAGGTATGATTGCATACCTAACTAAGCTGCTTGCATGGTTGAATGATACAGTTGTTCCTTATCATTCAGATTCCAAATATTAATATGGAAAGATCTAAGAGATCATCTACTCCAACTCCTCATTTTATGGAGAAGAAAACTGAGGCTTGGGGAGGTTAATTGACTAATCCAAAATTACACATTTATCTAGTGGCAGAACTGTGAGTTATTCCCAGGGCTCCTAGTTTCCTAGAGTCCACTGTTCTTTTCAGCATAGGATGATGATGATAATGATGGTTTACATTTACCTAGCACCTTTTTATATAGTTTGCATTGTACTTGACATATATTATTTCATTCAATCCTCACAACAGCTCTCTGAGGTAAGAACATTAAGTATTACAGATGAGGAAAGCAGAGCTATGTGACTTACCCAGGGTCACGGATCTCATAAATATCTGAAGTGAGATGTGAACACAAGTCTTCCGATCTCCTAGTCTAATACTGTTTCCAGGTATCATCCAGTCGCATCACAAGACTCCTAACTCCTAGGCTAATATTTTGTTCACTAAAATCACGGTAACTTTCTGCAGATAGGTAGGTTAGAAACTCCTTGAGAAAGAAGGATCTAATTTACCTTTGTGTCCCTCCAACATATTGCCTTAAGACTACTAGATGCTCCATAAATGTTTATAGAAAAATCATTTCCTGGGAAAGTACATGCAAGTACACAAGATCATGAAGCCAAATTTTGAGATTACATTTAAAATATAAGAGTTTCCTATGCCCATAAAAAGAATTCATGTCTCAATCTTTCTTTTTATCACTATTCTCTCAATATTTCTGGGAATACATAGGAATATGAAATTTGAATAATTCCCATTGGGATGTTCCAGGGAACTGACTTTGAAAATCATCAGAACTTAAGTCAGTGGAAAGTTAGGGGAATTTTATGAGGAAAGAAAAGGTCAAAGAGTTATATAGCACTGCTTTATTTTTTCATCATAATCCTATATCATGTTAATTATTTAATAAGTACTGCATGTCCTTTTCATAAGAAATGTTTAAACCAGTTTAAGCCTTTTTAATGGAAATCGATGTAAATATGTATATAGACATATAGACATAACTTATGAAGTTAAACAGCCATTCATTGCAATTATAATTTTAAGAAAAAATCTTTACAAATTACATTGATGTCTACCTTTGTTCAGTAGTAGTAATAGTAGTAGCAGCAGCACTAGACATTTCTATGATGCTGTAAGGTTGAAGAAGTGATTGCATGCCCATATGCTTATGTCTTCTTTCTACCTAAAGCCAAGTAAGATACTTTAATTCTGGGGTACTTTTTTGTAACCAAGATCTTACCACTCTCCTCAACGTTGTCTCCCCCTTAGCATTTCCTCTTTTGGTAGCTCTACTTCTTCTTCTGCTATTCCTATTTTTTAATGATTTAGAGTAGATATCTTGCAAATAGCCATTTGTCCACTTCCTAGGGACAAATAAAAGTGACAACAGAAAGAAAAATGATTGATTTCTTTTACTAACTGTTAACCTCATGGGGAAAGGTATATTAAGTAAATTCTACTCAACATACATTAAGTACCTACATGCTATGCCTAAGGGATCTACAAAAATTAGGTAAGATAGTTCCCTGCCTGGTTTTCATGGAATTTAGTGCTTCAGAGGTTGGTGAAACTGGCTGGAGGGATGATAATTTTGTTATATTTACTTGCAAGTGTAATTTGTATAAATTATAAATTACATATAAAGTATAACTAATTTGTATGATTCCTAGAACTGTTTTTTATTTTTTATTTGAAAGCTACATAATTTGGCACTCTAAGGATTGTTGGTTTCATTAGGGATGGATTGTCACTATTTCTACTAAAACCAATTGTAACCCCTGCCTGCCTTAGTAGACAGTCTTTGTGAATTATTATGGATAAAAAATTCTTTATCAAGCTATTATAAATTTTGTTATAAATAGATAAATAAATGGTGGATGTGAGAAGAAAAAAGAATATTTTTGTGCATACTCACTCTCTCTCTCTCTCTCTCTTTCTCTCTCTTTCTCTCTCTCTCTCTCTCTCTCTCTCTCTCTCTCTCTCTCTCTCTCTCTCTCTCGTTTAAAAAGAAGCCAACCAGAAATAATCATACTTAAAAGCTCTAACTGAAAGATGAAAATTAAATTTTCTTTGTTGGCTACCTCTGCTAAACCATGCAGTTTTTTGGGTTACGTTTGTATTTGTGGAAGAATGCCACTTGAGAATATTTATTATGCTTTCTGTGGTTTAACCAGTATCCTTTATGCCCTGTTTTCCACAATTTAATAATAATGATAAAGATTTATCAATCTTGGGTTTACATTTCATACTTTAGCCAAGTAAATAACAATTGATTTTACTCTAATCTACATTAAATACATGATGTGGCATATATTAACAATAGAAGTTTAAATTTTTCCCACTAGTCCTTTTCTTAAATAATTTGGATTTTTCAGATCCAACATACTCTCAAATGGCTTAATTTTGTGAGATGGATAAAGATCACAATCTTAGAAAGACAAAACTATACTGGGAAATAGTATATCTACTTTTCAAAAGTGTATTCAATGAGGTATGGTCTTTGGATTAAAAAAAAATTCATGATAGTTTTATTTCTTAAATTTGTCAAACAATCACTATGTTGTTATAAGGAGTCTTCGTATCTATTTAAACTAATCTCCCACCTAATGCAATCCTTCTATAGCATTCCTGATGATCACCAGGACTTACTGAATACCTCCAGTGATGAGGAGTTCATTACCTCACAAAGCAAGGTTCCATTGCTGGACATTGTACATCAGAAGGTATCATTGTTGGATAAGCTCTGCTTGTTAAAAAGTTCTACCAAGATCTAAGTTCTCATAATTTTTACTCACTGGCTCCAGTTCTGCCTTATGGCACAACACAAATTATACCCCCTTAGATTTTTGAAGAATGCTATCATGCCTCCCATGAATCATTTCTTCTTCAAAGCTAGACATAGCCAGGTATTTCAACTGTTCCATATGTAATGGTAATGTAATTTGAATGTGAAGATCCCTTTGTGTTGGCAAAGGTAACAGGTACTTAGCATTTAGTAACTGATCAAGCCTCTTCTATTGGGGAAACAGAAGGTATGAACTCCTGTCTCCTGTTACTGACATAACAGGAAGGGGTTGGCTGAAACAGGAAGCAAATGTTCTGTGTATATAAGGAAAAGCCCCAGAGAGGCACAGTCAGAATTTCTTGGGACCAGCATCTGGTGGCAGAGCAGCTACAGAAGAGAGAATGGAGAACTGAGCCAGAATTTCCTGAGAACTTGTGGTGGTGGAGCTTCTTCTGAACAGGAGCCCAGTAGCCAGGAGCCCAGGAGCCCAAGAGCCAGGAGTCCAGGAACCCAAGTGACAGAGGAGCACAGGAGAAGACTGAGGAAGCATGACTGGGATGCTGAGACTTCGTCTGTTTGGAGCTTGGTTGAGCCTTGAATTCCCTGGAGCAGAAATGGTGAAGGATTTGAGATGGACTGGACCCTGTGAACTTCAGTGTGGAGCAGGACCTACCCAGAGATCTGGACAAGGAACTGGGAGCTGTCTGCCATTGAACCCAGGTGACAGTCTGGTGAATCCAGGTAGAATCTGGGACTATGGAAGGGGATCCAGGGAATCTGAGAACAGGCTCCAAGTCAAGATGAAAAGACCTCTCCCTGGGTACTGAGTAATGATGAAATTATAGTTTTCTAGTGACCTAGGGGTGGAGGGTTTGTGTATGATACTTAGTAATTAATTGCTGAATAAGTAACTGATTGAATTAATGCCCCCGAGTGGAAGACTTTGACTATTATACTTTGAGATGATTGTTCTTCATTCTAAATATTGTGACCACTTTGGTAAAAAAAAAAAAAACTACATGGCCATTTTAATGATAAACTATTGTGAATACTATATTGTGATTTTCTGTGATAAGTTGTAATATTGTGAATGCTGTACCTTGATTTTCTGTGAATGTTTGCTTTGATTTGTTACTGAATAGAGTGTTCACTATATTGTGTAATCAGAACCTTAAAAGCTGGTCACAGTAGCATTCTTCTGGAAAGCTGGTCGTGCATGGCATTATACCATATTACTCTGTGCATTTGTGTGTCTGTGTCTGTGTGTAATATATGTAGATATGTATGTACAAACATATACGTATTCTGTGTGTATGTGTTTTAAGCTCACCATACCTTTCCTCTTCTAGATGTCTTTCTTTTAAAAAAAATGCCACCCAGAGTTAAATAATACCTGAGAGATAATTATTAACAGTATGAGATTGTAATTTCCTATTATTTAGAAACTATAGTTGTATTGGGTTAGCTTTTTAGCAGCTACCTTACATTATCAACATATTAAGTTTGTGGTCAACTAGCACCCTTCCCCCAATTTTTTTCACATGAATCACTGATAATCCGTGTCTCCTTGAACTTCATACTTTTTCAGATGATATTTTCATTTAAATGTACTACATTGCATCTTATACCTCTTTTGTGTATTTATGTTTTATTTTGCATTATAGGTATTTGTATATGTGTCATATCCCCTTACTATATTGTAATCTCCAGAAAGGCAAGGACAGTATCTTATATAATCTTTTTATCTACCTCAGCAGTTAACCACAATTCTATGTAGTTGCCTAATAAATACTGAATTGAATTAAATTTATTTGTATTAAGTTTTATCTTGTTGATTTGATTTCCAGTTATCTTAATTATCTGATTTTTGATATTCCAGTGCCCTTAACTATTTAGGCTAACAAGTGTATGTATATATTTAGATAGGCATTGTAATTGAAGTTATAGAAGGGGGAAAATATTTTGGAAGAAAAATGGGAAGATCTCTCTAGACATTAGGATTTGAGTGGAGCCAAGATGACAGAGAAGCAGGAAGCAGTATGACCAAGTTCCTCCACCCAAATCCTTCCAGATAGATCTAGAATACTGAATCCTTATCAAGAATCAGAAGGAAATGTAGAGAGTACTTTTTTTTTTCTATTTGAGGTCAGCAGAGTGTAATGGTAATGGGATTTGAATATCTTTCCTGACCCTTATTGGCAAGCAAACAGGTACTTAGCATCTTGTATCAAGTTAACACCTTGTTTCAGCTATTTAACTACTTAGCACCTTGTTTCAGTTCATGATTTTATCAAGTATTAAGATCCAGAACTTGTGGATCCCACAGTGGGATAAACTTGCTGATGTAACAGGAAGGGGTAGAATAGGGAGGAGCTAATACCATATATAAAGAAAAGTCCAAGCTAGAGAGACAGAGTTGCTGGGAGACAGAACTGCTGGGAGACAGAACTTCTGGGAGCAAGCATCATGGAGGCTAAGGAGCTACTATGAGTCAAGAGAGGAGGACCCTTGCTTGAGAGAGTCTGTTTTGTTTTGAAGGCCTAAGGTAAGGTTTGGGAAGGCTTGGGCATGTGGGTGTTTGCTGCATTGGTTATGTGTACCAACTTTGTGATTACTATAATGAATTTGACTTTGTGGTTTTGGGACTCAGTTTTCTGGTATTTGAATAAATGCTTTGGTTCTGTCCTTGTAATGCAACAAACGAGCAGCTTTCCTGAAGAACGCTACTGTGAACAGCTTTTAAGGTTCTGATTACACAGTATAGTGAACACTCTATTCAGTAACAAAGCAAAACAAAACATTCACAGAAAATCAAGGTACATCATTTATAATATTACAACTTATCACAGAAAATCACAATATAGTATTCACAACATCTTATCATTAAAATGGCCACATAGGTTCCATCATTGTGGCCATAAAGTTTTGAACAAAGAACAATCTTCTCAAAGTACAATAGTCAAAGTCTTCCACTCATGGGGCACACTAAGTTAACTCAATCAGTCCCTTATTCAGCAATCAATTACTAAGTACAATCATTAGAAAATACACAAGGGGCGGCTAGGTGGCGCAGTGAATAGAGCGCCGGCCCTGGAATCAGAAGGACCTGAGCTCGGAGCCGGCCTCCGACACTTAATCCATACAAACAAAAACCTAGCCGTGTAACCTTGGGCAAGTTACTTAACCCCAATTGCCCTAAAGGGGCCGCTAGGTGGCGCAGTGAGTAAGAGCGCAGGCCTCGGAGTTCGGAGGACCCGAGATCAGATCCGGCCTCAGAAAATGAGCACCCATGCATAAATAATGACTAGCCGTGTGACCTTGAGCAAGTTACTTAACCCCAATTGCTTTAAAAAAAAAAATACACAGACACTCTACCCCTCAGTCACTAGTAAACTACAATTTCATCACTACTCAGTATCCACAGAGAGGTCTTTTCATCTTGACTCAAAGCAGGCAACTCCTACCTGAATCCACCAAACAGTCACCTGGATTCAAAGGCAGACAGCTCCCTTCTCCAGCTCTCCCTGTAAGTCCTGCTCCACACTGAAGTTCACAGGGTCCAGTCCATCTCAAATCCTTCACAATTTCTGTTCCCAGGAATTCAAGGCTCAACCAAGCCACATACAGACAAAGTCCTAGCATCCTGGTTATGCTTCCTCAGCCTTCTGAAGCTCATTCAAAAATCAGAATCACCTTATCCAACTGGGGGAGGGGGAGGAGGGAAACTTCTGGGCTCCTCTTCAGCCTCCTAGACTCCTCTCCAGGAAAAGCTCCGCCACCACAGGTTCTCAGGAAATTCTGACTCAGTTCTCAATTCTCATTTCTCTTCTGTAGCTTGCTCTGCTACCAGAAATTCTGACTGTCCCTTCCTGGGGTTTTTCTTTATATACACACAACATTAGCTACTTCCTGTTTTAGCCAGCTCCTTCCTGTCACATCAGGAACAGAGGTTAAGACCTTCTGTTTCTTTCACAGAGGTTAGATTGGTTACTAAGTGCTAAGTACCTGCTTACTTGCCAATACAAAAAGGGGTCTTCAAATTCCAATTACATTACCATTACAGTCCTCCATGTGGAGAGCCTATTATGTTTTGTGATTTACAACTACACCAACATATTCATAGCCACTGTGGGCATTGTGAATATTGCATTGGTGTTACACATAGGAAGACAGACAGGAAAGTGTGTAAACCTGGGGACAAGATCTGGTGAGTACCACTACATATGCAGCACTCTAGTGGTCAGAGAGAGACTGTTCACCAAGGTAAAAGGAGGTCCTGACCCAAAGCAGAGGACCCTTAGAACCAGCTAATCAGCTGACGAACAAATGGAAACTGGCAGCTTTATCACCTACTGACCAGTTCCAGGTTATAGATACAGGGCCAACTAAGGAAGGAGAGGTGTAATCAAGGGTGGCATTCTAAGGTTAAAAAGCTACCACAGGTGGGGGGTGGAGCCAAGATGGCAGAGTAGAAACAGCACGTCCAAGGCACTCTCTCCCCAGATCACCTCCAAACTATGTAAAAGGGGACTCTGAACAACTTCTAGAGCCCCAGCACCCACAGAAGGACACAGAGAAGCTAACCTCCCGCTGAGGACAGCCCAGCAGCCCTGCAGGAAGGACCAGTGCAGCACTCTGGGAGCTGGCAGCACAGTATGCGGAGAACTGAGCCCAGGTCCACCTGATCCGTGGTTTTAGCCCCAGGGCGGCCAGGCCAGCAGCTGGCTGGAGGGACCCCAGAAGACCAGCAGCTGTGGCGATTCCAGAATTATCAACACAGACATGCCTAGGACAAAGTGAGAAATTAGTGCCCTATAGACTTTGGGACCAGTATTTGGGGATCACGTCAGCTTCCTTCCCTGGGGTCTAGAAGCCACTGAGGAGACACGCCATTTTGTAGTTTTCACTGGCAGCTCCAGCTCCTGGCCTGAGAATTGTAGGGAGATCCAGCGATCAGTCTTAGGGGGTAAGAGCTCTTGCTTTAGCGTCCCTGGATCTGGATTGTGGTCTGGGGTGGAGGTCTTGGGTGGGTTTCCAGCTTGCCAGAAATGGAAGTTGCCCCCCCACACGTTCGGGACAGAAGCTCCCCTGTCTGATGGCAGTCCTACTGTGGCAACAAGCCCCAAAGTCAAGTAATTAAGTGGCAACATGCCAAGGCAAAGGAAACAAATTAAACAGAAAAATGCAACATTAGACTCATATTTTGGGGGCAAAGAGGATCAAAGCATAGAACAGGAGGAGGACTGTGAGGTCAGAAATCCTGCTCCAAAAGCCCCAAAGGAAAATATGGGTGGGTTACAGACCATAGAGGACCTTAAGAAGGACTTTAAAAATTGGGGCGGCTAGGTGGCGCAGTGAGTAGAGCGTCAGCCCTGAAGTCAGAAGGACCTGAGTTCAGATTCGGCCTCAGACACTTAACGCACACACAAACAAAAACCTAGCCGTGTGACCTTGGGCAAGTTACTTAACCCCAATAGCCCTCCAAAAAAAAAGCAAAAAAAAAAAAGGACTTTAAAAATCAAATAAGAGAAGTGGAGGAAAAATTGGAGAGAGAAATGGGAAGGATGCAGGAAAACTATGAAATGAGGGTCAACAGCCTGACTGAAGAAAACAACACCTTAAAAAATAGACTAACTCAAATGGCAAAGGAGGCCCAAAAGGGCAATGAGGAGAAGAATGCCTTAAAAAGCTAAATTTGCCAGATGGAAAAAGAATCTCAAAAGCTCACTGAGGAGATTCATTCCTTCAGAGTTAGACTGGAGCAAATGGAAGCTAGTGACTTTATGAGAAATCAAGATGCTGTTAAGCAGATCCAAACAAATGAAAGATTAGAAGGCAATGTGAAATATCTCATGGAAAAACCACTGACCTGGAAAATAGATCCAGGAGAGACAATTTAAAAATTATTGGACTACCTGAAAGCCATGATCAAAGAAAGAACCTAGAAATCACCCTTCAAGAAATTCTCAAGGAAAAATTGCTCTGATGTTTTAGACCCAGAGGGCAAAATAGAGATTGAAAGAATCCACAGATCACCTCCTGAAAAATATCCCAAAAAGAAAACTCCCAGGAATATTATAGCCAGGTTCCAGAATCCCCAGATCAAGGAGAAAATACTACAAGCAGTCAGGAAGAAACAATTTCAATATTGTGGAAACACAATCAGAATAGCCCAGGACCTGGCAGCTTCTACACTGAGGGATTGAAGGGCATGGAATAAGATATTCCAGAAGGCAGAAGAGCTGGGACTGAACCCAAGGGTCACCTACCCAGCAAAACTGAGTATTTTGTTTCAGGGGAAAATATGGTCATTCAAGCATTCTTGAGTATTTTGTTTCAGGGGAAAATATGGTCATTTCAAGCATTCTTGAGGAAAAAACCAGAGTTCAATAGAAAATTTGACATCCAGACACAAAAAGCAAGAGATGCCTGAGAAGATAATCAGGGAAAAGAAATCAAAAGGAACTTATCAGAGTTGACCTGTTTACATTCCTATATGGAAAAACAATAACTGTGACTGATGAAACCTCTCTCAGTATGAAAATAATGGAAGAAGGGCATGTGGTCATTTGAATACATATGTGAAAGTGTGTATATATGTTTACAGTTATACATGGATAGAAGGCATAAGTTGAATTTGTTGGGAAGGGATGATACTTAAGGGGTGAAATTATGAGTTGAGAGAGGAAAGTGGCAAGAGGAGATGGGGAGACACAGGGTAGGGTAAACTATCTCATGTAGAAGAAGCAAGGGGAAGTGGCTACAGGGGAGGGGAAGAATAGGGAGGCAAAAAGGCAAAACCACATTCTCATTGAATTTGGTTCAGGGAGAGAATGACATACATACTAAATGAGATATCTCAACCTGTAGCAGAATAGGGGGAAGGGGGATGAGAGGAGGGATGATGGATGGGAGGGCATTCTTGGGGGGAGGGGAGGTTGGAAGTACCCACTATAGAAGAGGGAGAGGATCAAGTAGGGAATGGTCCAGGTTGGAGGTGGGATGGGTGAGAGGGAATTATAAGCAGCCTTGTACAATATATCTACTATGGTAATGTTTTGCATAGCTAGACATGTACAACATATACTGAATTACTTATCTTCCCAGAGGGAATGGGCGACAAGGGAGGAAGGGAATGGATCTCAAATTCGAGATCTTAAAATTATATGTTTCATATATATATAAATACTATTATTAATACTCTTTTGCATGTAATTGGGAGATAAGATGTGCAGGCTTTGGGCCACAGAGATTCACCTTGTTCTAATGGAAAAGTCAAAGGGGGTATGGGCTAAGATATGGGAGAGAGCAGATTGGAGGAAGTGAAATCTTGTGGAACTGCTATTCTGGGAAGGTGGGTAGGGGAAAAATGGGGGAAAAATTGTAGCTCAAAATCTGGCGGAAATGAATGATGTAAAACAGAAGTTAATAAAGCATTTGTTTAAAAAAAAAACAAAAAAAAATATCCTTCCTGGATATTATATTATTTTGAAATGTCATTCGGAATCCTCAAACCCTAGCTGCTGCCCTAAGATGGTGCAGATTTCACATTTGGGCTTAAAAATCAGCTTTTCCTTTCTGAAATGCTACTGATTTTCAAGACATAATCTAGGAGGTAAAATTAAAGTATTAAAATATGATTATTAAAAAAAAGGAATGAGGGCGGCTAGGTGGCGCAGTGAATAGAGCGCCGGCCCTGGAATCAGAAGGACCTGAGTTCGGAGCCGGCCTCCGTCACTTAATCCGCATAAACAAAAAACCTAGCCGTGTAACCTTGGGCAAGTTACTTAACCCCAATTGCCCTAAAGGGGCGGCTAGGTGGCGCAGTGAGTAAGAGCGTCGGCCTCGGAGTTTGGATGACCCGAGATCAGATCCAGCCTCAGAAAATGAGCACCCACGCATAAATAATGACTAGCCGTGTAACCTTGAGCAAGTTACTTAACCCCAATTGCTTAAAAAAAAAAAAAAAGGAATGAGAAAAATTTTCTTGACATGTAATTGGGAAAAAATAAAATACTACTTAAAATAAATAGTATAATTCTCATTTAAAAATAAAATGTTATGAGAAATAACTACATTTTTTCCAAAGTAAAGAAAAATTCATGAGAATTGTGGCATTATATTTACATATTTTTGCAAATCCTGTAAATGTCTGTCTTAAATAAAAGAAAGGTAGATGTAAAAAAGCTACCACAGGTCCTAGACTGAGAGGAGCAAGTCCAGAAGAAAACTGCAGCAGTGTTTCTGCTTTTTCTGTGATTCTGACTCCAGGAATATAGCAGGGCCTCAGTTCCAGCTTATAGACCAGTCTGAAGGCTATGGAGGAATAACCATGACAACATTATTAGACCACAGGGGAGCTTAAAATTCTGTCACTCAAAACCAGCAAAACTTCCTAGTTGGCTAATAGTGACTGTGTAAAGCAATAGTCTACTCTTGCTCAGACCCAAACCAAGGTCAGGACCCTGCAGAGATTAGATGAGGAAAGCAACAATCAGATTTTGCCTTAAATGAAAGCACTTATGGAACACTGAAAACTTACAGGACCCCAGGCTGAGCTGTTCTTGAGATCTTATAACACCACACTGAGTGCCCCATGAAAGCAGCAGTAGAAGCAGCCCAAACCTTCTCTCTAGAAGGGTGGCAGAGCCCAAGTTTAACATCAATTCTTAAATCATGAAATGGGCTGGAAGAATGAGCAAATAAAACATGAATCCCACAATAAAAATGATTATGATAAAAGGGATGCTTAAGCCACAAATCCAAAAGAAGAAAATGTCTCCAAAATACCTACAAGCAAAGCACCTTTAGTTAGAAAGGGAGAGGATGAAGTACCCTAGTACCCTGGTTTTGCTGGTTTTGTTGTAACACTTGGCATGCAACTGAACCTAGAGGAGCCTCTCCATGAGAATGGGAGACAGTGAAAACACCTGACCCTCAGGAGTTAGAGGGCCATTGTTACTACATGAGGGTCAGTGTTGCTATATAATTATCGAGACAAGTTGGTTCTGTTTCTCACCTGAATGGTAAAGGGTTGACTTCCAGTCAATTCCAATGGGAACAGACTCACATGCTAAAGGAACTCTGCACAGGGCCAGAAGAGAAGCATGATTATCTGTTCTTTTTCCTTTGTTTATTAAGGGGTACAAAAAGTTTTTTTGTTTTTTGCAATCAGGGTGTTGACCTATTAAAACATTACAAAATTATATGATACTGGTTTATTAAATTATAATGTTAATTATAGACTGTCACACAGTTTTTTTTCTTTCTCTTTCTCCTCCCCTCCCCCTTTCTCTCTCTCGCTATCTCTGTCTCTCTGTCTCTCTGTCTGTCTGTCTGTCTCTCTTTCTCTCTATCAACACTGGAAAAGGCATTAAAAAAAAAAGATAACACAGAACCTACCCAAGTCACAAAAGAGCTATCACAAAAGAACTCAGAGCTAAAGACTTTGTCAAACACCCTTTAGTAGATTTTCTAGGGACAACATATATTTAAGAATAGGGGAAGGGTGTAATTGACTGATTAAATGGTCACCCCATTTCACTTAATAAGATACTCTAATGCTCTGTAATAAAATGCTCTGATATCCTAAGGATGTAAAGACAACTCTCAACCAACCAAAGACTTTAGATAAAGTGACACAGTTGCTTAGATGACCAAGAAGAAAACAAGATGAGATGGCAGGAAGAAGGTTTGGATTGACTGAAGTAATTTAATCATGTTCTGTGGGTCATCTGCAAAGCAGACAACCAGTTTAAGGCCCAAATTGTAGAGAATCTGGTGGAGATTTAGATTCCTGTGATTAGCAACTGTATTAAGTCTATGTATGCATGTTCACAGCTGAGAGGGGCTCCTTATTGGAAAGAGAGTGCAGTGCTAGCCCCTATTGGCCTAGTAACAATTCTTATTATTACGTATATATTTCATGTTAGCTGATGAAACGAAGAAAAATAATAAATACATCTTAGTCTTATGAATCCTTCTTCCCTTGTGGAAAAAAAGGTAGAAGGTGTTGTAACAGTGAGCAAAATGGGATTTTTTGCTGTCTTTCTGGATTGAGTTTTAGCTAATCAAGTGCCTTTGAGCCTCATCTTTGATTGTATCAACAGTCTTTGATTGGAAAGAGTATGCATCGTATTGCCCTTAATAGGCCTACAGAAATCTGAGGATCTCCCCTGCCTTAATAGGCCTAATGTAATCACATGGGAACCAAGAGTAGGAGGAGCTTGCCAAAAGGGTGGAACAGGAAGGGTTGAGCAAGAAGGAGCAGAGCAGAAAAAAGCTTTAACAACTGGGAGGAAGCAGAACTGCAAGACAAGGTTTGTGATATTGGTGCTCTGTCTGTTGATCTGTGTTACTTTCTCAGACAAAAGTCCTGTCTGTTCTGTGTTGGTTTCTCAGACAGAAGCCCTGTTTGTTGTTTTGTGTTGATTTTTCAGACAGAAGCCCTGTCTGTTGTTCTGTACTGGTTTCTCAAACAGAAAGTGAATTGAGATGATAGTGCTGTAATATGTGGAAATATTTTTGTAGCCCTGTTAAGCTTTGTTTTAGCCCTGTTAAGTTTAGAAATGGAAACTGTGAAGAGCTTAGAGTGGAGCAGTCCCAGTGAGCTGAGAAACAGTAGAGAAGAGCTGCCTACATGTGAATCCAGGCAAGTGTCCGGGAGATGTCAGCCCATGGAGGAGGAGCTCTGGGGTTTGGAAGTTATCCTTGAGTCAAAATGAAAGAGGACTTTACTTTGGATACTCTGTATTAACTGATGAGATTTGTAACTTACTGTGACCTAGGGGTGGATGGTGTTTGTATTTTCTGCTGCCCCTTAAGGATGATTGGCTTAAGGATGATTGGAAGTCAGCCTCTAGTCAAGATGAAAGAGGACTTTGCTTTGGATACTCTGTATTGACTGACGAGATTTATAACTTACTGTGACCTAGGAGTGGATGGTGTTTGTATTTTCTGCTACCCCTTAAAAATGACTATAAGATGTATGGAATGATATGTTTTGTTTAAGACTATGTAGCCACCTTAGTAAAAAGTTGTAATGAGATGTTGTTGTGAATGTTGCGCTTTAGTTTCTTGAATGTTTTGTTTTAGTTTATTGCTGAATAAAGAGTTAACTATACTATGCAAGTAGACTCTTAAAGTTATTCACAGCCTCAGTCCTCAAGAGAACTGCTCATTATTGGCTTTACAGGTGCAAAGAATCACAAAAATTTTTAAATGGTCCATAAAACTTAACTTAATTAGAAGATGGCAGAGAAGAAACTGGACTTTCTCGCAGTTCTGGCTCCCCCCACCCAATTCATGTAAAAATTACTTTGGAGCTATAGAACCCACAAAATGACACAGAGAAGCTAACCTCACTCTGAGGACAGCCTAGCAGGCCAGCAGAAGGTGGCCATGGCAGCTCCCTGGGAGCCAACCCCAACCCTGCTCAAGCCAGAGGTCTTAGCCCCAGGGCAGCCTGACCAGCCTCTGGCTAGAGGGACTTCAAATCACCAGCAACTGTGGTGGTTTCCAGAATTATCAACCCATAGATGCCAAGGACAAAGTGAGAGGTCAGTGCAGTATGGACTTTGGGACATGGGAATTTGGAATGCGATCCAGCCTTTGTCCCCGGGACAAAGCGGCTAAGGTGCCTTGGCCCTACAGCCACCTCCATGTGGCAGCGTCAGCTCCTGGTCTGTAGATTGTAGAGGGACCATGCAACCATTCTGAGGGGTAGTCACTCTTGCTTTAACCTGATTGTATCTGGATCACTGTCTAGGATGGAGGTCCTGGGGTGTGTAACCAGCTTGCCAGAGCATGTGGAGGCTTCAGAGAAGGCACCCAATTAATGCCTTCAGCAGCTGTGAAAACCCCAGCATTTGGGATAAAGCTCCCATTTCTGGTAGCAGAGTTCTCCTGTGGCAAAAGACTCAAAAGTCAAAGTAATTGAGTGGCAAAGGAAGCAAAGCAAGCACACAATCCAACTTTACACTCCTATTTTGAGAACAAAAAAGGATCAAAGCATGGAATAGGAGGAAGACAGCAAAGTCAGAACTCATGCACCAAAAGCTTCTAAGAAAAATATGAGTTGGCTACAGGACATGGAGGAACTTAAAAAGGATTTTGAAAATCAAATAAGATAAGTGGAGGAAAAATTGGGAAGAGAAATGATAATGATGCAAGAAAATTATGAAATGAGAGTCAACAACCTGACTGAAGAAAATAACACCTTAAAAAATAGACTAACTCAAATGTCAAAAGAGGCTCAAAAAGGCAATGAGGAGAAGACTGCCTCAATAAGCCAAATTTGCCAGATGGAAAAAGAATCTCAAAAGCTCACTAAAGAGAATCATTCCTTCAGAACTGGAGCAAATGGAAGCTAGTGACTTTAGGAAAAATCAAGATACTATTAAACAGACCCAAACAAATGAAAAATAGAAGGCAATGTGAAATATCTCATTGGAAAAACCACTGACCTAGAAAATAGATCCAGGAGAGATAATTTGCCCAGGAGGGTATATGGGAGTATGAATATATATGTGAGTGTGTGTGTATATATGTCTACAGGTATACATAGAGGGTACAGGACCAATTGAATAGGCAGGGATGATACTTAAAAGGTGAAATTAAGAGGTGAAAGAGGAATATAATGAGAGGAGATGGGGAGAGGCAGAATGGGGTATATTATCTCATATAGAAAAGGCAAGGGAAAATTGTTACAATGGAGTGGAAGAACAGGAAAGCAAAAGGGAATGAGTCAACCTTATTCTCATTGAATTTAGCTTATGGAGGGAATGACATACACACTAAATAGGGTATCTCACCCTACAGGAGAGTAAAGGGGAAGGAGAAGAGAGGGGGAATAATGGAAGGGAGGACAGGCTGGGGGGAAAGGAAATTGGAAGCACCCACTTTTGAAAAGGGATAGGATCAAAGTAGAGAATACAACAATGGGGGGTGGGATATGATAGAGGGAAATATAGTCAGTCTTCCACAATATATCCACTATGGAAATATTTTGCATAGCTACACATGTACAACCTATATTGAATTCCTTATCTTCCCAGTGAAGGTGGATGACAAAGGAGGAATGGAAAGAATCTGGAATCCAAAGTTTTAAAGTCAAATATATATATATGTATATGTATATATATACATATATACACACACATACATATATATAATTATTATATTATTATTAACATATATTTATATATAAATATATGTTATATATAATTATATATAATATATATACATTTATATACATATAATTAATATATTATTATTAACATTTTACATGTAACTGGGAAATGAGATATACAGGCACTGGGGCATAGAGTTCCACCATGCCCTACTGGAAAGTTGAAGGGGAAATGGGGGAAGATATGGGAGAGAGCATATTGGGGGAGGGGATATTCAGTGGGAACACTGTCTTGGGGTGGTAGGTAGGGAACATTGGGGAGAAAATTTGTAACTCAAAATCTTGTGGAAATGAATGATCTAAACTAAAAAACAAAAAGAGAAAAAAATTAAAAAATAAAATTAGCTTAATTATTTGTGCATTCAATAGTTAAGTGACTCTGGACATGTCAGCCTCAGTTTCTTCATCCTTATACAAGCATAGTAGTTTAAAATGTCAAAATTTTGGCACAATCCTCCTATCATATTATCATAGGAAGGCAGTGATTCACCTCCTACTAGAGTATTGGGTCCATTTTCAGGATCTACAACTAAAGAAGACTTAGGATGACTTAACTATCTAGGAGAAAGTCACAAAGAAGATTAAAGGGTTAGAAAATAAAACGTATGAGAAAATATTAAAGAATTGGAATTATACTCTGTGTGGAGAAGAAGAAACTATATGGTGATTAAATGAGATAAAAAGTCAATGATTTCAAATATTTAAGAAAGTGAAACTTGTGGCTGAAATTATTGTAGATTTTTTTTCTAAATTGCTCAGATTTCAACATCTTTGGAAATAACTATCTTTAAAAATTCTTCCTCTTTATGAAAAAAAAAAGACTACATAATTCAATTTCAACTTCCTCATTTGATTAATGAATAAATGAGAACCTACATCAAAGGAGGGAAGTCCAAGGAAATGATGCTCCTATGTGTATGACATTTAGCTAAACATTTACATCAAAAATTTACATTTAAAATATTAATATTATTAATCATATCAATATATTAACATTTGCATCTAAAACACTAGTATCATTCTAATAATTGATCAAGGTATGCCATATAAGTTAGAAAAATATTTCTAGTGTTTATCATCATCGTTCTTTCATACTTTCTTTAGCTCAAACTATCTTTTACCTTCCCTTTTGATGCGAGGTCATTATAATAAGTAGGTAAGAAGGAAGAAAGGCAGCTGGGTGGCACTGTGGATAGAATGCTCGACCTGGAGTCAGAAAGACTCATCTTCTTGAGTTCAAATCTTCCCTCTGACATTTAGCTGCTGTGTGACCTTGGGTAAATCACTTAACCCTATTTGCCTCAGTTTTTTCATCTGTAAAATGAGCTAGAGAAGGAAATGGTGAACCACTCCAGTATCTTTGCCAAGAAAACCCCAAATGGGATTATAAAGAGTTGGACATGACTGAATAACTAAACAAGGGAGATATGAAAAATCAACAAATAGCTATCAGAATCTCTTAAATGTTCAGTTCTTCTTTTTCTATAATTTCTCTTAAAAATATTATCCAATCTTATGACTTCAGGTATATATCTCTATGCAAATGATCACCAGCTTTACATCTCTAGCTCTACCCTCTCTCCCAAGCTCTTGTTCCCACATCTCCCACTATCACTGGACATTCTCATTTATATGCCCTGCTGTCAACATCAAACTCAACATGCCTAAGACCTAACACTCCTTCCTTTGCCCCAAATAATTCCACTTCCCAACTTCCCTATTTTTGTCATTCTTCCAGTGACTTTGTCTCAAAACTGAATAGTCATCTTTGATTCATTCCTCTTCACCATCTTCTTATCAGATTAGTCACTATCAATTTTTCATCAGAAATGCTTCCTGTATCTCTTATTTCCTTTTCTTTTCCAGTTTTATGAATTGTTTTCAGGTTTTATTTCATCATCCCAGGATTGTTAACAGTAGCCTTATAACTAATTCTTCTACTTTAAACTCTGCTGTTCCTATTTCTTTGAACACCTCTTTTTATCATGTCACTGCATTGGGTGGGAGGAAAGGGTCCAGATGAAGATTAGGGAATACACAACTGTCTTGAAATGCTTAGAGGGTTGTCACAAGAAGATATTAGACTTATTCTCCTTGTGAAGGAGGGTGTGAGACTAGGAGCAATGGGTAGAAGTTGTAGGAAGAGACAGATCTGAGTTTGGCAGTAGGAAAAACTTTCTGCCAGTTAAATATTTTCAGAAGTGAAATAGGCTACCTTGGAAAGTAGTGTGTTCCTTCAGGAATTCTTGAAGTGGAAGCCAAATGACCACTTAACAGTAATTCTATAGATGGCATTTATTCTTGGTCAGATACATTTGACCTGAATGGCCTCTAAAACTCCTCCCAATCCATTCCAATAAACATCTATTAAGCACCTTCTATATGCCAGGTGCTATGCCAAGGGCTAGGGATATAATTAATAAAAAGAAAGACAATCCCTGCCCTCAAAGAGGTTACAATCTAAAGGGAGAGACAACACACAAAACAACAACATAAGGAAAGCTGGGGGTGGAGGTTGGGAGGTATAATGGCAAACAAAGTAGTACTTTGATCCTTGTTTCAGCTGTTCAAGTGCCTTTGAGCCTCATCTTTGATTGTGTCAAGTCTTTGTTGGAAACAGTATACATTGTGTTGCCCTTAATAGGCCTAAGGGAGTTTGGAAACCTTCCCTGCCCTTAATAGGCCTAATGTCATTACATGTGCCAGATGCTGTGCTAGGACTTTACAAATATTATCTCATTTGATTCTCACAACAACCCTGGGAAGTAGATGCTATTATTATCCCCATTTTATGGTTGAGGAAATGAGGGTAGACAGGTTAAATAATTTGACTAGGGTTATACAGTTAGTAAGCATCTAAGGCTGGATTTGAACTCAGATCATCCTAGCTACAGGTCTAGAACTCTATCCACTGTGTCATCTGGCTGCCTCTAACTTGACCAAATTAATTTCTTTCCTTTTAAATCCTAAAGCATTTACCATTTGTACCACTCATTTAGAACTTCTATTACTTTGATGCAGATAATACAGTATGTATATTGCAGCAGATATTAAGGTCAAGGGAGAGACATATGCTAGGCACAAAAGGCAACAGTGTATTTCTATTGATGATCTGTGTGCAAGATTTGGTATAATGGATCTCATTCATGAAATTTATGATTGGAAAGGGGAATTGGATTGGTCATATAGTGAGAGTGAGTGACGACAACAACAGATGCCCTTATACCACCCCACACACACACACACACAAAAACACAAACAAAAACCTTTTAAGATCTTAAGAAAGGTCTCCAGGACATTAAGTAGATCCCCTTTGGAATATTTGTGGGAGATTATGAGTAAGATTGGAAAAGGATGAGGAGAGCTAGATAAGGTGTTGTAAAGCCAAACACCAGTAGCTTTCCAGAGGACTGTTGCTTTGAACAGCTTTTCAAGGTTCTGATTACACAGCATAATGAACTTTCTATTTATGCAGTAACAAACTAAGACAAAACATTCACAGAAAATCAAAACACAGCATGCAGAATGTCATAACTTCACAACTTATCATTAAAATGGCCACATAGTTTTCACCTAAGTGGTCACATAGTTTTAAGTAAAGGATAGCATTCATTTAGTAAGTCCTTCATTTAGTAAATCCTTAATTCAATCACCCTTAAGGAGGCAAGTCTCCTTAATTGATTCAAAGTACAAAGGTCAAAGTTCTCTACCCATAGGGTGCAATTAAGTTACAATATCATCAGTCACTACTCAGTACCCTCTTAAGGGGTAGTGGAAAGTACAAAGACCATCCACCCCTAGGTCACAAGTAACAACCTCATCAGTCAGCATTAAATATCCAAGGAAAGGTCTTTTCATCTTGACTTGAGGCAGGCTCTCAGCTTCCATGGCTCCTCTTCCATGGTCCCAGCTCCTGCCCAAATCTAACCAACTGCCACCTGAGTTCAAAGGCAGACAGTTTCCCAGTTCCTTGTCCAGCTCTTCATGCAGTTCCTGTTCCATATTGAAGCTCACAGTGTGTAATCCACCTCAAATCCTTCACAGTTTCTGTTCCTGGGAAAGCAAAGATAAACAAAGCCACAATAACATTCATATACATTGCTGGCACCCTTATCAAAATCACTTTCTGCCTGTGAAATCAACATAGACCAAAAACAGACAGACAAAGTACCAACACCATAGTCATGCTTCCTCTGGCAGTTCCGGCTGGCCCTCAGAAGTCTTTGGCAGCTCTGGCTGGTTCTTGGAAGTTCTCAGGAGAAGTTTTGGCTGGCTCTCAGAAGTAGTTCTGCCACCATAAGTTCCGTTCTCAAAATCAAAATCACTTTCTCCAGCCTGGGCCTCTTCTCCTCATCCTTGCTCCAAGAAGTTCTGACTCTCCAGCTCATGCTTTTCCTTATATAAGGTATTAGCTCGTCTCTGTTCTTCCCCTTTCTGTTATGTCAGCAATAGGGGTTCATACCTTCTATTTCTTAAGAGAGGCCTGATATAATTAACTTGAAACTAAGTACTAAGTACCTGTTAGCTTGCCAATACAAGGGGATCTTCAAATTCCATTACTATTACAGGTGTGATTTGCAATGATGAAAGGAATATCCATATGTTTGAGAGTACAGGTCCATGGAAGAATAACATATTCATGTTTCTTTTCATTTGGATGCATCTTGCTCCCTGATAAGATTATAAGTGTCTTGAAGGCAGAAATTTTGTAGAGATATGAAGTTGCTTTTCCTCAGTATATCTAATTTGTCTTCAGTTCTTGATATAGAAACTACCATCAGCTGTTCCAAGAATACTGCTAAAATACCCCCTGGGAAATCTAAAATCTCTTTGTTTTTCAAAGTTCACAAGGTCATCTTTTGGTCAATGGATAGAGTGAAAGAGAGACATTTTTCCTCTGGGAGGAGGAAGCAGGACTTATCTGCTCAATCATCTAATGCCCAGATTCTGAAATGGCTTGCATTTTATCTAAAACCCACAGGGCACAATTGAGTTTATTGGTCAATTCCAATACATTTTCAGTGTAGTATAATTTCATTATCCAAATGATTCCCACTCCTTCTAAACTGATTAAGGATGTTTCAAAGTTTAATGCCTTTTATGGATTGACTATAGATATGTTCTCACCTGATTAAGGTAGTTACTTTAAGAGGATTGGGTAACATTGATTCAATGAACCCACAATAATAGCTAATAGCTAACATTTATACAGTGCTTATTATGTACTAGCTACTGTGCTAAGGACTTTACAAATATCATCTTATTTGGTATTTACAACAACCCTGGAACTGAGGCACACTGGGGTTTAATGACTTGTCCAGGATCACACAGTAACTAAGGGTCTGAGGCTGGATTTGAACTCTATCTGACTCTAGGTTAGCATACCTAGCTGCCTTATATCCTTAAAAGTATTTATCAGTGCATTCTCATGAGTATTTTGTGTTTTCATAATTTCTTTTGTGGTGGGGGAAATAAATAGCTGCCCTTTCCCTGATCTACTTTGTATATTGTACATCTCTCTCTAAAAGATATTTATTCATTCTCTTTGTGGGACCCCTCAAATTTAATTTTGTAAAAGATTTTTTTTCATCTAGTGTGCTACTCAGGGTTACAGGAGTCATGAGGCAGAGGTTTTATGAAAAGCTCAATGTCCTTTAGAGGTCAGTTTCCCCAAGGAACTAAATCTGGTATGAACCAAGAGCTCTAGTCTTTTGATTAGAAGAAAATGCTCCTCCCAGGGGCTTGAGGTGACACCTATATTTAATGTTATATAGTTGTAAATCAACTATTCGTGTGACATATACATAAGATAGGTCCTACTATGCTTACTCTCTAGTCTTAGCTTAATTTTGAATACAAAAGCTTTCAATGTTGAGTGCCAGGGATTCCTGAGGTTCTATGGAGTATTTCTCAGAGTTCCTTTAAGAACTTTGTGGTTAGAACAGGGTGTCACACGTAGCTTTGCATTAGTCAGTGCCCTAGTTTTACTGTTGTAAATCACCTCTAGGTTAAAGGTACTATTGATCTATGAAATTCTATTTGTAGGAGTAAGGTCATGTGAGGGACTAGACCTCTGTTGTTTTTTTAATCATTTCCCATATAGTGAGACTATAAATACAACCCTTATTTTAAGAGAATATTTTCTGGGCTCACAGAGAGAGGCAGGCTGGGACACTGACCCCGAGGTGTGCAGAGGCATGCCAGGATGAGGCCTGATCAATGTGGTGGCAAGTCATCCTACCAAGCACAAGGGGCATTACCAGGCCTATCAACAAAGGGCAGGGACTGGACAGAGCAAGGTAAGAATCAAATGCAGGGCCCTTCACAGGGGCAGCAAATATTCCTGGGACTACTGATTGGTAGTAGCCCAGAAATTTTATAAGCCCCTACCTGGACCTCCAGGAAACTGGATGGCAGAGTGAACCCCAGCTGCTCCAACCCCCCACCCTGAAAACATAGTAATTATTGCCCCAAGACAAAACCCTAAACAGTAAAGGATTGGGAACCCTAGAGGAAGAGTCTGGCTAGGGCCCTGCCTCAAAATGGGTAGGAAGCAGACTGCAAAGACAAAGACTCTAGAGTCTTACTATCTTCAGGGGGAGGAAACAAATTCAGAGGGAGACAGTGTTGACTCCACATCCACAGCTGATGCATCAACAGGAAACTGGTCTCAAGCACAGAAAGCTTTCCTAGATGAGCTCAAAAGGAACTTAGAAAACCAAATGAGGGAGATAGAAGACAAAATGAATAATTCTTTTAAAGTCAAAATTAGAAAAATATTACAATGAAGAAAACAGCTCCTTAAAAAGAAAAATGTGTGATACGGAAAAGGACCTTCCAAAACTAACCAAGGAAAATCATTTGCTAAAAACTAGAATCAACCAAATTGAAGCAAATAACTCCATGAGGAACCAAGAATTAGTCAAACAAAACATTAAGAATGAAAAATTAGAAAAAGAGGTAAAATATCTCAATGGAAAAATAACTGACCCGGAAAACAGATGCAGGAGAGACAATCTGAGAATCATTGACCTACTGGAAAATCTTGATGAAAAAATGAGCCTGGACAACATCCTCCAAGAGCTCATCAAGGAAAACTGCCCTGAGATACTGGAACCTGAGGATAAAATATAAGTCAAGAGAATCTACCGGTCACCTCCTGAAAGAGATCCCAAACTGAAAAGTCCTCAAAATGTTGTGGCCAAATTCCATAACTACCAGGTAAAAGAAAAAATACTTCAAGTGGCCAGAAAGAAACAATTTAAATATTGAGGAACCACAGTGAGGATCATACAGGATTTGGCAGCATCTACACTGAAAGATCAGAGGAAGTGGAATACAATTTTTCACAAGGCATAAGAGCTCAGGTTACAACCAAGGATCACCTATTCAGTGAAACTGAACATATTCTTCCAGGCAAGGAGATGATAATTCAACAGTATAACAGATTTCCAGACCTTTCTGATGAAAAAGCCAAAGCTCAATGGAAAATTCAACCTCCAATTATGAGACACAAGAGAGACATAGAAAAGTAAATAAGGAAAACACACACACACACACACACACACACACACACACACCCTGTTAATTAATAAAAGCAAACTGTTTATAGACAAGTAGAGGGTATGAGTACAAATTACACAAAATGGTGATAAAAACAGACCTTATTAAGGGCTACAAAGGGATTGCAATGGAAGAAGAGGAATTAAGTAGAAAAGGGTAAATTGTGCCACACAAAGAGGCATAAAAACAATATATCATAGGGAAAGAAGGGAGGGAGATGAATATTATGTGAGCTTTTCCCTCATTGGTTCTGGTGCAAGGAGGGAATAACACAACCAGTTAAGCGTAGGACTTTATGGAGAAGAGACACAAAAATTATCTTAACAGAAGGAAAGAGGAGAGGGAGAGGAGCTTCACATGAGATTTGTTCCTGTCACTCTTGGTGTGAAGAAGAAATAACATACTACATTAAATATAAAAATATCCTACAGGCAGTAGGAGGGAGAAAGGGCTATGAAAGGGGGGGGGGTGGTTAGAAGGGAGGGAAGAAGTAAAGGGGAAGGGGAGGAAAAGGGAGAGGGCCTGATAAGAAGGGAATATTGAGGGAGGTGGTAGTCAAACTTTAAGGAGGGGAAGGGAGAAGGGGAAAAAAATATAAGCACAAACAGGGGAGGGAATAGGATGGAGGGAAAGAGACAGATAGTAATCATAACTGTGAATTCGAATGGAATGAACTCTCCCATAAAATAGAGGCAGATAGCAGAATGGATTAAAAAACATGATTCTACAATATGCTGTTTACAAGAAACACATCTGAAACAGAGGGATACACACAGGGTAAAGGTAAAAGGCTGGAGTAAAATATATCATGTCTCAGCTAAAGTAAAAAAAGCAGGGGTAGCAATACTTATCTCAGATAAGACAAAAGCAAAAACTGATCTCATTAAAAGAGATAAGGATGGAAACTATATCCTGCTAAAAGGCACCATTGAGAATGAAGCAATATCATTACTTAACATACGTGCAGCAAGTGGAATAGCATCCAAATTCCTAGAGGAGAAGGTAAGGGAAATAGAGGAATAGATAGCAAAACTATAATAGTGGGGGACCTTAATCTCCCCCTCTCTGAACTTGATAAATTCAACCTCAAAATAAAAAAGAAAGAAGTTAAGAAGGTGAATAGAATTTTAGAGAGTATAGGTATGATAGATCTCTGGAAAAAAACTGAATGGAGATAAAAAGAAATATACCTTCTTCCCAGTGGTACATGGCACATACACAAAATTTGACCATGTACTAGAACATAAAACCCTCACAATTCAGTGCAGAAAGGCAGAAATATTAAATGCATCATTTTCAGATCATGATGCAATAAAAACCATATGCAATAAAGGGTCATGGAAAGACAGACTATAAACTAATTGGAAACTAAACAATTCAATCCTAAAGAATGAGTGGGTCAAACTAGAAATCATAGAAACAATCAGTAACTTTATTCAAAAGAATGACAATAATGAGACAACATACCAAAATTTGTGGGATGAAGCAAAAGCAGTTCTTAGGGGAAGTTTTATATCCCTGAGTGCACACATGAATAAATTACAGAAAAAGGAGGTCAATGAATTGGGCATGCAATTGAAAAAGCTAGAAGCAGAACAAATTGAAAATCCTCAATTAAATACTAATTTAGAAATACTGAAAACCAAAGGATAGATTAATAAAATTAAAATTAAGGAAATTATTGAATTAATAAATAAAACTAAGAGCTGGTTTTATGAAAAAAAAACAATAAAATTGATAGACCCTTAGTCAATATGATAAAAAAAAAAGAAAGAAGAAAAACAAATTATGAGTATCAAAAATTAGAAGGGTGCATCTACCACCAATGAAGAGGAAATTAAAACAATAATTAGGAACTATTTTGCCCGATTGTATGCACATAAATTTGACAATCTTAGTGAAATGGATGAATGTTTATGAAAATATAAGTTGCCCAGATTAACTGAATAGGAAGTAAATTACTTAAATAACCCCATCTCAGAAAAAGAAATCAAACAAGTTATCAGTGAACTCCCTAGGAAAAAATCTCCAGGGCCTGATGGATTTACTAGTGAATGCTATCAAACATTTAAAGAACAATTGATTCCAATAGTATACAAACTATTTGGGAAAATTAGCAAAGAAGGAGTCCTACCAAATTCTTTTTATGGCACAAATATGTCACTCATACCTAAATCAGGAAGAGATAAAACAGAAAAAGAAAATTACAGACCAATTTCCCTCATGAGTATAGATGCAAACATTTTAAATAAAATATTAGCTAAAAGACTACAACAACTTTTCACAAGAATAACACACTTTGATGAGGTAGGATTTATTCCAGCAATGCAAGGATGGCTTAATATTAGGAAAACCATCAGTATAATTGATCATATCAACAATAAAACTAGTAAAAACCACATGATTATCTCAATAGATGCAGAAAAAGCTTTTGACAAAATACAACATCCATTCCTACTAAAAATACTAGAAAGCATGGGAATAAATAGAGCTTTCCTTAAAACAATAGGTAGCATCTATTTAAAGCCATCAGAAAGTATTACATGTAATGGGGTGAAGCTAGAAGCATTTCCAATAAGATCAGGGGTAAACAAGGATAGCCACTATCACCCCTCTTATTCAATCTGGTACGAGAAACGTTAGCAGTAGCAATTAGAGAATAAAAAGAAATAAAAGGAATCAAATTAGGCAAAGAAAGGACCAAGCTATCACTCTTTGCAGATGATATACTTAGAGAATCCTAGAGAATCGAGTAAAAAACTACTTGAGATAATAAATAAATTTTGCAAAGTTGCAGGATATAAAATAAACCCACATAAATCCTTGGCATTCCTGTATATTTCTTTTTTTTTAATTGATACAAATATTTTTATTACAATTTTTACAAGATTAGTTTTGAATAGTTTATACACTGAAATATAATTTTAGTTATAAAACCCCAACAAACAAGTTACATTTACATTAGCCTGGGTCTGTAAAAGCCAATCTAGAGGTTTGCCAGTCTCCTAACTTTTACTTTGCAAAATTATATAAAAATAAAATCTGACAATTAGTTAGTTTTGATTTAAAGATCTCAACACTCAGAAACAAGCACATTCTGTGTACAAAGTCTCCCACGTACTACACTGTCACTTAAAGCACCATTACAATTTTAAAGTTTTAATAGCTAGTACAGTACCACCACATTTACACTATGATTGGAATGAAATTGACAGGACTCTGATTTTCTTCAGTCAAACTAACTTGATTCCCTCGCCTAAAGACCTTCAAGCCCAATACTAAAAACAAAAACAAAAAAGCCCAGGGTTTTTTGGGGAAAAATCCTTAACAAAAAAGTTATTCACAGTTGTAGTGGTCCATTTCCCTGCCCATCACCCCAACCCAGAGGCAGAGGGGTTAAATATAAAAAAGGGCCCAAATGAATGTTGTTTTAAAGTCCAATCAAAGTAGATGTCCCATAGCTTCTATGTACACAAGAATTACATACATTACATTATCTGCACCATATGAGAAGACATGCTTTCAATTCAAAAAGAATCTCTTTTAAAAAAAATTTAAATAGGGCAAATGAAGCATGCCTTTTTAGATTGTGAAATGTTTTTTGTGATTTAAAATAGTTTAAGGTATTATTTAGCAGATCATACCAGGTATAGTCAATCTTAGTAATAGCACTTATTTGTGTGGTGTACATAAAATTTACCTTAGAACTAGTTTTAGTCTTTTCAAATTTTAAGGGAGGTCTGTTTTGAAAGGAAAAAAAAAGAATAAGGGCTTCCTTAAATACTAAAAGTTTAAGTATCCTTTATGGTAATGCACTCAGTGTGGATTTCAGAGTAAACTAGACATAAATGGAATAGTGGCCAGGTAGAGGATAAGCTGAGGTAGTAAACCTTCAAGGCCTTGTCTAATCCACTAGTTCCTGATCTAAAGTCACTTCTCTGACATGTAGTCAAGTTAGATTTGGAGATCTTTTCTCCTACCCATGTCTTCCATTACCTATAAACAGAAGGATAAGTAAAAAAATGAGACTGTCCTTTAAATAGTCAGTTAATGTTTCCTCAACAAAGCAAATGCATAGACCCAGAAAAACAGAAACAAGCTCAAACAATAACTGCACAATCATTCCTGTATGAAATGAAATTCAACAGCAAGAGATAGAAAGAGAAATCCCATTTAAATTTACTGTAGACATTATAAAATATTTGGGGATCTACCTGCCAAAACAAACCCAGGACCTATATGATCACAACTATAAAACACTTTTCACACAAATAAAGTCAGATCTAGCTAATTAGAAAGACATCAATTGCTCATGGCTGTGTTGAGCTAATAGAATAAAAATGACAATTTTACCTAAATTATATATTTAGTGCCATACTAATCAATTTACCAAAACACTACTTTATAGAGCTAGAAAAAATAGTAACAAAATTCATTTGGAAAAACAAAAGGTCCAGAATATCAAGGGAATTAATGAAAACAAATACTAGGGATGGTGGACTAGCTATACAAGATTTTAATCTGTACTATAAAGCAGCTGTCATCAAAACTACTTGGTACTGGCTGAGGAATAGAGTAGTGGATCAATGGAATAGATTGGGTACACTAAACTCAGCAGTCAATGACTATAGTGATCTACTGTTTGATAAACCCAAAGACCCCAGCTTTGGGGATAAGAATTTACTATTTGACAAAAACTGCTGGGAAAACTGGAATATAGTATGGCAGAAACTGGGCATAGACCATTATCTAATACCATATACCAAAATCAAGTCTAAATGGGTGCATGACCTAGGTATAAAGGTTGATACTGTACGCAATCTAGGAAAGCAAGAAATAGTTTACCTGTCAGATTTGTGGAGGGGGAAGACTTTATGATGAAACAAGAATTAGAGAGCATTATAAAATGCAAAATGGATAATTTTTATTACATTAAATTGAAAAGCTTCTGTACAAACAAAGCCAATGTAACCAGGATTAGGACAGAAGTGGAAAATTGGGAAAGAATCTTTATAACCTATGTCTCTGATAAAGGACTCATTTCTAAAATATACAGAGAATTGAGTCAAATCTGTAAGAATACAAGTCATTCCCCAATTGATATATGGTCAAAGGATATGAACAGGCAGTTTTCAGAGGAAGAAATTAAAGATACCTATAAGCACATGAAAAAATGCTCTAAATCATTATTGATTAGAGAAATGCAAATCAAAACAACTCTTGAGGTACCACACCTCACCAGTCAGATTGGCCAAGATGACAAAACAGGAAAATGACAAATGCTAGAGAAGATGTGGAAAAATTGGAACACTAATGCATTGCTGGTGGAGTTGTGAACTGATCCAACCATTCTGGAGAGCAATCTGGAACTATGCCCAAAGGGCTATAAATAATTTCATACCCTTTGACCTAGCAATACCACTTCTAGTGTTGTATCCCAAAGAGATCATAGAAGTGGGAGGAAGACCCATATGGACAAAAATATTTATAGCAGCTCTTTTTGTGTTGGCAAAGAATTGGAAATCAAGGGGGTGTCCATCAATTGGGGAATGGCTGAATAAGTTGTGGTATATGCATGTAGTGGGATACTATTTTGCTATAAGAAAAGAGGAGCAGATGGACTTCATATTTACCTGGTGAGGCTTATTCGAACTGATGCTGAGTGAGAAGATAAGAGCCAGGAGAAATTTGTACACAATTACAGACACAACATATGTGTGATGACCAACTTTGATCGACTGAATTCTTCTTAGCAATTCAGGGTTATAAGTGAACCCCAAAAGTCTCATGAGGGATAGAGATGTCTACATCCAGAGAAAGAACTGAGTTTGAATCCAGATTAAAGTAAACTACCTGCTCTTTTTTTTCTTGTTTGGTTTTGTTTCCTTTTTCCCATTGTTCATTCCATCTGATATAATCCTTCTTTATAACCTGACTAATGTCTAATGTGAAAGTATTTGCAGATGCTATACTTGATTGTATGCCGCCATGGAGGGGGGAGAAAATTTGAAACTCAAGGAATTGTGGAAATGAATCTTGTAAACTAAACATAAACAAATTAATAAAAACCAAAACATAAAAAAAAATAAAAAAGAGAATATTTTCCTAGAAAGAAGAAACATTTGTATAAGTATGGTTTCTTGTACTCTTTTGCCTTTTCGCATTGAGCTAATAGTTTTCTTTGAAATATAGCCTCTTGTAACTTTGTAGTTTACATTCTACAAATTTAACAGGGTTTACTTATGTCTTTTTCATCAACTACATGGTGCAGTGGATAGAGTGCCTAGCCTGAATTCAAGAAGATCTGAATTCAAATCCAGCCTCAGCAACTTACTAGTGTGTGACCCTAAGGAAATCACTTAACTCTGTTTGCCTTAGTTTCCTCATTGTAATGGAAAGCAAAGAAGTACTTAGCACCTTGTTTCAGCTACTTATGTACTTAATGCCTTGTCTGAGCCCCTTGTAGGAGATACTTGCTGACATAACAGGAAAAGTGGGACAGGAAAGAGAACCACTATATGGAGGAGCACAAGCTAGGATTGAGCAGAACTGAGAAGGGAACACTTGTGGTGACTGGCACTTTTTCTGTTTCTGTTGATTTGTGTTTTTGATAATTTGTACAGAAGCTCTGGGACCTTACTGGAAGCCCAAGAGGATTTTCTTGTTGTCTGTTTACAGAAGTCCTGAAGGAGGGTTTCAGAAGTCCTGGGACTATGCTAATGATTTGTGTTAATTTCTCAGACCTTGTTTGTGGGTCTGTGTTGATGATGGTGCCAGCAACATGTGTGAATGTTGTTTTGGCTCTGTTAAGCTTTGTCTTCCCAGAAATAGAACCTACAAAAGGACTTGAGGTGGACTGGATACTGAGCTTTGATATGGAACAAGAGCTGGACAAGGAACTGGATGAGGAGCTGAGAGCTGCCTGCCTGTGAATCCAGATGATGGTTGGGTAGATTCAGGCAGGAGCTGGACCTCTGGAAGAGGAACCATGGAATCTGGGAGCCAGCCTTGAGCCAAGATGAAAAGACCTCTCCTTGGATACTTAGTGCTGACTGAGAAGATCATGATTTACTGTGGCCTAGGGGTGGGAGAACTTTATACTTTGTACCTTGTACCCTGTAAGGATGATTGAGTTAAGAATGATTTGAAAGTAATCTCCAATTAAGAGGAAAGAAGACTTTTTGACTGAGAGATTAAGACAATGTGACCTAGGGGTGGGAAAACTTTGACCTTTGTACTTTGTGTCCCTTAAGTAGGCTTGCTCCTTAAAGATGACTGAGTTAAGGACTTACTGAATGATATCTTTTGTTTAAAACTATGTGGCCACTTTAATGATAAGTTGTTATGTTATATCATTGTAAATTCTGTACTTTGGTTTCTGTGAATGTTTTGCCTTAGTTTATCACTGAATAAATAGAGAGTTCATTATACTATGTGATCAGAATCTTAAAGCTATTCACAACAGCAGTCCTCTGGAAAGCTGCTTGTGCTTGGCTTTACACTCATCTTTAAAAAAAGAGCTAGAGAATGAAATGACAAATCACTCTGGTATCTTTTTTTTTTTTTTTAAGCAATTGGGGTTAAGTAACTTGCTCAAGGTTACACGGCTAGTCATTATTTATGCATGGGTGCTCATTTTCTGAGGCCGGATTTGATCTCCGGTCATCCCAACTCCAAGGCCGGCACTCTTACTCACTGCGCCACCTAGCCGCCCCTTTAGGGCATCAGGGTTAAGTAACTTGCCCAAGGTTACACGGCTAGGTTTTTGTTTGTATGGATTAAGTGTCGGAGGCCGGCTCCAAACTCAGATCCTTCTGATTCCAGGGCCGGCGCTCTATTCACTGCGCCACCTAGCCGCCCCTCTGGTATCTTTGCCAAGAAGATCCCAAAGGGGGCCACAAAGAATTGGACATAGCTGAACAACAACTTATGCCTTTTAAATTTTGGTTTAAAAAATCAAATGCGTTTTTCTCCATCCTCTCCTCTAAGATCACAGTATTTCTTCTAAGATCATTCTTAATAAAATTATTAATACCTGAATGGGGCATTCCTTGCCCCCTACACACACACACACACACACACACACACACACACATCTTGTATCTTGTACCCCCTACACAAACATACACTTAAGATAATGGCTACCCCCCAAGGTCACACTGGCATCTTTAGGGTAACTGTGAGAACATTATAACACCCCCCTCCCCTTTAACCTAACACAGATACTAGCCACACAAATCTAAGGACTCTGAGCATGTAAACTGTTGAAGATGTCAAAAATACCAATCACAATTCCAAAAATAGTATTCACTAGCTCAGCCTCATATGTGCTCTGACCAATTAGTATGCCTAAACCTTCATGGTTGATCAAAAAAGCACAATTGCCAATAAGAAGCTACATCAGAAACAGGACTTTTTCTTTACATAAAATGCAATAATTTAGCTTCAAATCACCTTGCTGCCAATGACTTGTTCTGTGATCCTGACAGTTGCTGGTGCCTATATCTCTGTATTGAAGGCTGATGGAGGGAGGACCAAAACTCTTTAAATCCAGACAAGCATGACCTTCAACTGAAAGCACAAAAGCATGTGAAGGGGCCCTACATGGCCTTCACATTCTCTACACTCACTAACCATGATTCAGCCTACTATGTATTTTGTTGTTATTTAGTCATGTTCAGCTCTTCAAGGCCCCATTTGGTATTTAGCTTTAAAACAAAAGTTGTGCGGTGGGTTTTCCAACCACTTGACTTTTTCCTATTACTTCTTTTGGTAGTATGGAGATGATGTTTGCCACATAATTATCTGTTTAGAGAAAAATTGCTACTAAATATTAGGGAATTAGTGGGAGAGACTGATTACTTCTCCAACCATTGTAATTAGCCCCTCAAAACTAGGATACAAGAATGTTTATTTGAGGTCTACCCCATCCCCTTGAAGGCATGAAAAATGCATTAAAATTCCACAACTTAACATAATTAAATCCCACTCTTTTATAATGCATTTTATTCATGGAATGCGCCTTTGTGTGGACCTACTTAGCTGAAGAAGCTGCTGTTTCTTCTCCATCTTCTGGCTTCCATGGCTGCCTTCAAGCCTCAGGAAAAATCTTATCTTCTTTAGGGAGCCTAATGCTATTGCCTTTTCTCTGTTGATTATCTCCAATTAATCTTGCATATATCTTATTTAGGTATAGTTCTTTGCATGTTGTCTCCCACAGTTGACCATGATTTCTTTGAAAATAGGGACTGTCTTTTGCCTTATTTTGAATTACCAGCTGTAAGCACAGTGCATAACACACTGTAGGCACTTAATAATACTTGCTGACTGACTATTATTAGCCAATATTTTCTTCATCTCTCCACAAAATCTTCCATGAAAGCTCTTTTAGGAGTTGATTAATGGGATGAAATGGTCCCAAATATTATTTCTCAAGTCACTACTCAGCTGACTGGGCCTCCACAATGAGTCTTGTGGCTAGCCTCTACCCTAAATTTCACCTCACTTTCCATTAATCCTCCACCTTAAGACACCATTTGGGTCTCTTACAGGTCCAGGGTCAAGAGATGAATGAAGGTCAACGAATGAGTTATTATTGTTCTTCCCCTTTGCCTCCTCAATCGCTAAATGTAAAAATAATGATAAAAAATGATAGTTAACATTTATATAGTACTTTAAGGTTTGAAAAGTGTTTTACAAATATTATCTCATTTTATCTTCACATCAACCATAGAATATAGATACTGTTATTATTATTATCCCTATTTTACAGAGGAGTAAACTAAGGCAGACAGAGGTTAAGTAGATTTCCCAGGGTTACAAAGCCAGTGAGTATATGAGACTGGATTTTTTATTAATTTATTTTATTTTTAATTTATGGAATAAAACAAGTATTTCTATACCATAGTATAATAAAAAAAGATGATTGCACATGAAACTGCAAATGTATTATGTGCAACTTGTTATTCCTTTTAAATATATATATATTAAATTTATCACATAATTTTTTTTTCCTTTATTTTCTTCCTCCCCCCCCTTGTAAAGCCAAGCATGAGCAGCTTTCCAGAGGACTGCTGCTGTGAACAGCTTTTAAGATTCTGATTACACAGTATAGTGAACTCTTAACAAATCAGAGCAAAACATTCACAGAAAATCAAAATACAACATGCACAATGACTTATCACTAAAATGGCCACATAGTTTTCACCAAAGTGGTCACAATTGTTTTCAACAAAGTACAATCATTTAGTCAATCACAAAATCCTTAATCCAATCACAAAGTATAAAAGTCAAAGTTCTTCACCCCTAGGTCACAATAAATCATAATCTCCTCAGTCAGTACACAGTATCCAAGTAAAATCTTCTTTCAGCTTGGCTCAAGGCGGGCTCTCAGTTTCCATGGTTCCTCTTCCATGGTACCAGCTCCAAGTGTCACCTGGGTTCAAAGGCAGGCAGCTCCTACTTCCTTATCTAGTTCATTCAGTTCCCATTCCATATTGAAATTCACATTATCTAGTCCACTTCAAGTCCTTCACAGTTCCTGTTTCTGGGAAGACAAAGCTTGACAGAACCACAATAATATTCATACACATTGCTAGCACCATCATCAATTCACTATCTGCCTGTGAAGTCAACTCAGACCCACCAACAAGGTCTGAGAACTTAACACAAATCATCAACACAGAAATCATCACAGACCCACAAACAGGGTCCAACAGGTCAGCACAAATCATCAGTAAAGTTCCAGGACCTCCAAAATCCTCCTCCAGGACTTCTGTAAACATACAACCAGAACATCCTCTTTCAGGGCTTCCAGTAAGGTCCCAGGGCTCCTGTACAAAGTATCACAAACAAAGATCAACATAGACAGAGCAGACAGAGTGCTGGGATACCACAACTTTCCTCCTTCTTGACTCTGCCACCACAAGAGTCCTCTTCTCAGTTCTGCTGTCTCTAGCCTGGAAATTGTACCTGTATATGGTCATTAGATCCTCCCCTTCCTGTTGTAGGTGTTCATGAGTTCTAGGGTTCACAAGTCATGTGGTTCACAGTTCTGTTTCTTAACAGACTTGACACAAGGCTCAAAAGAAACTTGAACTGAAACAGAGTGTTAATTCAATAGCTGAAACAAGGTGTGAACTACTTCTGTGCTTGCCATTACATCCCCCCCCCTAGAGATAGACACCATTAAATACACATAAATATATATTTGTAAAATTACTCTATACATATTTCTGACAGTTTTTTCTCTAGATACAGATAGTGTCTACCTTCATATGTCCTTTATAGCTAATTTGGATATTTATAATAATCAAAATGGCATTCTTTCAAAGTCATTCTTAAAACAATAATGCCAGGGGCAGCTAGGTGGTACAGTGAATCCAGCCTCAGATATTTAACACTTACAAGCCATGTGACCTTGGGCAAGCCACTTAACCCCAATTGCCCTGCCTTCTCCCCTCCAAAAATTAAAAAAAACAAACAAAAAACCCAATAATGCCATGAGATGGCATTTGAACTCACATCTTCCTGACTATAGGTCCAGCATTCTAAGTATAAGGGAGAGAGCTTGGATTTCTTCCTTCCTTCCTTCCTTCCTTCCTTCCTTCCTTCCTTCCTTCCTTCCTTCTTTCCTTTCTTTCTTTCTTCCTTCCTTCCTTCCTTTCTTTCTTTGCTTTTTGGAGGGGGGAAGGTAGGGCAATTAGGGTTAAGTGACTTGCCCAAGGTCACACAGCTAGTTTTTGTGTTACATGCTTGAGGTCGTATTTGAACTCAGGTCATCTTGACTTTAGGGCTGGTGCTCTATTCACTGCGCCACCTAGCAGCCCCCAGAGTCTGAATTTCTAAGAGTCTGGTTTTACAATTCTGCCTTTACTTTTGTGTTTGCTATTTTGTTTGGGTTTTTTTGTTTGTTTAAGTATTTACTTAAATACTTCTCAGTCACTCCTTTTGTGACCCTCATGTCATTAAGATGCTTGAAATATGCTCTCTTTTGGGGAGTTCTTAACAAAAAGTACATTGTGGTTGTTCTGCCAGGTCACATCATATGTTTGAATAAAGCATGAATGCACTTGACTGAGCAATGATCCTGTCTGTATGAATGAACTTTAAAAGAGCAGCATTGTTCAGATGAGAGCTGTGTAGTGACATCAAACATGGAACTCTTCAGCATGAATGAAGAAATCTCATCCAAGTACAAGTGTGAAGACAAATCTAAGCCACTTTGTTAAACATAAGAAACCAGAGGAGAAGAAAATAAAATGTTTATTTTGCTACATGGCAATATATCAGATGGGAAACAAGAGGACCCTTGTGAGTATCATACCAAGAAGATATCATGAGACTTGAGGAGTTAATAGGGAGCTAGGAAAGGGCTATAGCAGTCAGAGGCATGCCACAGACAAAGCAGAGCTGAGACAAGGAAACTCCATACAGGACCTAATTACTCCAAGCTGTGGGAGTTCTATGTAGCAGGGCAAGGGCAATCCAATGACTGCCAGGGAAATGTCCTTACTTGTAGAGAGGAGGCTCATTAACAAGTTCAGACAGAGAACAGCTGAAGTCCTGGGATAATCGTCAGGCCTTTCAGAGGGAGCCAGAAGGTCAGATAATTGGAAGGAGGGAAGAGAGGGGGCGGTTGCCAATGCTCAATGCCAAGGTCGTTGAAATATCTAGGATTCTCAGACATAACCCCAGAGGGTTAGGTCCAATGTCTCTGATCAACTTCCCTTATAGAATGTATCCTACACATTGATTTATATCCTGCACATTTGATCCTACACATTGATGCTAGCTATTGTCTTATATCTTTCTACTATTCATGACTAAACTCCTTGAAAAAGCTATATACAGTCAGTACTTCTATGTCCTCTCCTCTCCTTCTCTTCTAAACCCTCTGTACTTACTATGGCTTCAGACTTCATTATTAAACTGAAACTGTCTTTTCCAAAATTACCATTAATCTCTTAATTGCCTAATCTAGTGACTTTTTTTTTAAACCCTAATCTTTCTTGACCAATATGGCATTTGACACTTCCCTGCTGGATATTCTCTCCTCCCTAGATTTTCATGACATGACTCTCTCCTGTTTCCCCACTGTCTGATTGATTCTCAGTCTCATTCATTTTATGTTCTCTAATCATGAGTTTCCCCCAGGAATCTGTCCTGGGTTCCCTTCTCTTTTCACTCTATATTATCTCACTTTGTGATCTCATTAGCTCTTGTTGGTTCAATTATCTTTGCTATATAGATGATTCTCAGATCTACAATCCAGTCTTTTTCTCCTGACCTATAGTTGCAGATTTCCAATTACCACTTAGACATCTCAAATTGCTTGTCTTGTAGGTATCTTAAACTCAAGTCCAGAACAGAACTCATTAACTTTCCATTTGTAGGCATCTTAAACTTAATAGGTTCAATACAGATTTCATTAGCTTTCCCCACACACTCTGCTCATTTCTGAACTTGCATATTACTGTTAAGTGTACTACCATCCTCTCATCCATTCTTTGGTATTATCCTTGGTGAACCATTCTCGCTCAACCAATGTTTCCAATGTGAGGCTCCTCTCCACTCACAGATACACAACTCTAGCTCAGACTCAAATCATCTCTCACCTACACTCTAATGACAGCTTTCTGACTGGTCTTCCTCAAGTCTCTCCCCTGTCCAGGCCATCCTCTACTCAGCTGCCAAGCATAAATCTGATCATGTTACTCCTCTATCCCCAATATTCACACTGCAGTTTTCCCTCACTAACTTGTATCAGCTCCTTCATTCACTGAAAGCACTGGGAAAACTCTAAAGCAATCTCGCAGAAATTAAGTTTAGATCAACAACTCACAATACATACATACATATATCATATGTATTATATCTATCTATCTATCTATGTATATATATACATACATATATATATATACACACACAAGCTTCAAATTGATATGTGAATTAGATCTAAAAGGTCATATCAAACACAAAATAGAGTAGAAAGAAATGACCTCTTACATCTATAGACAGGGGAAGAGTTAGTAACCAAAGGATGTATTTGGGAAATGTTATAAAGTGAAATTGACAGACCTTGGCAACCAACTGGATATAGGGGAGGGTGTGAAAGGTATCAAGGAATTCAGGATCACCCTAGGTTGTAAGCGTGAGGGACAAGGAGGCTAATGTTTCCTGTACAATGATAGGAAAGTTTGGAAATAGGAAGGTTTCAACTTCCATTTTCAGTTCTGCCCCTTTCCTGCCTACATAGGGAAGAGGAATTATGAAGTAGGGACTTCTATCTGACCATCTGATTGTCATGCCTCCCATCTCATGCTTCACTTAACTCCAGTCTAATCTTTAACTTCTATTGGGAAGAGGAGTAGCACCCTCTACTCAATGATGAATATTCTCACCTTTAGTAATATCTTTCACTTGACTGCTGTAGATCATCATCCAAACCCCACTCCCCACACCCCATCACCTGATTCCTCATTTCAATTCCTTTCAACCATCCTGTACCAAAGCTTAAACCAAATGTCACCCAGCCATTCCATTGTGTTTTCTAGAATGTTTGTTCCATATGCAACAAAACTTTCCTTCATCTTAAATCTTTTCCTCTCCCACTCCTTCCATATACTAGCTCTTACTGAAACCTTTCTCCCCACTGATGACATAACTTCCCCCAACCCCCTGCCTTTAGTAATGGCTGCACCTTCACTCATCCTTGATGTACTGGTTGAGGCAGAGGAGTTGGAATACTCCTTACTCCCCATTGTGATATCCAGGTTCTTTTCATATCTCCATCATTCAATAACCTCTCTTACTTTAAAGTTCAAATTATTCATATGTACCACCCAATCAGAATTCTGGTAGCTATCGCTACAGACTCCCCAGGACATTCCTCTTCCTTCGTCAGTGAGTTAAGTACCTGGTTCAGAATTTTTCTCTGCTCCCCAGTTGCTGCCCTCATACTAAGGGTACTTCAGTATACATACTGACTCTCCTTCAAACACCTTAACTAGCCAGTTCCTCAACCCACTCACTTTTCAGAGCTGCTATTCCACCCCACCTTCAGCCACACCCCACCCTGAACTCCAATTCCTTAACCCCTCAATTCTCTCCCAGATCCTCTTAACTGAATCAACCACTTTCTCCTCTTTTCCCCATCTTGACCTCTTGAAGAATCAATTCAATTCTACAATGTTCTCCTCTCTTGAATCCCTAGCCGCCTTGTCATAGAGATGATTATGCCTAACCAAGCCTCAACCTTGGATCACTCCTACCATTTTCCATCTTCACTCCTACACATCTGATTCTGAATGAAGATGGAGAAAATCACACGACCCTTTGGACTGTGTCCACTATAAATTTATGTACAGCCTCTACTGGGCTCTTATTGCTGCCAGGCAACCCTGTACCTCCTTCATCAATTCATTCTCCCACTCTCCATATGATTCTTCCAAACCTTGTTATGAACCTTCCAACCTGCCTTCCCCCCTCCAAAACCTCTTATAGCTTCCCCCCATCCAAATCACTCCACTGAGAATTTCGTGTCATATTTACAGAAAAAAGTTGAGGTCATTCCCCTTGAGCTCCCTCTTCTCCCCTCTTCCTCATCTCCTATCACTCAGATACCTTCTGTCACTCTCTACTCCTTCACTTCTATTTCATATGATGAAGTTGCCTTCCCCTTACCAAGGCCAACCCTTACACTTGTTTAACTGATCCTATTTCTTCCTATCTCCTCTGACTTATTGCCCCCTCTGGTATTCCAACTTTCCCTTCTTTTCAATTTCTCCCTCTCTATTGGCTCATTCACTACTTCCTACAGCTATGTCCTTTTCTCTTCTATCTTGAAAAAACCTTCACTTGATACTTCTATCCACAATAACTAATGTCCTGTATTTTTTCTGCCCTTTTCAGTTAAACTCCTCAAAAAGGCCATCTTTAAGAGCTGCCTCCACTTTCCTCCCTCTCTCTTCTTAACCCCCTATAATCAAGCTTCTGATCTTAACATTCCACCTAAAATGCTGTCTCCAAAGTTACTAATGATCTCTCAGTGGCCAAACCCAATGGCCTTTTCTCTGTCTTCCTTCTCTTTGATCTCTTTTTGCCTGTAACAGTGTTGACCCTTCTCTTCTTGATATTTTCTTCTCTCTGTGTATTGGGACACCAAGTCTTTCCTCGTTCTCCCCTTATCTGACTGCTCCTTTTTCTCCTTTGATAAATCCTCTTCCAGATCATTCCCTCTAAATATCTCTCAGGCTTTTTTTTTTTTTTTTTTTGCTCGGGCTCTCTTCTCTTCTATACTACTTCACTTGGTTATCTCATCAACTCCCATCAATTTAATTATATTCTCTATGCTGATGATTCTCAAATCTACCTATGTTGGGGTCATCTAGGTGGCACAGTAAGTAGAGCACTGACCCTGGAGTCAGGAGGACCTGAGTTCAAATCCTACCTCAGACACTTGACACACTTACTAGCTATGACCTTCGGTAAGTCACTTAACCCCAATTGTCCTGCCTTCCCCCCTCCAAAAAAAAATCTATCTATCCTGCCCAAATCTCTCTACCAATCTTCAATCTCACATCTCCAACTGCATGTTAGATATCTCAGACTAGATGTCCAATAAACAACTTAAACTTATGTCCAAAAGAGAACTCTATAATATTTCCCTCTAAACCCTACTGCTGGCAATGACATGGCAGCGGGAAGTGGTAGATTCCTTATTCTAGGGTAAGTCCTTTAAAACAGATGGAAAAAGTCAGGTTTGGCCCTTTTCACCCTCACTTCAGTAGACATGTTATGCCCACCAAGAGATGAAAGGGACAAGGCTCTAGCCTGTGATATTTACACACATAAATATGTTTATAGTAGTTTTTTGTCATAGCAAAGAACTGAAAATTAGGGGCCTGTTTGTCAGTTAGGGAATGGTTGAACAAATTCTGGTACGTGAATATAACGTTCAGTTATTCATTTCTTTTTTTTTTTTAAATTAATTTATTAGTTTAGTTTCAGTTAACAAGATTCAATTCCATAGTTCCTTGATTTTCAAATTTCCTTTACTTCCCTCCCCCCTCCCTTCATGACAGCATATAGTACAGTATAGGGTCTGCACATGAATTCATATTAAACATTATTCCAATTACAAAGGCATATTGTACTAGGTGGGATGAAAGATGGTAAGGAAGAAGTAAAACCAAACAATGAGAAGAACAAGATCATTTAGTTTGCTTCCATCAGTATTCAGGCTCAGTTCTTTCTAGTTATATCTCTGGATGGCGTATTTCTCACTTTCTTGAGTCATTCGGGATTAACTTATATCACTGCATTGCTGAAAAGAGTCCAGTCTGTCATAGTTGGTCGTCACAGATATGGTATGTCTGTGATTGTATACAAATTTCTTCTGATTCTACTCTTCTCGCTCAGCATCAGTTTGTATAAGTCTCTCCAGGTAATTATGAAATCTGTCACCTCCTCGTTTCTTATAGCACAATAATATTCCATTACATTCATATACCACAACTTGTTTAGCCATTCCCCAATTGATGGGCACCCCTTTAGTTTCCAATTCTTTGCAACCACAAAAAGGGCTGCTAAAAATATTTTTGTACATATGGTTCTTCCTCCCACTACTATGATCTCTTTGGGATATAACCCTAGGAGTGGTATGGCTGGGTCAAAGGGTATGAAATTATTTATAATCCTTTGGGCATAATTCCAGATTGCTCTCCAGAATGGTTGGATAAGTTCACAACTCCACCAGCAATGTATTAGCGTTCCAATTTGCCCACATCCTCTCCAGCATTTGTCACTTTCTTGTTTTGTCATCTTAGCCAATCTGACTGGAGAGATGTGGTATCTCAGAGTTGTTTTGATTTGCATTTCTCTAATTAATAGTGATTTAGAGCATTTCTTCATATGCTTATAGATATCTTTAATTTCTTTCTCTGAAAACTTCCTGTTCATATCCTTTGACCATTTATCAATTGGGGAATGACTTGTATTCTTATAGATTTGACTCAATTCTCTGTATATTTTAGAAATGAGTCCTTTATCAGAGACATAGGTTGTAAAATTCTTTCCCAATTTCCCACCTCCCTCTTGATCTTGGTTACATTGGCTTTGTTTGTACAGAAGCTTTTCAATTTAATGTAATCAAAATTATCCATTTTGCATTTTATAATGCTCTCTAATTTTTGCTTGGTCCTAAAATCTTCCCCTCTCCACAAGTCTGTCAGGTAAACTATTCCTTGCTTTCCGCAATTGCTTACAGTATCATCCTTTACACCTAGATCATGCACCCATTTAGACCTGATTTTGGTATATGGTGTTAGATAGTGATCTATGCCCACTTTCTGCCATACTGTATTCCAGTTTTCCCAGCAGTTTTTGTCAAATAGTGCATTCTTATCCCCAAAACTGGGGTCTTTGGGTTTATCGAACAATAGATTACTATATTCATTAACTGCTGGGTCTCCTGCGCCTAATCTATTCCATTGATCCACTACTCTACACCTCTGCCAGTACCAAGCAGTTTTGATGACTGCTGCTGTATAATACAGATTAAGATCTGGCATAGCTAGTCCACCTTCCCTAGCATTTCTTTTCATTAATTCCCTTGATATTCTAGACCGTTTGTTTTTCCAAATAAATTTTGTTATTATTTTGTCTAACTCTACAAAGTAGTTTTTTGGTAAATTGATTGGAATGGCACTAAATATATAATTTAGTTTGGGTAAAATTGTCATTTTTATTACATTAGCTCGACCCAGCCACGAGCAATTGATATTTTTCCAACTATTTAGATCTGTTTTTATTTGTGTGAGAAGTGTTTTGTAGTTGTGATCATATAGATTCTGGGTTTGTTTTGGCAAGTAGATTCCCAAATATTTTATAATGTCTACAGTGACTTTAAATGGGATTTCTCTTTCTATCTCTTGCTGTTGAGTTTTATTAGAGATGTATAGGAAAGCTGAGGATTTATGTGGGTTTATTTTATATCCTGCAACTTTGCCAAATTTATTTATTGTCTCAAGTAATTTTTTACTTGATTCTCTAGGATTCTCTAAGTATATTATCATATCATCTGCAAAGAGTGACAGCTTGGTCACTTCTTTGCCTAATTTGATTCCTTTGATTTCTTTTTCTTCTCTAATTGCTACTGCTAACGTTTCTAGTACCAGATTGAATAAGAGGGGTGATAGTGGACACCCTTGTTTCACTCCTGATCTTATTGGAAAGGCTTCTAGTTTATCCCCATTGCATATAATACTTGCTGATGGTTTTAGATAGATGCTAGCAACTATTTTAAGGAAGGCTCCATTTATTCCTATACTTTCTAGTGTTTTTAATAGGAATGGATGTTGTACTTTGTCAAAAGCCTTTTCTGCATCTATTGAGATGATCATGTGGTTTTTGCTAATTTTGTTGTTGATATGCTCAATTATTTTGATGGTTTTCCTAATATTAAACCATCCTTGCATTCCTGGAATGAATCCTACCTGATCAGGGTGTATTATTTTTGTGATAAGTTGTTGGAGTCTTTTGGCTAATATTTTATTTAGAATTTTTGCATCTAAATTCATGAGGGAAATTGGTCTATAATTTTCTTTCTCTGTTTTATCTCTTCCTGATTTAGGAATCAGTACCATATTTGTGTCATAGAAAGAGTTTGGTAGGACTCCTTCTTCACTAATTTTCCCAAATAGTTTGTAGAGTATTGGAATCAATTGTTCTTTAAATGTTTGATAGAATTCACTAGTGAACCCATCTGGCCCTGGAGATTTTTTCCTAGGGAGTTCATTGATGGCTTGTTTGATTTCTTTTTCTGAGATGGGGTTATTTAGGTAATTCACTTCCTCTTCAGTTAATCTGGGCAACTTGTGATTTTGTAAATATTCATCCATTTCACTAAGATTGTCATATTTATGTGCATACAATTGGGAAAAATAATTTCTCATTATTTTTTTGATTTCCTCTTCATTGAAGGTAGATTCACCCTTTTTATTTTTGATACTCATAATTTGGTTTTCTTCTTTCTTTTTTTTTATCATATTGACTAAGGGTCTATCAATTTTGTTGATTTTTTCATAAAACCAGCTCTTAGTTTTATTTATTAATTCAATGGTTTTCTTAATTTCAATTTTATTAATCTCACCTTTGGTTTTCAATATTTCTAATTTAGTACTATATTGGGGATTTTCAATTTGTTCTTTTTCTAGCTTTTTCAATTGCATGTCCAATTCATTGACCTCCCTTCTCTCTGCTTTAATTAAGTATGCACTCAGGGATATAAAACTTCCCCTGAGAACTGCCTTTAGTGCATCCCACAAATTTTGGTATGTTGTTTCATTATTATCATTCTCTTGAATGAAATTATTGATTGTTTCTATAATTTCTTCTTTGACCCACCAATTTTTTAGGATTAAATTGTTTAGTTTCCAATTAGTTTTTAGTCTATCTTTCCATGGCCCTTTATTGCATATAATTTTTATTGCATCATGATCTGAGAATGATGCGCTTACTATTTCTGCCTTTCTGCACTGGATTGTGAGGTTTTTATGCCCTAGTACATGGTCTATTTTTGAGTATGTACCATGCACTGCTGAGAAGAAAGTAAATTCCTTTTTATCCCCATTCAGTTTTCTCCAGAGATCCATCATATCTAGTCTCTCTAAGATTCTATTTACCTCCTTAACTTCTTTCTTGTTTATTTTGAGGTTAGATTTATCGAGTTCAGAGAGGGCAAGATTAAGGTCCCTCACTAGTATAGTTTTGCTATCTATTTCTTCCTCTAATTCCTTTAATTTCTCCTCTAGGAATTTGGATGCTATACCACTTGGTGCATATATATTAAGTAGTGATATTGCTTCATTCTCAATGGTGCCTTTTAGTAGGATATAGTTTCCTTCCTTATCTCTTTTAATTAGATCTATTTTTGCTTTTGCTTTATCTGAGATAAGTATTGCTACCCCTGCTTTTTTTACTTTAGCTGAGGCATAATAAATTTTACTCCAACCTTTTACCTTTACCCTGTGGGTATCCCTTTGTTTCAAATGTGTTTCTTGAAGACAGCATATTGTAGGATTATGGTTTTTAATCCATTCTGCTATCCGCCTCTGTTTTATGGGAGAGTTCATCCCATTCACATTCACAGTAATGATGACTATCTGTCTCTTCCCTTCCATCCTATTCCCTCCCCTGTTTATGTTTTTGTTTATTCCTTCTCCCTTCCCCTCCTTGAAGTTTTCCCTTTTGACCGCCCCCTCCCTCAGTGTTCCCACCCAGTGACACCCCTTCTTAACCTACCCTCTCCCCTTACTACTATTTCCCTCCCTTATAATCCCTCCCTTTAGTCTCCTCCTTTTCACCCCCCCTTACCCTCCCACTATCTATAGGACACAATAAATTTTTATACTTATCAGAGTAAATTACTCCCCATTTAATTCCAAACCAATGAGAGTAAATTTCAAACAGTGCTCCTCTCCCTCCCTCCAATTCCTCTATTTAATGAATTTATGTGTCTATTCACGTTAGATTCTTAAACTTCACTGATTAATTTGATCCTTCTTTGAACCAGAACCAGTGAGAATAGTGTTTAAATGATGTTCCTCTCCCTCTTACTTTCCCTTCTTCTATAGTGTGTTTTGATGCCTCTTCAGATGGCATATTTTACCTTTTCCTAGCTCATCCTTTCCTTTTTCCCATTACAGTACCATTGATCCCCTTAATAGTCTTTTTTTTTAGACTCCATGTTAGTGCATTCATACCCACACCCTCTAAGTATAACCCTTTTGCAGGTCATGATAATCATAGAGATTTCAAATATTGACAGTTATCAGCTCCACATATAGGGATGTGAACATTTTGCTCTTGTTGCATCCCAGGTAATGAGCTTGTGTTTGTGGGTGTGGGTGTGTGCACTTCTGCATGTGTGAGTCTATGTTACCCTTGTTTACCTTTTTATGTTCTTCTGGAGTCTTGTAATTGGAGATCAAATTTTCCATTGAGCTCTGGCTTTTTCATTAGGAAAGTCTGGAAGTCCCTTACTTCATTAAACGTCCATCTCCTTGCCTGAAAGATTATGCTCAGTTTTGCCGGGTAGTTAATCCTTGGTTGTAGTCCTAGCTCTCTTGCCCTACGAAATATCAAATTCCAGTCCCTCCACTCTTTTAATGTAGAAGCTGCTAGGTCCTGTGTGATCCTAACTGTAGTTCCTCGATATTTGAATTGTTTCTTTTTGGCTGCTTGTAGAATTTTTTCTTTAATCTTATAATTATGGAATTTGGCTACTATATTTCTTGGAGTTTTCAGTTTGGGATCTCTTTCAGGAGGAGTCCGGTGAATTCTATCAATAGCTGTTTTATCTTCTGATTCCAGGACCTCAGGACAGTTTTCTTTGACAATCTCTTGGAGGATGTTGTCTAGACTGCTTTTCTCATCATGGCTTTCTGGTAGACCAATAATTCTTAGGTTGTCTCTCCTGGATCTGTTCTCTAGGTCAGTTATTTTTCCAGTGAGATATTTTACATTTTCTTGCAATTTTTCGATCATCTTGTTTTTTTCGATTGACTCCTGCTGCATCATAGAGTTCTGAGTTTCAGTTTGATTGTATCTAATTTTTAGTGAATTATGGTCTTCAGTGAGTTTTTGAAGTTCCTTTTTTAGGGAGGTATTTTCTTTTTCCAAGTTGGTCATTGCCTCCCTGATTTGGTCTTTAAAATTTTTCTTAAGCTCCTCCAGGAATGCTATTTGGGCTTGAGACCAGATCATGTTTCCTTCTATGGTCTCTGGTGTGGGCAGAGAGTCTATATTGTCCTGTGTGTTTTGTTGTTCTTGCCCTGCATAGTATGCTCGAATAGACTTTCTTGCCTTCCCCTTCTCCTTTTCAGCTTCCTTCCTTCCCATTGTGACTTCCTGTTTCTTAGTGTCTCAGGCTATGAGTTTGGGGCCTGATCCTTGACTTTGAATACCTCTGGGTGGCTAGTTTATGGCTAAGTCAGGGAAGTCAGTGAGGAATGTAGATGTGTAGGTGGGGATGAGTCTGACCACTTCAGATTTCTGCCTCTATACCCCTGGGCTATAAGTAGGCTTTTGTTGGTGAGGTGAGGTGGGGCTTGTTGGGTCCCCTCCCTCTCTTCTCTTCAGATTCCTGGCTGTCTCAGTTACACCCTTTCTTGGAGATTCTCAAGCCTGAGGCTATTTCCATTAACTTGGGATTTCAATCTGGGTGGGAGACTTATCTTTGGGTTTTCTGCTTCATGAAGGAGGGATGGGAGGATCGGAGCAGCTAGAATTTACTTTGCCATTCCAGCCCCTGTATTATACAGGCAGGCAGTTTCTAAACTTCCAGGCTGGGGGCTGAATGCAGCCTGAGAAGCCACTCTCTCCACTGGGGGCCCGACTCTCCTACCTGGCTCCAATGATCCGTTCCCTCTGCGAGATGACTGCGATTCATCCTTGGTAAGTCTGCAGGCTGGGGCTTTTTCTCTCTCTGGTGTAGTCTGCTTGCCTGCTCTTAGGTCTGAGCTGTGCAGACCCCACGTGCTCTGGGCTCGACCTGTATGGACACTCTGGGCAACCTCCTGGGCTGGATTCTGCCACACTCTGTCTTCCACTGGGCTCCGTCACTCCGGAATCCGCTCAGATTTACAGTTATTCATTTCTTATGGTACAATTTTATTGTGCAACAAAGGAGATTGTTTCAAAGGAGCCTGTAAAGACTTGTATGAATTAACACAAAATAAAGAGAGCATAACCAAGAGAACAGTTTATATTATAACAATAGCATTATAAGAATTTTTTAAAAGTTTGAAAAACTTAAGCACTTGAATCAATGTAATATTCAAATATTAGTCTAGAGAATTGTTGTTGAAGAATGCTACCCATCTTTTGATGGACTAAATATAAAGAATGAGACACATATTTGGACAGGGTCAATGGGTAACTATTTTTCTTGACTGTACATATTTATTACAAGGCTTTTCTTTTCCTTTTTTCCCCTTTTTCCCCCTTTTTCCATTTTTTCCTCTTATGAGAAGAGGAAAAAAATTAATGCTTATGAATTTTTTATAAAATAAAATAAAATTTAAAAAAGAATAGAGTGTCACCTTAAGTGGCACATAGAAGAGAAGAAGTAGTCCATGTACAAGAATATATATGGCAGCTATTTTAATCATAACAAAGATTTAGAACAGGCTTGCACAATTTAGGACCCATGGCCATTTACAGCCCTCACAGGCTGAAGGATTTCTGGTGCCCATGAAAAATGTAGAGGAAAACATCCTTTGTATGTAGAGGAAATCCTTTGGCATGCTGCAAACATCCTACAGGTTATAAGTGACTTGTGCGCCACAAGTTGTGCAGGTCCAAATTAGAGAGTAAGAGGGTGCCCATTAATTGGGGTATGGCCAAAAAATTTGTAATGTATATGATTATTGTACCATAAGAAATTATCAAAATGATAGTTTCAGAGAACTATGGGAAACTGATGCAGAGTAAAGTAAGCAGAATTCCAAGAATAATTTATATATAAGTCATGCATATTGCTCACATAGGCCATTTTAACGTAAGAATGGGCTTGTCTAATTGCGGCTTACAAGTAGCCGTCAATAGATATTATAGTAATCACCCGCCTCTCACCAAGGGAGACTCTGATTTCTGCCTAGAGGAAAGCAAAAGACCAGGACCATTACACTGGTGTACCAGACCAGAATTATAACTATCTGTTCTAATAAATATTGTTAGTCTAGGGGAAATTATTTTCTGGATTTAAGATGTTTTGCTAGTTGCCATTTCTTAAAGAGGGAGGGGTGCATATTATATTCACAGGTTTGGTCCTTTCCCACCAAATGCTACTTGTACGAAAGATTATCACAAATATTGAATAGTAAATAAACCCATTTGTCCAAGAAGACAGCAAACAAATATGCAGAGCCAAGTAAAGCAATTTCCTTATTGTTCATACGTAGATCTGTGTCTCATCCTGCATATTTTGTACATCACTTCTCTGTCAAAGAGAAAAAAATGATGCATTTCTCATCATCAAATGGAGACTTGGTTAAGTGGTACAAGTAAAAAGTATTACCACTATGTGAGACCTCAACAAAATCTCCATTTTCATTATTGAGCTTCATGTATAGTAGGATTAAAGCAAATGAGTGACGTCACTAAGTCTGGCACCAATAGGGTAAGCCTCCAGGAGTGAACTAGGCCAGCTCAGAAACATAGCAGACTAAAGCTTCCATGCTGCTCAGCAGTTCCAGCTGAACTATTTTTAAACCCTAAAAGGTGATGCTGGTAAAGTACAGTACTCAACATGCCAGTAAATTTGGAAAACTCAACAGTAGTCATTGTATTGGAAAAGATCAGTTCACATCCCAATCCTAAAGAAGGGCAATGCCAAGGAATGTTCAAATTACCAAACAATTGTGCTCATTGTACACACCAAAAAGGTGATGCTTAAGATTCTGCAAGCTAGGTTTTAGCAATATGTGAACTGAGAATTACCAGAAGATTAGGCTGGTTTTCAAAGAGGCAGAGGAACTAGAGGAGAAATCATGCAAGGGCCTATACATACAAGATATATACAATGCCCATGGAAGGTAATCTCAAAGGGAAGGAACTAGCATGTGGTTGTACCAGGAAAGGCATCTTATAGAGGGTAGGATTTGAGATGAGTCTTGAAGGAAAAAGAGAAGTGAGAGGAAGAACATTTAGGCATCGTGGGTAGCCAGTGCAAAGGTACAAAACTGGTAGGAAGTAGCATGCGTAAGGAAAATCAAGAAGGCCAAGGTAGCTGGATCGTAGAGTAAGTAGAGGGGGATGAATTATAAGAAGAATGGAAAGGGGTCAGATTGTAAAGGGTTTTAAATGTCGAATAGTGTATTTCATATTTGATCCTGGAGGTAATGTTCTGAAGATCACCTGGCAGGATAAGGTACCAGACACTAAGGTCTTTTCTTGAACTAAATTGCCAGACATTCAAACCCTACTGCAGAGAGTGCAACTCCAATGGACTGGTCATGGTGTTTGAATGCCAAAGTATGATTATCTAAAAGGCTATTTTGCAGAGATCTCACACCAAGCAAGTGCTCACATGATGGTTAGAAGGGATGCAAGGACATTCTCAAGGTCTCTCTGAAAGACTTTGAAATTGAATGCATGACCTGGGAGATTTTGACAAAGAACCACCCAGTGTAGTATACCCGCATCAAAGAAGGTGTTGTGCTCTATGAGCAAAGCAGAATTGAAGTAACTCAAAAGAAATATCAGAGGCACAAACATAGAGAACCCACCCCAAATGTTCACATGGACTACTTGTGCCTGATATGTGATGGACCATTCTGAGCTCCTACTGGTCTGACCAACCACAGTTGAGCACACTGTGACCTGACTCTACCTTAGTGATGTCATTTTGGTCCTCTCTGAGAACAAAGGACAACCAACCGACCAATACAGAGACACTTGTCCTTTGCTACGTAAAGGACCTATGCTTTAGGAAAATCACTTACAGTCAATAAGAGGCCAGACTAGAGCAAGTTGAGACTTTGAGACAGTGAGCAGGCTATTGCCATGGTCTGGGTTTGAAGGTCTGTGCCAGGTTGCTTGAGTAGAGAAGAGGGGACTTATGTGAGAGATGCTATAAAAGTAGAAATGATGAGAATTGGCAACAGATTAGAGATAAGTAGTGAGTGCTTTGTTGTTCAGTCATGTCTGACTCTTCATGACCTCATCTGGTTTTTTTTCCTAAAAGATACTGTAATGGTTTGCCATTTCTTTCTCTAGCTCTTTGTACAGATGAAGAAACTGAGGCAAACAGGGTCAAGTGATTTGCCCAGGGTTATACAACTAATAAGTATCTGAGACCAGATTTGAACTCATGAAGATCTTCCTTACTCTAGGCCCAGTACTTTGTCCACTGAGCCACCCGGAGGAGTTAAGGATTATACTGAGAATGTGAGCCTGGGTAACTGAGAGTGTGGTAGTACCCTCAACAGTAATAGGGAAGTTGGGAAACAGGAGGCTTTGAGGAGGGGGAAGATAATAAGTCATGTTATGGATATGTTGAGTTTAAGTGGCCTACAGGATATTCTTTTGAGGCAATTTTCTATATGAGACTGAAGCAGAAGACTCCTCCTTCTATACAGCCAGTACCAACTGACAGACACAGGAGCATATTATTTCTTTTTGTTTTTTAATTAACTTTGTAAACAGTTTTAATTAGTTAAATTTTAAAAATTCTATTTTATTTTAATTTGTGTAATAAAACTCACTAAAACAATGGCAAAGAAAAACAAGTTAGAAGAGGTAGCCAAGTCATTCAAATCCTGACTTCAACCTCACCTAGAAGGGAACCTGCTTCAATGGCCATATGTAAGCAGTTGCTATTTCTCCCCCACCCCACCTCTCACTGGAAGTCCCAGAAAAAAAGCCACGTGTAATAATAATAATAATAATAATAATAATAATAATAATAATAACAACAACAACAACAGCTTGTATTTATATAGTGCTTTATGGTTTGTAAAGCCTTTTTTTTTTTTTACAAATGTTGTCCCATTTATTCTCACAACAATCCTATGAAATAGGTGCTACTATCATCCCTATTTTATAGATGTAGGAACAGTTCAGTGACTTGCTCACAATCACATAGCTGGGAAGTATCTGAAACCAGTTTTGAAGTCATGTCTTCCTGACTCTAGGTCCAGTATTTATCTACTGATCTTCCAGCTGCCTCCAGACGTAGGAAGGAAACAGGACCACCAGAGTAGAATCCCTCCTTTTAAACTGTACTGAGTGGGTACCTCTTCCTGCCTCAGTGAACAATCTATTTGATGTAATACCCTTTCCATTATGCAATAATGGAGGTCAGGGGCTATGGAATTGTCCCACAGTACTAGTCTTTCAGCTCTGGTGCAACATGGAGTACTCTATAGGAAAGGCCAAAGCAAATGTGTCACCAGAAGAAGCCTAGATCCAAGGACAAAATGTATGGCACTGGAAGAGATTCTACTCCAGAAACAGTCATTGGATGTCCTTTAGCCAAAGCATATGAGAAAGAGGAGTAATCAGAGGCATGTCTCCCTGACTATAACCATTAGATATAGTAATAATTATTCTTTAAATCAGATTGGTAAGTGTGAACAGTAAATTAACAATCCATCTTTCTGTAAGTTGTATCCAGGAACTAAAATTAATAGAAGTAAATGTTTCATAATATCCACCTTACATATATTACCCCTCCTGGATCACTGCCTCATTGTGGCATAGGGGCCCAAGCAATCAATAAGACTTTCATGCAGGGTTACCCAAGATGGACAGGTCATAATGGAGAGTCCTAAGAAAAGGTGATTCCCCTGGAGAAGGAAATGGCAAATTACTCCAGCATCTTAGCCAAGAAAACCCCATGGACAGAGGTCCACAAGGTCATGAAAAGTCAGAGACAGCTTAACGACTGAACAACAAGTATATATTATGATAGTTAAAACCTCAGCAACTTGAACAAAGCTAGAGGAAGCTAATTCTAAATTGGCGAAAAGTCTCACTTATCAAATAAACTTTAAGACATTTATGGTTTTTTTTTTGTTTTCATCTCAGATACTCTCGAGAGTATATAAGGCTATCTTCAAGTTAAAACACAATGCAAACCAGACAACATAACTTTGTATGACAAAATAGAACAGAGGCTATCTAAAGGAAACAAAGGGATGCAGAACACTGCCTGTATTGTGTTCAGATCTGGGCACCACATTTTAAAAAAAGATATTAACAAGCTGGAATGTGTCCAGAGGAGAGCAACCAAACTAATAAGGGGTCTTGAAAACATGCCATGCAATGAGGATCAGATGAAGGAATTGGGAATATCTAACCCAAAGAAGAGAAGACTTAGAAGAAAAACAAAAATTTCCTTGAAATAACTTGAATAGTCTGTTCCCTTGAGAAATAAAAACTTGAACATGTCGAGGTCTCATGATCATTGGCCTGGCTCCACGTATTTTATGGACTTCAGGATGGTTTAGAATCTTGAGTACTAATTATAGTTCAATTAGGAAGATTGTCTAATAGGCAGTAGAAAGGGACATGCTAGTTAGAGGTTCCACAAATGTGTTTAGGGATTCAAATAAGCAATTATTAAACAAACTGTCAAGTCAACGAATCCTAGGATATATAACAGGCAGAAGGGAGTATATGAAGGACTCTCATAGACTATGCTTCTTTGGTGAAGGTTTGTCAGATAACATCTGCTTTTCTAGCCTGCATTGTCCCTATGTAGTTGAGGAGTTTCAGCTGGCACTGGCTTCACCACTTTTCTCTTTGGGGACCTTGTCATACTGGGTCCATTTTCATAAGTGAGAAAGCATGCAAATTCATTGGCAGTGACCACATTTTTCTGGAAACTTAATTTTTAAAATCTGTTTTATCATTTTCAAATGCCCAGTAACTGAAAATAGACAAAATAGTGCCTAGTAGATAAAGGTTTTTAGGTGAATTACTTAAATGACTAGATAAATCTGATTTATAATTAGCATATCCAATGATTTTATGTAAATGAGTACTTCTAACTTACCTTTTCCCACAAACCTACTCTTCTTTCTGACTTCCCTACTTCTTTCACTGACATCACCACAGTCTCTAATAATCTTAATGTTATCTTTGACTCATTTCTCTCATCTATTACATCTCATCAACTGCTAAGTCCTATTGATTCCTTCTGTACTCTCTGTCCCACTTCCTATTCATTATCAAACACTTGGATTATTGTAGTAGTTGTTCAACTGGTCTTTCCACCTTCACTCTTTCTCTGTTCCAACCTATTCTTCAAACTGAGCCTCCTTCTGTACAGGTCTGGCTGCACTATTCTTAGAAACCTATTCAGTTTAGGATGAATTCCTAAGCCTGACATAAATGGACCACCACAATCTGGCACCAGTCTGCCTTTCTGACCTTATTTCACACTAACTCTCATCAAATACACACATCTTTTTCCTCACATACAGGACCAAGAGTCACACAGGATAAGAAAGTATGAACAGCATATGAAAGAATGCTTCAGATCACTAATAACAACAGTAATGAAAACTTAAACAACTTTGAGGTTTCACCCCTATGAGATTGGCACAGGTGATAGACACTGAAATGATAAATGTTGAAGGAGCTATGGGAAGAAGAACATACTAATATATTGTTGACCAAATCGTGAATTTGTCCACTGATTTTAGGGAGAAAATTGAGTGCTATTTGAGGAAATGACTATACTGAACTTACCCTTTGAAACAGTAATGCCAATAATGAGTATATACTTCACAGATTTCAATGACAGAAAGAAGAGTTGATACACACATATATGTGGCTGAACAAATTGTTTTAGGTGAATTAGATGGAATATTATTGCATTAGAAATGATAACCAAAAAATTCAGAGAAACTTAGAAAGACATAGTAACAAAGTGAAGTAAGCAGGACCAAGAAAGCAATTTACACAATGATTCCAATAGAATAAAGGAAAACTGAAAGACATCACAAATATGATCAATATAGGGACCAATTTTGACTTAAGAGAACTGAAGATGAAATATATCACACTCTTCTTGACAGTTATAGAGTGCTATAGGTATAGAAAAATAATAATAGCTAATACATAGTTCTTTAACGTTTGAAAAGTATTCTACATCTCTTACCTCATTTATTCCTCACAACAACCTTATAAGGAAGGTAATATTGTCCTCATCTTAAAGATTAAGAAACAGATCTGAAGAGAGAACTTTCTTAGAATCATGTCTTATTTATATATCCTTGTTTTAAAAAAAAAGTTTTCAGGGAGAGAGTAGAGGAAAGGAGTGACTTTAAAAAAATCAACATATCTATTTTTTTTAAGGAAGGGACAGATCCGTGCACATATTGAAGGACATACCCACATAAATGAGATCACAGATACTTTGATAGGAAAGCTTTTTTACTGTAATGCCTTTGGAGAGTCGATAAGTGGACAGTGATATTTTCAAGAATACATTGATTGTTTCACTGTTGTTTGAGGTCCCATCAGGAAATAAAATCAATTCAATAGCACCATGCCAGGCACTACAGATAATTGTAAGATATGGTTTCTGCCCTTAAGGAGCTTACAGTCTATCATGTAATCAAAAATGTTAATTTATTTCATTAGACATATCTCTGAGAATATGTTATAGAGTAGAAAGGCATTGGTAGAGGGATTTTCCTAACTGGGAGGTCCTGCAACAGTGAAGTCATGTATCTGGTAAAACAAAATTTTTAAAATTTTATCTGAAATTACTTTATTAAATCCTTCATGCTTCAAGGGTGACACAGTGACTGCAATCTGACATGTGGGCTCTTTGAGTTTGCTAGGAAAAATTTTTATTTGTGGAATATGCGTAATTACTGATTTTATGTGTTCTATCTCCTGGAGATATATTACATCTGGGCTAATATATTTTTAAGAGGATGATACTCCAAAATTTGTATAACAAAAGCAGGTGGTGTTAGATAGTCTAGGTAAATATGATGCAAACCAATTTATCATCAAATGCCTACAATCAAGCTGAAGAATATGATCTCTGCCCTTTGCTCTGCCCATATATCAAGAGTATGATGTTGTAAACTTTACAACTCTCAAGAGACTATTACAAAAGAAGAAAAATATGTGATACTTTGAAAATAGTGCCAAGAGAACAGATAGAAAATGTGTTTCTTAAGCTTTCCATGTTTCTATCCTTTTTTTTCTTCCCCTTCCTCTTTCCATTTTCAGGGCCTTTTCTCATACCCCTCCTCACATACCCAGCTGTTAACTGAACCACTGCATTGCTTTCCTGCCCAGTTGAGTCAGCACTTCCTGCTTATAAATGAGTCACTGCATGCCCTCCTGCCCAGCCGAGTCAGCACCTCAGAAGTCAGTACTTTCGGGCAGTGACTAATAGAAGCAATAGCCTCTGGTTTCGCCAGATTACGTGGTGAAATCCCTGTTAGTTTTAGAAACATGCTCTTACTACCTGGGTGAGTTAGTTGTGGCTTTAGGTACACACTACTTCACAACCCCAAAACAATCAATTGAAAAGCAAAAAATTTAAAAAATTAAATTAAAAAAGCAAAGAATTCCCTCTTTCTTTTTTGTCTATACAATGCCAACTATCTGGTTTGACTAAGTGTTTTGTTTTGTTTTGTTTTGTTTTGCTTTTTTTTAAACTGAATTGACTTAATCCAGAACTAAAACCACACTGGGGCATCTGAGGGCATTGTTTAATTTGGGGATCCCCAGGACACAGCTAGAAGTTGTCTTTCCCTCCATAGTTGCTTGCATTTGTCTACACCCCATAATTATTTCTGGAGGATTATTAGAACAAATTCCAGTATACAGTCCTAACTGAATTAATTAACTGCTTTGTCCTCAGCCAGATACAGCCCAGGGCCCTTGGCTTAGAAACTTGCTAAGGCACTTTGCCTATTGTGGTATTGTAGAGAGAGTAGTGGACTGGTAGTTAGAAGTCTATGGTTCTAATCCCATCTAATTAGGGGTCTGAACTAGATGACGTCTAAAAGTCCTTTTCAGTTCTAACATTCCACTCTTCCTAGTTCTGAGAAGTAAAAGAACGAATCTCTGAAGGATATTGTTTCACCAAACAGGGTTCAGATGGCTAACTGATTACTAGGGAGATCACTTATATAAACAGACAAAAAAGGGCATTTTCCTGTCCCTGTGAACAAAAGAGGAAATGTCTCTTCCAATTAGTATCTCACAAACAATCAAAAAAAGCTGTCATCTCAAATATCTTTGATAAAAGTCCAACATCCAAAATCTCTAGGCAATTGATACAAATCCTTAAAAGCACCATTAGATGTGGGCAAAGGATGTGAACAAAAGAAGAAATACATACTATCAATGACCACCTGAAGAAAATTGTTCAAAATTATTTATAATCAAAGATATGAAATTTAAAATAATCTTGAGGTATCACTCTACAACCAATCAAACTAGGAAATATAGTAAAATAGGGGGAAACTTGTTGTTGGAGGGGTTGTAGGAAGAAAGGCAAATTAATTCACTGTTGGTGGAGCTGTGAATTGGTTGTGAAAAACAAATCTGGGGTTTTGCAGGAAAATTTACTAAATTGTTCGTACCCTTTAACCCAAAGATCCCCCTGCTGAGACTGAATCAAGAAAAATACTGACAGCAAGAAAAGACCCATATGTATAAAGATTTCTTTGCGATAACAAAAAACTGGAAAGAAAATACGTACCCATAGATTGGAAAAGAGCTGCACAAATAAAAAATTGTGAAAAGAAGATTTCAGAGTAACATGGTAAGATTTGCATATAGTAATGCAAAGTTAAGAAAGTAATGCCAAAAGAAGAAATATACAATCACAACAATGTAAATAAAGTTAATATGTTGAGGTTACAACAAAACCCTATTCAAACCTAATGATCAATGTTGTTGTTGTGGTTGTTACTGTTACTGTTGTTGAGTCGTTTCAGTCACATCCAACTCTTTGTGACCCCATTTAGGGTTTTCCTCGAAAAGATACTGGAGTGATTTTCCATTTCCTTCTCCAGCTTATTTTATAGATGAGGAAATGAGGCAAATAGGGTTAAGTGACTTGCCCAGGGTCACACAACTAGCATGTGTTTGAGGCCAGATTTGAATTCAGATCTTCCTGACTCCAGGTCCAGTGTTCTATTCACTGAACCACCTAGCTGCCCCTATGTTAATATCATGCCATTAAAGTTAAAGGATGGATTCCCCCCTTCTGTTGACAATCAATACATTGTTTTCAATGTAGCTCAGTATGGAGGTTGTTTGGATGTCTGCTGGGAAATATCTATTGTGTAGAAACAAAATGTGCAAATAATTTTTAAAGCTTTCATCTTAATCCGATATACTCTAATTTTGAATATAGCCTATGTCACCTCAAAAGGAAAGTTTCTCTGGAATACACTTGATTTATTATTTTTGGGCCCTACAGAAGCCCTATAGAAGCAATGTGGTTATAACAGATAAAAGTGCTCAGAGAATCAAGAAGATTCATTCAAATTCTGCCTCTGACATTTACCAGTTGTGTGACCTAGGCAAGTTACTCCACCTCTGAGTGACTCAGGCAACTCTCTAGGCCTTATCTACTAAGTCATACACTTAATCTGCCATTTATATTGATGGAGGGAGTTCCTTAAACTGATATAATCATAATTATTTCCTGTATCAGCATATGGACACCTAACCAGGTCATGAGTACTGAGTGAGTTTGTTCTACTAAGATCCTACTTCAATGCTTCATTATCCTGGGTTATTGAAGGCTGTGACAACATGGTGCAATCTCTGGCATGGTCTGATGAGCTGTAAAGACTTTAAGTATAAGCCTAGTGATCATCTGTCATCCAAGGACCAGAAAGGTTCACCGCTAGACTGGACTGATGATTTTTTTAACCATAGGAACTATCAAAGATCATATAATAAGTTGTATTAGGACTGATATTTTTATTGGTAGAAATATTCACCTTGTGGGAATCAAGGATCTTTGAAAAATTTAAACATTTATCACTATGGGGTGGTTTTCTAATGGGACAAATTCTATTCAATAACAACAAAAATCTCTCCATTACATGTAACCATGAGATTGGCCAATGAGAGCCCAGCTCTTAGAACATAAACACTGTGACTGGTATCAACACAGGAGAAGGCCTGGTGAGCCTGCTTTCATAAATATATGATGGGGGCCCTTCTCTCTGTTTCAGAGCTTTAGGAAATATATGAGTTCCTGGAAGTGAATATTGGGGGGAGTTGGGTGGTTGATAGAAACCACTTTAAATTTGAGTTCATTCTTTCAACAGACTGAAAAAGTAGTTCCCACTTTCAGAGCTATTTGTACTTCAGTTTTTATTATATATTCTCAGTAGATATCTTTCATAAAAGCAAATCAATATTCATTAGTTAGTTGATATTGAGACAACTGATCAAAATTATATTGGGGCAATAATCACTGGTTAGGAGATATTGGGGAAGTATTAATGGGAGATGTCTTTGGAGAAGTATTATCAGGAAATGGTATAGGAGGAATATACCAGATAGGAGATTCATGAGCTATTTTTCTAAAGACATAGCCTCCAAATGTTTCAGGATTACTACCCCCTAGAGTTCTGAGAGGAGCAGTAGCCTTATTCTGATCACCCAACCCACTAGCCTGAATGTGGATTGGGAGAATGAGCCCAGAGTTTATGTGCTACAACAGAAAAAGATCAAGAAAGTACCTACAGCAATGGAATCTCATGGATTCTTGAAATATGACCAAAAAACAAACTATGAAAGAAAATGCATAATAATCACAATGCTTCTATGCTTCAGAGGATCTCTGATCTTTTCAATGTGGGCATTCCCTCCACAATGGATAGTGGAGACAAGTTCTATCATCAGCACTCTCTTAGTTCAGCTTCAATTTGGGGACAAAATGAGGCACTTAAGTCACTGAATATTTAAGAAGAGGAAGGTTAAAGAATATGCATCAAAGATACAATGACACTTATTTTCAGCCCTGCTGCTTGTGGCCATCCCTTGCCTCCTCACCAAAGTCCATCCTATCAGGAGATCATCAGACTATGTCATTTCACATTGTCTTCAGCACCCACCAAGGCTGAAAGACCTAGACTCTATGTGACTGGAATGTTTTAAGATGATCAGGCTAAGCAGGTCCTGGGGGAAGCTTTGCATTCTTTGAGATAAACCCATGTTGTGGGTGGGAGGAAAGAAGTTGCATAAGGGAAATGTTGTTCCTAATACAATGCAGATTTCAATTCAACCATTACTTCCCAATCTATGCAAACACTGTCCACATTGTCCCACATATCCTGGAGAGGAGTTTTACCCCATAGGATAGAGGCCTTCCTCTAGGTCTTTTAACATTAGGAGAGCTCTAGTTCAGGATGCAGTCTATCCATCTGTTATGCTTCATTCTTGCTTAAGCTCACCTCCCTTTCTAAACATATATCAGATAATATCTTTTATGTGATTTTTTATATTCAATTCATCTTTGGTATCATGCTGTAGCTTCCCTAGAGACATCAATCAGTCCATTGCTATTTGGATTGTCCACTATGTTGATTTTTCTGTTCCATGATTTCCAGTCAAATATCAATAGAAGAATGTTGCTATTACAAAGCTGTTTCAGAGAGAAACTTAGGATGATGAAAAACACGGCATTGCTTCCCAAATGTAGTTTAACCTTCTTTCATCCTCTCATTCAATTATGGGTCCAATTCACTGTTTATCCATAATGTCTCTACAATAGGTATTCTTCATCCATTTGGTTTTTACTATATGGGTTATAAAGCCCATTAGGGTGGTTGTAGATATAATTTAGAAGGTTTTCTAATATTCTGGGGCTTGATTCAATCAGCACAATGGTAGCTAGGAACAGAAACATTTTGAGGACCCTACCATTTAGGTGGTAGAGTGGATAGAGTGCTGGACCGGGAGTCACAAAGACCTGAGTTCAAATCCAGAATCAGATGTTTTCTAGCTTTGGAGCCTTGAGCAAGTTATTTAACCTCAGTTTGACTCAGTGCCCTTGACTATAAAATGGCCATAATAATAATGCCTACCTCTAGGGTCGTTGTGAGGATCAAATAAGATATTTATAAAGCACTTGGTACAGAGCCTGGCATGTAGTAGGTGCTATATTGGGCTAGCATAGTAGCCTGGATACTACTACTACTACTACTACTACTACTACTACTACTACTACTACTACTACTACTACTACTACAATTATTATTACCACCATCTTTTGAACTCTCTTTTCCATTTGGATTCTTCCCTGGATGTCTTTCATGACCATGCTGAGTGTTAAGTACGCATCCTTGTTTTGTTTTACTATCTATTGGAAATCAGAATTTTGTTGAATAAAGTGATCTCTGTTGTTGCATCTACTGAAGATTCATCAATGATTTCAGCTTGTAGATGAGAGAAGCCTTGTTGGAGAGTAACCATTAAGCCTTCATTTTGCTCATTGGATGAAATACTTTGTCATATTCAATTAGTAATAAAGATAATCTACTACAAAATATTATTTAAGAAAGTCTTCCTATTCCATTCTCATATTTTTATCAAGAAAATCATCAATATATAATGATGGTGTAGAATAGTGGATAGAATATGGAACTTACAGTCAGAAAGACTTGGGTTCAAATTCTGCTTTTGAGATGCACTAGCAGCATGACTCTGGACAGTTCATTTAATCTCTACACACCTTAAACAACTCCTTACAACTTACCTGCTTATGATAAGCATGACATCCTATGATCTATGTAGGTAGATGATGAAGGACGTACCTCTACTAGGAGGTACCAATAAAGATGAAATCAGAGCTCCTTCCCATATCAGTTGAGCAAGCAAGCATTTATTAAGTGCCTACTATGAATAACCTTTGTCTTCAAGGGCCTTACATTCTATTAGCAAAGATTTACAGATATATGTATATACAAATATGTACAACATGTAGGTATACAAAAATATTTGGATAGGTACATAGCTCAGTCTCATAAAGATTTTTAGAGAGATGAGACAGTAGACATGGGTCAGGAGTTTTCATTGTTCTCTTGACTGTCTTTTCCCCTGGTATTTCTTCCAAGGCATCTTGAGAATTGATCTTTTAATATTTTAAAAATTCTGTTACCTTCAGCATATATGCCCTGGGTATGTGATTATTCTGGTCTCACTGCTCTTCCCATCTTAATTTTACTTAATGCTATTCTCTCTACTCATAAAGCACAGAGGGGTCTGATATATTCCTACCTAAATGTGATGGTTCCACTGTCCTTGAGAAGAATAATTTCTTATAAACATGTTGACAGATTTCTCCCTCATTTTTTTCATCTTTCCTGAGTTCTTTTTACTTTCACCTTTAAAAAATGCTTTGAGGATGATCAGGCTTAAGTGGATCTCACAGTAAGTTTTCATAAATTTGATTTTTCCTTTACTGTTATTTATCAGATTTTTTAGAACAATGATGCTCATGTCATCCACCATATTACTCTGTAAGGTTTTACAAATAAATGTCTATTCTTAACTGAGTATTACCCTGGCTTCCATAAATTCCTTTTCCAAAGAGATCAAATGTTTGTTGACTGAGACAGTTTCTCATCTCTTCAAAAATCCCAATGGCAAGAGCTATTTTATAGTGGCTAAATTCCCATAGGATATGGTGATTGTCTCTGTGATATACCTTCTTTATTCCATTTCTCATCTTTTAGCATAAATGTTGCTGTTGTTTAGTCATTCTCTTGTGTCCAACTCTTTGTGACCCCATGAACAATAGCTCACCAGGCCTTTCTATCTTCCTCTCTCTCTCTCTCTATCTCTCTCTTTGCTTTTTTGGAGGGGGAAAGGCAGGGCAATTGGGGTTAAGCAACTTGCCCAAAATCACATGGCTAGTACATGTGTCAAGTGTCTGAGGCCAGATTTGAACTCAGATCCTTCTGACTCCAGGGACGGTGCTCTATTCACTGTGCCACCTAGTTGTCCCTTCCACTTTCTCTTGAATACTGTCCAAATTCACAGTCATTGTTTCTATGACACTATCTCTCTATCTCATCCTCTGCCATCCCCTTTTCCTTTTGACTTCAACCTTTTCCAGAATCTTTTCCAATGAGTTCCATTTTCTTATTACATGGCCAAAGTATTTAAGCATCCACTTCAGTATTTGACGTTCCAATGAATAACCTGAGTTAATTTCTTTAATTATTGACTGATTTGATCTCCTTGCTGTCCAAAGGACTCTCAAAAGTCTTCTCCAGCACTATAATTCAAAAACATTAATTCTCTGGTATTCGGTCTTCCTGATAGTTCAACTCTCACAGCCATACATTGCTACTGGAAAACCATAGCTTTGACTATATAGACCTTTGTCAGCAAGGTGATGTCTCTGCTTTTTAGCATGCTGTCTAGATTTGCCATAGCTTTCAGTCCAAGGAGCAAGGGTCTTTTAACTTCAGGATTGTAGTTGTCATCTGCAGAGCTCGTTGAGCCCAAGAATAGAAAATTGGACACTGCCTCCATTTCTTCTCCCTCAGTTTGCCAGGAAGTGATGGGACCAGTTGCCAAGGTCTTAGTTTTTTATGTTAAACTTCAAGCCAGCTTTTATACTGTCCTCTTTCACCCTCATCAAGAGAACTCTTAATTACTCTTTACTTGCTGCCAATATCATCTGCATATCTGAGATTGTTGATATTTCTCCTGGCAAGCTTAATTCTGGCTTTTGATTTATCTAGCCTGGCATCTCACATGGTGTAATCTGCATGCAAGGTAAATAAATGCAGTGACAATATACAGCCTTGTCAGACTTCTCTTCCCATCTTAAGTTAATTAGTTATTCCATGTTCAGTTCTAACTGTTGCTTCTTGGCCTGCATACAGGTAGGTTCCTCAGGAGACAATTATGACATAGTACTCTTATCTCTTTGGTGACTAGCCATATTTTGTTGTGATCTACACAGTCAAAGGTTTTAGTGTAGTCAATGAAGCACAAGTAGATGTTTTTCTGGAACTCATTTGCTTTCTCCATAATCTAGCAAATGCTGGCAATTTGGTCTTTAGTTCCTCTGCCTCTTCAAAAACCAACCTGCTCTTCTGGTAATTCTCAGTTCACTTATTGCTGAAGCCTACCTTGCAGAATCTTAAGTAGCCTGGTACATTTGTACCAGGTGCCTTGCTAGTATATGCAATGAGCACAATTGTTTGGTAATTTGTATATTCCTTAGCATTGCCCTTCCTTAGGATGGAATGTAAACTGATCTTTTCCAAATCAGTGGCCACCGTTGAGTTTTCAAATGTGCTGGTATATGGAATATAGTACTTTAGCAGCATTATCTTCTAAGATTTTAAATAACTGCTCAGATGGTATTTCATCAACTCTACTAGCTATGCTTCTTAAGGCCCACTTGACTTCATTCTCCAAAATGTCTGGCTGTCTGGCTCTAGATCAGTAACTAAACCATTGTGGTTATTGTTGATTTTAAAAATCGTTTTTTGTAAAGTTCTGTTTCTGTATTCTTCCCACCTCTTCTTAATCTCTTCTGTTTCCATTAAGTTCCTACCATTTTAACTTTTTATCATGCCCATTTTTGCATGAAATATTTTCTCCATATCTCTAATTTTCTTGAAGAGATCTCTTGTCTTTCCCATTCTGTTGTTTTCTTCTATTCCTTTGCATTGCGTATTTAAGAAAACCTTACCTCTCCTCGTTAGTCTCTGGGATTCTGCATTCATTTGGATGTATCTTCCCCTTTCTCTTTTTATTTTTCTTCTTTCCACAGCTTTTTGTAAAGTCTCATCAGACAGACATTTTGTTTTCTTCCTCTTATTTTGCTTTGGAATGTTTAGCTCATTTGAATAGGTCAGATTGAAGCTGTGTTAGTCACATACTACATCTTCTCTTCTTTATGGTTTCTTCCAATTAAGTGTGAATATTTATATTTGTTCTAACAAGTTGACATTCTAACAGCACAGATAAGTGATTCTGATATGATTCCCACATTATTAACCAGACATTTCCAGTATGTTAAAATATGATTTCTTTTTGTGGCACCACTTCTGATCCCTTTCTACATTCTCTTTGAAGAAATGTTCCTGATTTATAGGCTTCTGTGTTGTATACAAATATATGACTTTTTTTCTTAATTTGAGCCATATTTTCTACTATCCTCCTCTATTGCAATTTTTGAATTAAATTACTTGACTATTAAGGTATATGTTGCCTTAATTTGGAGGATCTCATTAATGAGAGAACTTAATATTATACAATTATGTTATTAAATAATGGTTAATTTGTGATCCACCCTTTTCCTCCTATTTCTGTTAAGAACTGAAAAGGTCAGTCAGTCTCTGAGGGGCATGTCTGAAAGTTGCAATTACTCTTATCCCCTAAGGCACTGCTTGTTAACTAGGTTGGGTGGGACCTCACCTAACTGGGAAGCCTAATTTCTCTTTAGAGTATAAACAGAATCCAGTCTGAACAAGACCCTGACCTGGGAAGGAACTCCCTTTCTTGATCCCCTCCATTAGAGTTTTAGGGAGACCTGATTCATGACAGGGAAAACGAGCCAGAGAGGTCCAGACAGAAATGGCTTCCCCTCCACAGATACATGGAGGCTACTGATTCTCATAAACAAGTCATGTTCTTAGCAGGACGAGCTGAAGACTTTTAGCCCATCGCCTCATTAAATGTTCACCAATCAGGGTTGAGTTTCACTTATCAGAGGAGTTCCCTTTCAGAAGGTATACATCTGATTTAAGGCATTTCAGATTGTCCCTTGTTGGTCTATGGTTACTGAGAGAAATCATTTACCATCAGTTTATTATTAGCTAGCCTAGTTAATAAATTGATCCTTAATTACCCAGAAACTGTCTCTCAGTGGTTTTCTTTCATGACATTAATATCTTTATAGAATTTTACTACCTTCCAAACTTCTCTAACAGGTGTTGCACTTAAGCTGCATTTATTTTCATAAGGTTCTTTTTGCATATGCTTATCAAGTTGCTCTTGTAACTTGAGATAGCCAAATGTCTCAAGAAATGGTGTTTCTCATTTCCTCTGGGTATACGATGAAACAAACACCATAATTCCATTATTTGTCTCTCCATAAAGAACCTGTGAACCATTCTCTGAGTTAGGAGCAACTTACCTACATCTCTGGAATATCATATTCCATGTCCTTCCATCCCTCATTGTAGAAGCTGCCAGGTCCTGTGCTATTCTGATTGTGTTTCCACAATATTGAAATTGTTTCTTCCTGGCTACTTGGAGTATTTTCTCCTTGATATGGGGATTCTGGAACCTGGCTATAATATTCCTGGGAGTTTTCTTTTTGGGATCTTTTTCAGGAGGTGATCTGTGGATTCTTTCAACCTCTATTTTTCCCTCTGGGTCTAAAACATCAGGGCAATTTTCCTTGAGAATTTCTTGAAGGGTGATTTCTAGGTTTTTTCTTTGATCATGGCTTTCAGGCAGTCCAATAATTTTTAAATGATCTCTCCTGGATCTATTTTCCAGGTCAGTGGTTTTTCCCATGAGATATTTCACATTGCCTTCTATTCTTTCATTTGTTTGGATCTGCTTAGCAGCATCTTGATTTCTCATAAAGTCATTAGCTTCCACTCGCTCCAGTCTAACTCTGAAGGAATGAATCTCCTCAGTGAGCTTTTGAGATTCTTTTTCCCTCTGGCAAATTCGACTTTTTAAGGCATTCTTCTCCTCATTGCCCTTTTGGGCCTCCTTTGCCATTTGAGTTAGTCTGTTTTTTAGGGTGTTATTTTCCTCAGCCAGGCTGTTGACTCTCATTTCATACTTTTCCTGCATCCTTCTCATTTCTCTTCCCAATTTTTCCTCCACTTCTCTTATCTGCTTCTTAAGGTCCTCTATGGCCTGTAATCCACTCATATTTTCCTTTGGGGCTTTTGGAGCAGGATTTCTGACCTCACAGTCCTCCTCCTGTTCCCTGCTTCATTCCTCTTTGCCCCCAAAATAGGAGTCTAATGTTGAATTTTTCTGTTTATTTTGTTTCCTTTGCCTAGGCATGTTGCCACTTAATTACTTGACTTTTGGGCTTGTTGCCACAGTAGGACTCTACCACCAGACAGGGGAGCTTCCATCCCGAATGTTGGGGTCTTCACAACTTCCAGTTCTGGCAAGTTGGATGCCCACCCAGACCTTCCCCCAGATCACAATCCAGATCCAAGCAGGTTAAAGCAAGAGTGATTAACCTCCAAGACTGATCTCTGGATCTCCCTACAGTTTGCAGGCCAGGAGTTGATGCTGCCACTGAAGCTGCAAAATGGCAAGTGTCTCCTCAGTGGCTTCTAGCCCCCAGAGGAGGAAGCCAATTTGTTCTCCAAATACTGGTCCCAAAGTCCATGGGGCACTAACCTCTCACTTTGTCCTAGGCATGTCTGTGTTGATAATTCTGGAGTCACCACAGCTGCTGGTGTTCTGGGGTCCCTCCCGCCCTGGGGCTAAAACCACGGCTGGCATGGACCTGGGCTCAGCTCTCTGCACTGGGCTGTCGGCTCCCAGAGTGCTGCACTGACCCTCCCTGAAGGGCTGCTGGGCTGTCCTCAGCAGGCGGTCAGCTTCTCTGTGTTGTTCTGTGGGTTCTGGGGCTCCAGATGTTGTTCAGAGTCCCCTTTTACATGGTTTGGAAGAGGTCTGGAGGGAGAGCACCTTGGAAATGCTGTTTCTACTCTGCCATCTTGGCTCCGCCCCCCAACTTACCTACATCTCATGATTTATTTTACACCATGAATGACAATGTTAATGTGGGTTAATTTTCCTGGTAATATATTGGCTGATTAGTTATTGGATAATGATGCTATATTTGGAATATCATTGATTCAATGAATGTTTTAAGCCACATTTAATGAATGTGGCCTAAAATTGCACAATACTCCTTCTATACTGTTTTCTATCACTGTTGCTACAAAAATAAAAGCAGACTACTTAGCACATTATTTATATTTTTACCTCTTGTGAATTCTATGGTCTATCCATATTGGCCTACTCCACTCCATTCACCACATACAACATCTACATCCATGCTTTTCCATGATTTGTCCCTCATGCCTGGAATGCAGAACCTTATCACCTCCAGCTCTTAGACTACCTTTTTTCCTTCTTCAACATGATGTTCACAATCCCTTCAATTGCCACTGCCCTCACAAAATTTCCTTGCCTTATTATGTATATACTTACATGTTTATATTTTATTTCTCATGCTAAAAGAAAAGGTTCTCGAAAGCACAGTCTTTCATGTTTCTATTAGAATTTTGAATGTCAGGACCACAGTACATTTTTGTTGATTGATTTTGTGGGTTACAATGACCAAGGAACTCATCACTTACCGGTGATGAACTTCTTCATACTTAATTAGATTGACCCTTCAATAACAGACAATCTGACAATGGGACCAAATTAAACTTTTCCAGGATGGTAAAAACTATAATAGCTTGTGTTCCTGATATAGCCTTTAGCACAAAGTCACTTCCATGCAAAATAGAGACATCAGCATAGGAACATCAAATGGTCAAATGTTTTATTGTTGTTGTTGCTATTATTTTCAAAAAACTGTATAATCAATAAAAATAACAAAATTCTCTATGTCCTCTTCAATAGTCATATGGCACCCTGCTGTCCAACTATATCAACATGAGCATTATAATCTTATTGTAAAAAGAATATACTGGGGGGCGACCAGGTGGTGCAGTGAATAGAGCACTGACCTTGGGGTCAGAAGCACCTGAGTTCAAATCTGGCCTCAGACACTTGACACACTTGCTGTGTGACATTGGGCAAGTAACTTAACCCCAATTTCCCTGCCTTCCTCCTCTAAAAAAAAAAAAAAAAAAGAATATACTAGGAGTTATGAGATTGGACCAAGTTTATGGAAGCCGAGAGCATGGGGTGCCAGATTAGACAGCTGTATTTGTAGTGTGATTGGAGGGGGTTCATTTAACAGAAAAGCTAGCTGTAATGGTAATGTAATTTGAATTTGAAGATCCCTTTGTGTTGGCAAAGGTAGCAGGTACTTAGCACTTAGTAACTGATCAAGCCTCTGTTGGGGAAACAGAAGGTATGAACTCCTGTCTCCTGTTACTGACAGAACAGGAAGGGGTTGGCTGAAACAGGAAGTAGCTAATGCTGTGTGTATATAAGAAAAGCCCCAGAGAGGCACAGTCAGAATTTCTTGGGACCAGCATCTGGTGGCAGAGCAGCTACAGAAGAGAAAATGGAGAACTCAGCCAGAATATCCTGAGAACTTGTTGTGGTGGAGTTTCTTCTGAACAGGAGCCCAGAGCCCTAAGGAGGCATGACTGGGATGCTGAGACTTTGTCTGTTTGTGGCTTGGTTGAACTTTGAATTCCCTGGAGCAGAAATGGTGAAGGATCTGATATGGACCAGACCCTGTGAACTTCAGTGTGGTGCAGGGCTTACCCAGAGAGCTGGATGAGGAACTGGGAGCTGTCTACCATTGGACCCAGGTGACAGTCTGGTGGATCTAGGTAGAATCTGGGACCATGAAAGGGGATCCAGGGAATCTGAGAACAAGCCCCGAGTCAAGATGAAAAGATCTCTCCCTGGGTACTGAGTAATTATGGAATTATAGTTTTCTAGTGACCTAAGGGATGGAGGGGTTTGTGTATGATACTTAGTAATTGATTGATGAACAAGACTGATTGAGTTAATTTAAGAGTACCCTATGTGTGAAAGACTTTGCCCCATGAGTGGAAGATTTTAACTATTATACTTTGAGAAGTTGTAATATTGTGAATGCTGTACCTTGATTTTCTGTGAAAGTTTTGCTTTGATTTGTTATGGAATAAATAGAGTGTTCACTATACTGTGTAATCAGAACCTTAAAAGCTGTTCACAGTAGCATTCTTCTGGAAAGCTTCTGTGCAAGGCATTACATTAGCCTTCTTGCATGGCTCCCACCTACATATGGGCACAGCCTTTCCTTCCAAACTCCTCTCTTGAGCCCTTCCAGGAAGACTTCCCCTTAGTCAACATTTCCACTCTGCCCCACAATCAGGAACAGATTTCCTGTCAGAAATGATGGGGGGTAATGAACTTGCCTGAGAGACCTGTGTCTGAAAGATTCTTCTTCAACCTCCTTTCCAATTCTGAAATCTGCTTATTCATAACTTGGATTTTCATCAAGGAGAAATATTCTTTAGCTATTTTTCTGTTTTGGAAACTATACAAAACATAATAATCCATAAGATTCTGTTTTAATTTGCTAGGACATTTCCAGTGGATGAAGGAAGTAGAGAAAATAATTTAAACAATTTAAACGGAATCTGAATCTTTGCCCCTTCCCTTTTCTCTATGTACTTTGCTATCGTAGACCCTTCTTCTTGTTGGTTTCCCCTTCACAACAATGAGATATGTAGATCAGAAACAGTTAGGACTAATCCTGTAAGACAACTTTACTACTCACTTATTAATTAAAACAGCAATTATAAACTTAACTTTAAAGAACAGGAAAACTTTGGATTTAACATGTGTTCTCTCTCTCTCAGTGTGATTACCAGGGCTTTATTGGTAAATGTTTAACAACTATCTTTCCCTCTAAGAAAAAGTGCCTATGATAAGTTTAATCTGCATTATTAATAATTTCTCCATCATTTACTTTTTGTTTTTTTTTTGAGGGGAGAAGGTAGGGCAGCTGGAGTACTTAACTTGACCAAGGTCACACAGCTAGTTTTTGTTATTGTTTTTTGCTTTTCTAAATTTTTAAATTTTTTTTTACTCCATCACTTTCTTAAGTCTGGAGAGAATCAACAAAATGATAAATGAAGCCTTGTGTAGCACTTGCAATTTTGATTGCTGAGGGGTTTGAGTTCACCCCTAGAAAGTGGAGGAAAAGCATGTAAGTACCCCCATCAGAATTGGCCCTCTCACAGTAGAAAGTCAACAATAAGCAGACCTACTTTGTTCTTCTACCCCAGGCCTGTTTCAGGGGATGAGAAGGAGGGGCACCACTAGTTATCCCCAATAGTGGGGGTTCAACCCCTATCCCTATATCTGCCTTTATACCTTGCTCTATTTCTACCAGTCTATCAAATCTCCATCATTCCCTCTACCTCCTTGAGCCCTTCTTACTCTGATACTATAGTGAATCTAATGTACCCAAAGCTCCTCCCCCAGCCGTTCACTCCCATGTCTCCATGTACATTTCTTGTTTCTCTGGAGGGCTTCTTTGTGTCTGAGAGGACGCATTCAGATCCAAAAATATTATAACAGTTAAGAGGTGTCAGAGATTTTAGAAGTCATCTAATTCAACCATCTCACTTTATAAATAAGGAAGTTGAGCCTAATTCAGGGAAATATCATTGCCTCCTTTAAATATGCCATCCCATCTTGATGAACTGCAGTAAGCATCATGTTTTCTCACTATGGCTGAGTGATGACTTCTTGTTCAGAAGACATCATTGCCAGGATATAATTCCCCACTAAAATCACTCTGGATTGATGAACAAGGTATGGATCAACTGGCAAAAGCTGGGAACAAGGTCTGCTGATAGAACCTTCAGCCCTTTGTGAATATGAACCCTTTTAAGTTTGGGACAGATTGATTATCCCAGAGGGAGACTGTCCAGAAGGTCAGCTGTCCCCTAAAAGGCAGTGTTTTGAAAGAGATTCCACCTGCTCCCATTGAAGGGCTTCCTGTTGCTGTTTCCAGCCTTGGCATACACTTGTCTTACTATTCTCTGGCTCTCTGATCCTGACCAGGCTTGCTGTATACGCATTTGTTTGCTTTTTCTATTTTGCCTTTGCCAATAAGCACCACTGCTGGGCACTGGTGTACACACCTCCTCTCCACTAAAGGTTCTGTACTTAGGTACAGTCTGGACCAGATTCAGTCCTGCAGGAGTCCTACTTCTAATGAAATGGATTAGACTCCTCCAACCTCAGCACCCTACAAACAAATAACTTAAAGACTATATTTTGGCTAAAGTCTAGTTCTCCCTATAGGAGAAATTAAAAAGGTACTGAATTTAAAATGTAAAGCAGGTATGGGACAGGCATTTATTTCTTGCACACAAAAGAAAAATTTAAAAACACACCAAAGACATTGCATGTTGACAGAAAGATAAATACTGCCCTTCCCCTGCCATGTAAACTTAATATTAGGGACTATCTTTCTTCTTTTTTCTTTGTTTGCAGTTTGTAGCTCTACTGTAGTATAGTGGCTGCTAAAAAACTGAGTAGGTTCTTAATAAATGTTTTATCCATGCAGTAATTTGATAATCAAACCTTAACAAGAGACAAAGTAGATTTCAAGAGTACTGAATAGGCAGTGTTAACATTTGACCTCAACTCTGCCCCATATCCCTCAAAATATATGGCTTCTGGAAAACAAGCAGGGATTTGGCTTTTTCTTCCTGCCTTACTGTAGCAGCAAGCGCCCCAACATCCCCAGGGTGGCTGCCAACTCAGGTTCTTAGATCTGCTTTTCTAAAGGAAAGCAACTCAAAATCAGTTAACAAGCTCACTTTAATCAATCAAACATATATTACCTAGTTCAGGGGGATAAGGTCAGCAGCCTGAACTTCAGAGTATACAGACAGATCAAACAGACAGGATTCCAAACTGTCCAACCATTATCAATACCAAAATCACAGTTACCAGAGAGGGAAGCATCAACATCTGGGTTTTCAAAGCCAGGGGGCTCTCAATAGCTGCCCAGAGACTCATCTGGTCAAATCACACAACACTTCTCAAAGTGAGCCCCAAAGCAAAGCCTCTCCTCAGGGCTTATATAGCCTTCTCTGGGCTCAGAGAATGTAACCACCCTCTTGACCCACTGCCCAATCACATAGCATCAAGGTGTGGTCATTCCTGAAAACCAAGCCTCCTACCACAGGCTCCATGTGACCACATTCAGCCTATTAGGGGGCAGAGTATGTTTTCAAATTAAAGAAGGTCCTCAGAGTCACTTAAGCCAATCAAAGGGCCTATGGGCAGGGAAGATCTTTAAATTTGCATTTCCATTACACTTACACTCCAGATTTCTCTTCCTCTTTGCCAGGTACCTTCCTACCACGGAGAAAACTCCACACTGAGGCCTCACTCTCCCTCACTGGGACCACCATTTTAGGAAGGAGCCCAATCATACTTTACCTCACACTTTGACTCACCCTGCAGACTTCCTCCCCTCCTCTTCATCACTACCTTAGCCCGTCTTGATTATTCTTTGTTACTGCTTTTCTAGTCCCCCCTCATATACCATTTTCCTCCATTAGAATCTAAACTCCTTGAGTACAGAGACTATCTCCTTCACTCATTTATAAAATACATATGGTACTTACTACTGTGCCAGGCACATAATAAGCACTTAATAAATGCTCTGCCTATCAATCTATCTATCTGCTAGTGGTCATCTTCTCCAAGAAGGGTGAGAGTAGCTGTCAAGTATTCTTCCTGCTGCCATCAGCCATCTCTATCCAAAGGACCCAGAACTCCTGAATCTCTTGAACTCATATGTTGACCTTCAAGTCTGGTTATATCCATCCTGGGGCTAATGCTCATTCACCTAAGATCAGAAAAGAATAAACATAAAACAGGTCAGAGCCTGGACTATGAGGGAGTCAAGGGAAAATGTTTCTATTTCTATTATGCAAAGTATTGTTGCCCTAGCCAAAAGAACCCTTGTAACACTCCAGATGAAGTGAGCTTAGTACCACTCAGCTAATCCAGTGGCTGGAGGTAGAGAAACCCTGTAACTGGCCGTTGAAGAGAGTGTCCAGGGAACCAACAGATAGAACTGTCCAACAGTAATGCCATATTCTGAGAAGAACCCAGTAGTTGAGCTACTTGCCCAGCCTGAGTTGAGAGCAGCTACTTACTGAACCTTGAAATGGAATCATCACAACCAGTAAGTGACTGTCTTTGACAACATACCTCTAAAGAGGACATAGAGACTTCGCAATTCTGAAGCTGCTAGTTCTTGGACACATGTGTCCCCTATAAGTGTGTCTCATTACCTTTATGTTTTAAATTCATGCCCTCTCTTCCCGCCCCCGACCGCAGGTATTAGGAGGTTTTTATGGAAGAGTATGTGCCTGGTATTGGTAAAATGCTTTGAAATTTATTTTCTTGCTATGCCATTTGGGTAAGTTCCTTTGATAAAGAATTAACTGAACCTATTGGCTGATTATTAGGGGAACACACCAATAGGGACTTGTGAGCTAGCATTTAGGGAGGATAAGATCTCAAAGGGTTATTTCTAGGATATTTTAAGTGTAGGAGCCATCCCTTCAGAGATCCTACCTGCTAATGGATGTGAGTTGGGCAAGTGACCTTGAAGGTTCTCATTAAATTCTCCATCTCCTGCCTATAGCATAATGCCTAGCATATAGTACAGACCCGCACAAAATATAGCCTGTGGGCTGCTTGTGGCCTGCCAAAGGGTTTCAGACGGCCCACAAAAAATGTAGAGGATATAAAAGGAAGGAAAGATGTAATGAGAGCTGTGTTTATGCCCCACTTAACCCATCTTCCAATAGTCACTATTGTGTCTATCATATAACTTGGTTGATGGGTCGCAACTGTGTACTTGCTCCTGTTTGTCACATGACCTGAAGCAACCAATCATTATCAGTCTGTCTGTAGTCTAAAAGGAGTGAGAGTCATATCTTTTCACTGTGTTTTTGGTTATTACTGGCATTGAACAGGGACAAAGTGAGTGCAGCCATGCACCAATGCAGCTGACACCCACTATGCAATGAGCGGCACCAATGAAAGGGCTTCTTCCCCTCTCTCGATGTGCAGTTGCCCTCCAATTTACATGAGTGTCTGGCACTCTCTCCAAGGTCAGACACTCAGTTCTGTATTTCTTCCTATGTGAGCAATTGCTGTGGAGATTTTGTGGTTCTAACATTAAAGTTTATGTGATGACTTTGTAAAATGGGTGATAAAAAGAAACAGAAGATCAAATTAGAACATAGAGTGTCTAATCCGGAGTGGACAAATAGATACTTGGTTACTTACACAAGAGACAAAAACATTGTGCCTTGTTCCCTGAGAAGTAATAGCCTTCTAGAGAAATACAATCTTGTCGCCATTTCAAATCGAAACACCCTGACTTAAGTAAATTGGAAACCAATGAAAAACAAATTAAAGCATCCAAATTGTTGAAAAATCTCATTGGAGAGCAATGGTCTTTCAAGAAAATAAACTTAGAAAATGAGACGTATACTAAGGTTAGCTTTCAGATTTCTAAAGAAATTGCTATTGCTGGGAAGTCTTTTATACTTAAGATGACTTCATAAAGAAGTGTTTGTTGATTACAGTTTCTGGATTACGTCCCAATAAAAAATAGTGTTTTTGAGAATACAAGTTTGTCCTGTATGACCACACAGTGAAGAGTAGCTTATGATAAATTAATTGCTGATAAGTGTATTATATCCCATTAACTAAAAGTAAGTGGTAAGAAAACCTGAAAAATGTATTAAATGTACTCCTTAGCAAAGTAACTTTTCTAACATTAATGTGATTTCATGATAAATATAAATCTTAAGCAATAAGTGTAATTAATTGGTATTAATTGAAATTTCTCCTTTTTATGTGGTTTATTTGCAAAATAGCTTAATTATTAATTAAACTTTTATTTGGACAGTGAGTCACTAAAAACCTATCTGTGACCTGAAGAAGTTTAGCCTATTTTAATTTTGGCCCCCGCCTACTGCCAAGTTGAGCAGGTCTGCTATATTAAGTACCTAATAAATTCACTTAACCTAGCAGCACTTTTGAATCAAAATTAACATCTAACAGCAAACCAAATATTCCTTGACCAACCAGTTTCGGGGCTTCTACCCTCAAGATCATAGTAGAGTCCAACCTCACACTGTTGTTGTTCAGTTGTTTTCAGTTGTGTCCAACTCTTCATGACTCCATTTGGGTTTTTCTTGGTAGAGATATTAGAATGGTTTTCCATTTTCTTCTCCAGCTCATTTTACAGATGAGGAAACTGAGGCAAACAGAGGTAAGTGACTTACCCAGGGTGACACAGCTAGTAAGTATCGGAAGCCAGATTTGAACTCAGGAAGATTCATCTTTCTGACTTCAGATCTGGTTCTCTATGTACTTACCACAGCTGCCCCTCCAAACCCACTATCTTCCTGATAAGGAAACTGGGGCTAAGAGAGATTTAACGACTTGCCCATTACCATACAGCTAATAAATGTATGAGGCAAGACTGACTTGAGTGGAGAGCACTACCCACTGCACCATGCTGCCTCTCATCCATCATCCTCAGGTCAACTTGGCCCATTCAAGCAAGGAATCAGAAAAATGAACTGCTTAATAGATGCTGCCTCTCTTCAACTAGAGAAATACATAGTAATTGGCGATGGAGAGAAAGATAGTTAGGGTTATTCAATATGGATAACTTGTTAAGACTCAAAGTAAACTTGAGGAAAAAGTAAAATGACAGCTAGATTTGTTCTGTATTGAGAGGTACTGTGCAATGGTGAGACTAACCTGTCTAAAGTAAATGGCTAGGTTAAGGGTGAGGAACCTGTGGTCTGCAGACCCCATCTGGTCTTGTAGGCCCTCAAGTATGACCACATGTGGCCTAAAGGCCACAGGTTCCCCACTAGCTCATGGGCTAGGTGATGCCCAGGGAAAGCTTGTAGTTTTCCTTCCCCTCTCCTTCAGGGTTTCCATTGTGTGGCCTCACCTACTAACCCTCCAGGGAAGGCAATATGAATCGTTATGAGGTATGTCTGTGATGGATCCACCATCAGAACCTGTGCTCCTCTAGAACTTTTAGAGAACTTATCAAAGAGGCATATAGCAGTGGGGACTATAAGTCTCCACTCTAGGCTTATTACACATTACTATACTTTACATGACTTCTTTTCAATCAGACTGCCTTCCTACCAAACAGCCCCACTTGCTGATGTTTCCTGTGCATGACTTTCCATCTTCTGTCCCCATGCCTTCCCATAGGCTGGTCCCATTGCCTAGAATGCATTCCCTCCTCACTTTATCTTTTTTTTTTTCCTGAGGCTTAGCTCAAGTACTACCACTTCAAGCACAAGACCTATCTGGATCTCCCTTGTAGCTAGTGTCCTCCCCACCCCCAAATTACTTTGTGTAAAGGCGTGAGACTTTGAATAGTCTATTTGCATATGAAAGGGTCACAGCTGAGGTCTGACAGACAATGGATTTGTCCCTGGGTGTAAATAGCCTCAGGGAAAATTTTAAAATGGAAGAATTAACCCTGGAGGGGGATTGGAAAGGAGATAGAGCTGGGGTTAGGAAAGACAAAGCTGCAGAGACTGAGGGGGTGGGAGAGGGAGAGGCTTTCTGCGGTTTTTAGGATTAGGGTTCTGACTCTCTCTGAAAGAACCCTGGGGCCAAGCACTGCTATAGAGCCAGAAGCTGGAGGATATGGTGGAGACTATAGCCAAGCATGGAAACCAGGCAGCAGAACCACAAGGCTGTTCTGCGTAAAGATGTAGTGAGAAGATGGGGGTGGGGAGTGAGTGCGGGAGAGAGAGGTGTCATTTTCTCTATCCACATGTTTTCCCCATCAGGGAAAGGTGGTCCTCTTATGCATGCTATAATTATTAATTCTCCACACAGATAAGGTGGAGGGTTGATGGGAGAGTGAGGTTTGGGAAGAGAGATGATCTCATGTAAATTTTCTCATGGTGGAACTCCAATAAATAAATGCCACAGTTATGAGCTTTTTGTTTTGAGAACCTAAACTTAGCCATGCTGGGGAACCTAATTGAAAGTATGAGTTGGAGGTAGCTAACATTTATAATTTGTAGTGTGGCCTTGTTGTGAGAATAAATTAAAGGTATTAATTAAAGGTAATAAATAAAGATAAATTAAAGAATTAAATTAAGGTAATAACCTTAATAAAGTAGTCTGTCAATTTAGTATAACTGATAGTGTTCTATTGCTATAGTATAGCTATATGCTATGATATTGATGTAGTATAACTGATAATATTCTCTTACTTTGATAGCAAAGTTTATCAACTTAATATAACTGACTCCATTTTGTTTTATATCCCTATTTGTGATTCAGCTATTTTGAGGAAATTGTTTTTTAGTAATAAGATAACTTGTGTGATTTGCTGTGGGTATCACGTATGCATTCTTAAACAACTAAATATATACAAACCCTCTGATAAGACAGATCACCAGTGGAAAAAATATTACAAATTATTCTATCAGTATCTTTGAAGTAATTTATCTATCAAATTATGTGGTAAACAATTAAAGAATACTCATTGCTCAAAGTATAAAAAAACCTACCTGAGACACCAAACATCAGCTTCTTCCTTTGTGGCAACTATAGTTTGCTTCTGCTTTCTTTCCCCCACTTGAGATTCTAGCAAGTCCATACAGATGCCAGCTGGTTGTCAGAAATAGAATACCTCTCTGGAGGGTGATGTCATCTGGAAGGTAGGCAGAGAGTGAACCTTGTTGAGTTCAATAAGAAAGAAGTCTACTGGAACCTCTAAACCATCAGATTGGTGGTTTGATCTTGTAAGATATTGTTTGCACAATTTGAACAAAATTTGGTTGCATGCACTGAGAAATGTGTAGATGTTGCTTCACCCCTAGTAGCTCTTCACTTTGTGCTTGGTGCACACAGGGAGCTCATAAATGGTTGTTGAGCGCATCTGGTTGAAGCTTTGGCTTTAAAGTTACACATCTGAGCCATCATTTTTGATAGCTTTTCACCTGAAAGCCTAATCATGCCTAACACTGTGACAGTAGAAGCCAGCTCTAGGAATTATGCACTGCATTATTTTGGGGGGTTGGAGGTGAGATTGCAATTTCATTGGTGTAGGAAACTCCCAGTGAGGAATCTCCTTCTAGCAAGATAGCCTGGTTTCTGTTCTGTAATTTGTAGTCTTAGAGGATTGCCTGGAGCACTGAAAAATTTGATTTGCCCAATGACGCAATGGGCTTGTGTCAGAGGCAGGGCTTTAAACTAGGTCATCTTGATACCAAGGAGGAATTTCTATCCACTATGCCACATATTGCATGTAGTAGGCAATTAATGCATGTTTGCTCAATTGAATTAATTATAACTCTCTTGCTATCATGTAGCCTTTTTATTCACTGCCCAGGACCTACTCATTATTCCCCAAACCACTGATTCTTTTTGTTAGTCTTACTTGGAATCCCCTTTGTCAAATGGTTAACCATATTCTCTTCTGGTTTAAAACACTTGTGAGTTTCATCCCCAAGAGGTCATTAAATATATTACCCAGCCAGATTCTTTCCTCCCCTGTGAGCAAATAGGGTGGTATCGACCCCCCTCTGTCATTTGCCTCTCCATCTCCTTCCCCTTTTTGAGCAAACACCATTTCATTTATGCCTCGTAGTAATTGTTTCATTGTTCCTGTGCCTTCTTGTGTGCAGCCAGGAGGTGGAAGATATATCAAGTCCTGTTCACAAAGCAGAGGTGGGGGAGGGATACTAGGATTGTGGCCATCTGCACACAAGGGGAGCCAAAGAGGAAAGTGCCTTCCTGTAAAGGACTTGCTCTTTTAAGGTTCATATTACTTTTGAAAAAGAAGCTTTATATTCATTGATACAAATAGATCTATGTCTTTTTTTTTCATGTGTACTGGATAAGACAGTATATGCTTAGGGTAATTTTTATAGGTTTAGTTTCAAGGAGATTTGTGTATATGTAGAGAGAATAGGTGGATTGCTATGCATGCATATGTATTTATGTAAACAAGGATGCTTCAAATGTACAGACCCTACCTAGGGATGTGTGTGTGTGTGTGTGCCCCACACATGTGTGCACTATCTTCCAACATTTTGTGGTAGATTTTATATTTGAATGAGCTCTTCTCTGTTCTATGATGAAAGATACTAAGTAAGAAAGATATTCCGCTTTGTCTTTGAGAAAGGAAAGAGCATTTCTGGACATTGAATATAACAGAACAAAATGTAGATCCAGACCTCCATGCCAAATTTAGAAACTTATTCTTGCAAATCTAAACTTTAAAAATTATTGAAGATTGCCATCATTCCTTATCACAATATTTAACTACCCTGGTCCAGATGACACAACCTGCAATGCTTAGTCACTAAATCAATTTGACAAAAAATTTATTAACTATCTACTCTTAGAGAGAGGAAACAGGAATGGATTTGGAATGGAAAGAAAATCGTGGTTCAGATCTCAACTCTGCTGACTGAACTATGTGAAATTAAGGAAATCACTTTACCTCTTAGATTCCCCATCTGTAAGATGAGTGGGCATTGAGTCATCTAATAGTAGATGTTTAACAGGATCCCTTTTAGGAGAAAATTCTTGGTGCAATAGACAAAGTACTGGAAAAACAAAATTAAAAAAAATGCACAAGGTTGTAATGTTTGAGTAAGGAGTTTGCATTTTATCTCACAGGCAATAGGGAGGTCAAACCTGTTCATTAGTAAAACTTATTCTGTCAGCTATTGGAAAAATGAAATAGAGAGAAGAGAAACAACCATTAGGAAGTGATGACAATAGTCCATTCTAGAAATAATGAAGGCCTGAACCAGAGTGACTGGATTGGATACAAGACATGCTTCAGAGATAGAAATTAGGCAGAGCTTAGGAAACGTAAAAGATAACACCATAGATCTGAGCATGATGGTTGATAGAAAATGGAAGAATGGTGGAAATAATGAAGACAGTAGAAAAGGCAGATTTAGGGAGGGAAAGACAAACATGTTGAATTTGAGGTGATTGATGATATCCAAGTGACAGGATCTAAAAGCCACTGATGCCTGGCTTACCCCAAAATAGAGATCAAGATGATGATGAAATATACTAGTGAAGGATGCTGGAAAGAAAATGATCAGGATATAGAAAGGTATTCTTTCCTTTATGTCACCAGGGGCTAAATATCACCAAGAATGTGTAATTATTAGGTAGCCTATGCTCATTGGACATTAAGACACAACTATATCAGTTAGTTGGGTTCATATTATTAAGATTTTACATAACAAGTTAGAGGGGATGTAATGTGAGAATAGCAGAGATAAATCAGGCAATAAACATGAGAGCATTTTGAAAAGATAAAAGCACTTGTACAAATAGATTAGAGGAAGGAAAGAAATAAGCATATCTATTGAGCCTACCACATGCCAGTGCTAAGTGATTTTTCCAAACAGTATCTCAATTGAGTAATAGACATGCAGAGATCTTATAGCTTGTTTGAAAGGTGTGGGAACAGATTCCTAGAGAGCTGAAGCATTTGCCCCAGCTTGCACAACTACTTATTGTCAGAGTCAGGTTTCAATTCCAAGCTCCTTAACTCCTTATTCAGTGTTTTTTTTCCCACTATACCACATGAGGTATAGGTATAGTTGGGGAACTCTCATTGTAAAGGTGGAGGGAATAAATCAGAAAGAATTTGATCAATAGAAGTTCTCTGTATCATTACAGACAAACTTTCTGGCCCCAGGACTCCTTTACACTTTTCTTTTTTTGGTAAATAATATTTTTTTCTAATTACATGTAAAGATTGTTTTCAACATTCATTTTTTATAAGATTTTTAGTTTCAGTTTTTTTCTCCCTCCCTCCCCTTCCCCCTTCCCAAAATGGCAAGCAATCTGATAAAGGCTACATGTACAATCATGTAAACATATTTCCACATTGGTTGGTTGTCCTTTGTTCTTGAAGAGGACCAAAATGACATCACCATGCTAGATTCAAGTTTCAGTGTGTCCAACTGTGGAAGATCAGACCAATACGAGCTTGGAATGCTCTACCACAGGTTGGGCATAAATAGTCCATGTGAACATTTGGGGTGGATTCTCTAAATTTGCACATCCTGAGTTTCCTTTGAGCTCTTTCAATTCTGCTTTGCTCATAGAGCACAGCACCTTCTCTGATGTGGGCACGCCATGCTGAGTGGTCCTGTTCCAGTGTCTCCCATGTCATAATTCAATTCCAAAGTTCTTAAGAGAGACCTTAAGAGTGTCCTTGTATCACTTCTTCTGACCACCATGTGAATGCTTGCCCTGTGTGAGTTCTCCATAAAATAGTTTTTTTGGCAAGCATATGTCTTGCATTCAAACAACGTGGCCAGCCCTTTGGAGTTGCGCTCTCTGAAGCTGAGTTTGAATGCTTGGCAGTTTAGTTTGAGTAAGGAACCAATGCTTGTTACCTTATCCTGCCAGGTGATATTTAGAATCTTCCTAAGACAATTCAAATGTAAGCAATTCAGTTTCCTGACATGATGCTGGTAGACCATCCAGGTTTCACAGGCATACAATGAGGTCAAAACAATGGTTCCATAGACCTTCAGTTTGATAAGTCAGTCTGATACCTCCTCTCTCCCATACTTTCCTTAGGAGCCTCCCAAACACCGCGCTAACTCTGTCAATGTGTGTGTCAACCTCATCATCAATGTGTACATTGCTGGAAAGTATGCTACCAATGCTATCCACAGCATTCAAAACTTCTCCATTTGCTGTAACCAGTGGTTCCACTTACTATTGGTATGGTGGTGGCTGATGGAGCACCTGTGTTTTCTTGTCATGTGAAAGAAGAAACAGAACAAAAGGGAAAAGTCACAAAAACCTCTAAAAGTGAAAATAGTATGCTTCTATCTGCATTCAGACTTCATAGCTCTTTCTCTGGATATGGATAGCATATTCCATTATGAATCTTCTGGAATTGTTGCAGCTTATTATGTTGCTGAGAAGAGCTAAGTCAAACATAGCTGATCATTGCACAGTGTTGCTATTACTGTGTACAATGTTCTCCTGGTTCTGTTCTCTTTACTCAGCCAGATACACTCTTTTTTGTTTTTGTTTTTGTTGTTAATTTAATTTTGAAGTCAAATTATAATTATTTTATTTTTGTAGCACTCATATATTTGCATCCCTATTATGCTTTTAAAATTTTTATATTTTTTCCAATTACACATAATAACAATTTTAATATTTATTTTTTAAAATTGAGATCCAAATTCTCTCCTTCCCTGCTTCCCCTCCTCCATCCTTGAGAAGGCAAGCAATTTTACATAAATTGCATGAGAGTAGTCATGAAAAACATATTTCCATATTAGCCATGTTGCAAAAGAGAATAGACCAAAAAATTAAAAGCATGCTTCAATCTGCATTCAGACTCCATCAGTTCTTTCTCTGGAAATGGATAGCATTTTTCATCATAAGTTCTTCAGAATTGTCTTGGTTCATTGTATTGATCAGGGTAGCTTGAGTCATTCATAATTGATCATGATACATTAATTCTGTTACTATGTAGAATATTCTCCTGGTTCTGCTCACTTCACTTTGTATCTGTTGATGTAAGTCTTCCCAGGTTTTTCTGAAATCATCCTGCTTTTCATTTCTTATAGCACAATGGTAATCTATCACAATCATATACTACAACTTGTTCAGTCATTTCCCAATTGATGGACATGCCCTCAATTTTCCAATTCTTTGCCACCACAAACCCCTTAACACTCTTAAATATCATTGAGGATCTCTCCCCTACAAAAATATTTGGTTTTGTATCTGTTGATATTTATCATATCAGGATTTAAAATGTATTAGTGTTATTATGATTTTGATCTCAAAGATCCTCTGAAAGAGTCTCAGAGATTCCTGCAGGTCCCCTGAGAGTTGCTGCACTAGAGTTCTGGGATTAACAAACTAAGTCTTGATTTCCTACTCAATAATATGAGTCATTTCACAGAACATCATTTATAAAATGATAAATGATACAATATCAGAGGATAGTGATCTCAGTGATCTCTCAGCTTGAACGTTCTTCCTGAATTGATGGAACTTGGTAACTGACTGAATGAGAGGAAAGAAAGTCAAGGAGAACCCAAAGTTTCAAACTTGGCAAACTAGATGAATGGTGGTTCTACTGACTGAAAGAATAAAGTCAGGAAGTAGGAACATCTTTAAGAAAAATAATGATAATAAAATAACCCCAATTTATAAAATTTTTTAATGTTTACAAAATGCTTTCTTCACAAGGAAATTATTATCCCATGTTATAAAAGAAAAACTGAGATGCAAAGAGGTTATTTAACTCAGGATTTTACAGAGAGAGCTAAGTAGCATAGTGGATAGAACACAGTCAGGAAAACCTGAGTTCAAATCCAGCCGCAGATACTCATCTAGCTACACAAGCCTGAGCAAGTCCCTTAAGCTTCAATTTCCCCAACTATAAAATGAGGGTGACAGCACTTACCTCACAGGGCTGTTGTGAAAATCAAATGAAATATATTTGTAAGGTGCCGAACATAGTTCCTGGCACATAGTCAGCACTTAATAAATCCCTGTTTCCTTCCTTCACAGAATAGTAAGTGTTACAAGTCAATATGTGTAGTGGAAAGTGCCCTGAATCAGTAATCAGATTTGAATTTTGCCCTCACTCCTACCCCCAATAATTGTTAGCAGTGTAACCATAGGCAAGTCAATTGACCTCACTAGTCTTGGCCTCTTCTTATTTCATTTTAAATAAGAATAGGAAGAAAAATACCTGTAGTTCCTGCCTCATAGGGCTATTAGATCAGATATAAGATGCTGTATGTGAAGCATTTTACAAAACTTAAAACAGAATATCAAGGCCAATTGTTATTACATCTTGGAGACCAAATTTTAACTCAGTGTCAAGATTAAAAAAAAAAAAAGATCTTGGCAAGTAGAACAATGGGCTAAATGAAATAAGAAATTCACTAGAGATAAATGTAAAGCCCTTTATGTGGGTCCAAAAATCAGCTTCACAAGTATGAGATAGTGGGGACATGGACAATTATTTGTTAGGAATTATCTAAAAGAGAGTCTTGTTCAGAAACTAGGTTTGACTAGATGACTTATTGAAGTCCCTTCCAACTTTGAAATTCTGTGATTTTTATAGTCAGAAATATAGCCTCCTATTAAATATGAACACTTATACAACAATGCAAAGCTCTGGAAATACAATGAAAAAAACTAAATAGTTCCTGATCCCCAACATTACATTCTACTGAAATTATTACAAGAAAATATGAGGGTGTTTAAGGTTCCTTCTAGCTCTAAATTTATGCTCCTATAATTCTGTGATCTGCTTTATCATGGAACCACCACTCAGGTGGTTTTAAGGAATGTATTATAAAAATACCCAACACAATAGGATTTATTTACAAAGTCATGGAGAGTCTGTGGTACATGTAATACTTATTAGTGTTGGAAGTTCCTATAGAGTACCCCATACTGATAAAATAATGGATTCTTTTCATATTTGCATATTGTTGGGTAAAGCAGGAAGTCAATACAAGAGAGCAAACACTCTTTAAATCCTTAGTATGTACTAAGTATCATGCTAAGCACTAAGGATACAAAGAAAGGCAAAACAACCACAGCAAATCCTACTCCCTACTTTCAAAGAGCTCACAATCTAATGAGGGGTGAGACAATTTGCAAACTATTATGTACAAACAAGCTATAAACAGAATAAATTAGAGCTAATCTCAGAGGGAAGGCACTAACATTGAAAAGAACCATGAAAGGTTTCCTGAAGAAGGTGGAATTTTTCGGAGATTTGAAGGGAAGTCAGGAGGTAGTGGTGAGAAAAACAGAATTCCAGCTATGGGGGAGAGCCAGTGAAAATGCACAGTCAGTAGATGGAATACCATATTAAAAGAACAACACAGAGGCTAGATGTAATGGCAAGCAAAACAGAACTTTTTGCTGTCTTTCTGGATTGAGTTTTAGCTAATCAAATACCTTTGAGCCTTGACTTTGATTGTATCAACAGTCTTTAATTGGAAAGAGTATACATTGTATTGCCCTTAATATGCCTAAAGGAGTTTAAAGTTCTCCTCTGCCCTTAATAGGCTGATGTAATTACATGGAAGCCTGTGGTGGGAGGAGCTTGCCAAAAGGGTGGAACAGGAAGGTGGAACAGGAAGGAGCAGAGCAGAGAAAAGCACTAACAGAGCTGGGAACAGCAGAACTGAGAGAGAGAATGTTTGTGATGTTGGTGCTCTGCCTGTTGTTCTATATTGGTTTCTCAGACAGAAGGCCTGTCTGTTGTTCTACAATGGTTCCTCAGATAGAAAGTTAATTGATATGATAGTGCTGGTAATGTATGTAAATATAGGTATAGCCCTGTCTTTGTCTTCTCAGAAACAGAAACTGTGAAGAGCTTGGAGTGGAACATCCCACAGAACTGAGATATGGAACAGGAGCAGAGAGCTGCCTATGTGTGAATCCAGGCAAGAATTGGGAGCTGTCAGCCTGTGGAGAAGGAGTGGTGGGTTTGGAAGCCAGCCTCTAGTAGAGATGAACAAAGACTTTGCTTTGGATACTTTGTTTTGAATGATGAGATTTGTAACTTACTGTGACCTAGGAGTGGATGGTGTTGGTACTTTTTGCTACCTCTTGAGGATGATTGGCTTAAGGATGGTTGGAAGTCAGCCTCTAGCCAAGATAAAAGAGGATTTCACTTGAATACTTTGTATTGACTGAAAAGATTGTAACTGTGATCTGGGATGGATGGTGTTCATATTCTCTGCTACCCCTTAAATATGACTTTAAGATAAACTGAATGATATGTTTTGTTAAAGACTATGTGGTCACCTTAGTAATACGTTGTTATGTTATGTTGTTGTGAATGCTATGCTTTAATTTCTTGAATGTTATGCTTCAGTTTATTGCTCAATAAATAGAGAGTTCATTATACTATGTGATTAGACCCTTAAAGTTATTCACAGCAGGAGTCCCCAGGAGAACTGCTTCTTTACACTAGAGTACTTTAATTACAGAGTAAATAGAAAGGAGTAAATGTAAGAAAACCAATCATTGAATCAATGAATAAACATTTATTAAGCACCTACTACGTACCAGTCATTGTGCTAAGCACCAGGGATACAAAAAGAGGCAAAAGATAGACCTTGCCCTGAAGAAGCATAAAGTCTAATGTGGGAGACATGTAAACAAATACATATGAAGCTATATGCATATAGCATATGCATACACACATGTGTGTATATGTATATGTATATATACATATACACATAGAAACTGTATGTAGGATAATTAGGAAATAATTAGCAAAAGGAAGGCATTAGGATTAAGAGAGGTTGGGGAAGGCTTCCAACAAAAGAATAGATTTGAGTTGGAGCTTAAGGATGTCATCAGAGCATTCCAGGCACGGGACAGCTAGAGGAAATAACCTAGAACCAATAGATGAAGTATCTTGTTTGTGGAATATACTGGCCAGAAAACCAGTATCACTGGATTGAAGAGTATGTTTCAGGAATAAGGGGTAAGAAGACTAGAAAGATAGGAAGGGGATAGTCTATGAAAGGCTTTAAAAGTTTCACAGAGAGACTTCTGGGAGCCAAGATGGCAGAGTAAGCAGTAAATCTCCATAACTCTCCTATATTCACCTTCAAATAAGCATAAAATGGTACCCCAAAACAAATCCTCGAACAGCAGAACCAGCAAAAAGGTGGGGTGAGACAATCTTTGAGTGCAACCAACTTGAAAGATCAGCAGGAAAGGTCTGTCTCACTCAGGTAGAAGGGGATCCCAGGAACCCAGTCCAGAACAGAAAGCATTCCAACAAGAAAGCAGTAAGCTCCACCTTGGCAAACCAGCAGGAGATCCTGAGCCCCAGTTCAATGGAGCAAGTAAACAGCAACACAAGGACCTTCTCCCCCCACCCCACCCCCACCACCACTTGCTTCAGCATAGCCAGGGGAATGAGCAGTCTCCAGCCCTGTGAAACCACCATGTTTCAGAATAGCCCCAGGCAAACAGACAACCTCCATTAGCCAGACCTCCTTGTGCTTCAGATAACCTTGGGCAACCGGGTGGCTGCCAGTGGTCAGACCTCCAAATGCTTTAGTGTAGCCCTGAGGAAACACAGAAACACCCTACCAGCCTCAGCACACACCAGACAGTAGCTACAACATCAAATGATCTGCAGTTATGCAACATGATATTTCAGAAAGCAAAGGAGCTCGGACTACAGCCAAGAATCACTTATGCAGTGAAATTAACAATAATGTCACAATAATTTCAAGGGGAAATAAATGATCATTCAATAAAATAGAATTTCAAGCTTTCATAAGGAGAAGACCAGAATTGAACAAAAAATTTGATCTTCAATATCCAGACCCGAGAGAAGCCTGAAAAAGGTAAAGAAAACATAGGGGATTTAATGGAACTGAACTGTTTACATCCCTATATGGGAAGATGATACTTGTAATTCTTAAAAATTGTACAACTAGTAGCACAGCTAGAAGGAATATACATAGGGCATAGGTATAAGGTAAATTTGAGGGAATGACATAAAAAATAATTGAGGGATGAGAAAGAGGAGTACACTGGGTGCAGAAGAAAGGTAAAGGTAGAATGAGGTAAATTATTTCACATGAAGAGGTGTGAAAAACATATTATAGTGAAGGGAAGGATGGAAGGGTGGGCAATAGGTATCACTTGAAACTTACTCTTATCAGTATTGGCTCAAAGAAGGAATAATATACACAGTTAGTTGAATATAGAAATCTACCTTACCTGTCTGTAAAGCAAAAGTGGAGGAGATTAAGTAAAAGGGGAAGCTGACAGAAGAGAGGGGTGATCAGGGTAAACAGTAGAGCGAAGCAAAACACTATTAAGGAGGGAAAAGGTGAAAGGAGAAAGAGAACAAATAAGTGTAAAAATAGGATAGAGGGAAATACATAGTAATCATAATTGTGAATGTGAATGGGATGAATTCTCCCATAAAACAAAAGTGGATAGCAGAGCAGATAAAAAAACAGAATCCTACAATATGTTGCTTACAAGAAACACACTTGAAGCAGAGAGACACACACAGAGCAAAGGTAAGGGGCTGCAGCAGAATCTATTATGCTTCAGCTGAAGTAAAAAAAAAAAAAAAAGTAGGGTGGCAATCCTGATCTCAGACAAAGCAAAAACAAAAATAGAGCTAATTAAAGGAGATAAGGAAGAAAACTACATTTTCCTAAAAGGTACCATAGACAATGAAATAATATAAATTGTAAGGCTATATGTACCAAGTGGCATAGGATCCAAAAAAAATTTTTATTTTTGCTTTTCGGAGGGTAATTGGGGTTGTGACTTGCCCAAGATCACATGGCTAGTTTTTGTGTTAAGTGTCTGAGGCTGGATTTGAACTCAGGTCATCCTGACTCCAGGGCTGGTGCTCTATTCACTGCACCACCTAGCCACCCCTCATAGCATCCAAATTCTTTTTTTTTTTAAATTAAACAAATGCTTTATTAACTTCTGGTTTACATCATTTATTTCCATCAGATTTTGAATTGCAATTTTATCCCCATTTTCCCCCTACCTACCACCCCAGAATAGCAGTCCCACAAGATATCCACTCAACCAATCTGCTCTCTCCCATATCTTCTCGCGTACCCCCTTCGACTTTGCCATTAGGGCAAGGTGAATCTCTGTGCCCCAATGTCTGCACATCTTATCTCTCAATTACATGCAAAACAGTATTAATAATAGTATTTATATATATTTGAAACATTTAATTTTAAAACTTCGATTTTCAGATCCATTCCCTTCCTCCCTTGTCACCCACTCCCTTTGGGAAGATAAGCAATTCGGTATGTGTTGTACTTACATAGCTATGCAAAACATTGCCATATTAGATATATTGTAACAGACTGCTTATATTTCCCTCCCACCCATCCCACCCCCAACCTGGTCCATTCCCTACTTTGATCCTGTCCCTCTTCAAAAGTGGGTACTTCCAACAACCCCCCCAAATGTCCTCCCCTCCATCATCTCCCCCTTTCATCCCCCTTCCCCCTACTCTCCTGCAGGGTGAGATATCCCACTTAGTATATATGTCATTCTCTCCCTGAGCCAAATTCAATGAGAATATGGTTTTGTCTTTTTGCCTTCCTATTCTTCCCCTCCCTTGCAACCACTTCCCCTTGCCTCTTCTACATGAGATAGTTTACCCTACCTTGTCTCTCCCCATCTCCTCTCACCACATTCCTCTCTCACCTCTTAACTTCACCCCTTAAGTATCATCCCTTCCTACCAAATTCGACCTATGCCCTCTATCCATGTATACCTGTAAACATATATACACATACATATGCCCATATATCCTTCTTCAATTATTTTCATAGTGAGAAAGGTTTCATCAGTCAGAGTTATTGTTTTTCCATGTAGGAATGTAAATAGTTCAACTTTGATAAGTTCCTTTTGATTTCTTTTCCCTGATTACCTTCTCAAGCATCTCTTATTTCTTGTGTCTGAATGTCAAATTTTCTATTCAACTCTGGTTTCTTCCTCAAGAATGCTTGAAATTCCTCTATTCCCCTGAATGACCATATTTTCCCCTGAAACAAAATACTCAGTTTTGCTCGGTAGGTGACCCTTGGCTTCAATCCCAGCTCTTTTGCCCTCTGGAATATCATATTCTATGCCCTTTGATCCCTCAGTGTAGAAGCTGCCAAGTTCTGTGCTATTCTGATTGTGTTTCCACAGTATTAAAATTGTTTCTTCCTGGCTACTTGGAGTATTTTCTCCTTGATCTGGGGATTCTGGAACCTGGCTATAATATTCCTGGGAGTTTTCTTTTTGGGATCTTTTTTCAGGAGGTGATTGATGGATTCTTTCAACCTCTATTTTGTCCTCTGGGTCTAAAACATCAGGGCAATTTTCCTTGAGAATTTCTTGAAGGATGATTTCTAGGTTCTTTCTTTGATCTTGGCTTTCAGGTAGTCCAGTAATTTTTAAATTATCTCTCCTGGGTGGATCTATTTTCCAGGTCAATGGTTTTTCCCATGAGATATTTCACATTGCCTTCTAATCTTTCATTTGTTTGGATCTGCTTAACAGCATCTTGATTTCTCATAAAGTCACTAGCTTCCATTTGCTCCATTCTAACTCTGAAGGAATGAATCTCCTCAGTGAGCTTTTGAGATTCTTTTTCCATCTGGAAAATTTGGCTTTTTAAGCCATTCTTCTCCTCATTGCCCTTTTGGGCCTCCTTTGCCATTTGAGTTAGTCTATTTTTTAAGGTGTTATTTTCCTCAGTCAGGCTGTTGACTCTCATTTCATACTTTTCCTGCATCCTTCTCATTTCTCTTCCCAATTTTTCCTCCACTTCTCTTATCTGCTTCTTAAGGTCCTCTATGGCCTGTAGCCATCTTCTATTTTCATTTGGGGCTTTTGGTGCAGGATTTCTGACCTCACAGTCCTCCTCCTGTTCCCTGCTTCGTTCCTCTTTGCCCCCAAAATAGGAGTCTAATGCTGAATTTTTCTGTTTATTTTGTTTCCTTTGCCTAGGCATATTGCCACTTAATTACTTGACTTTTGGGCTTGTTGCCACAGTAGGACTCTGCCACCAGACAGGGGAGCTTCCGTCCCAAACGCTGGGGTCTTCACAACTTCCAGCGGTATTAGTTGGGTGGCTCTGTGAGGCTTCCACACGCTCTGGCAAGCTGGATACCCACCCCACAACCTCTACCCCAGATTGAAATCCAGATCCAGGGAGGTTAAAGCATGAGCAACTACCCCCCAAGACTGATTGCTGGATCTCCCTACAGTCTGCAGGCCAGGAGCTGAAGCTGCCACTGAAGCTGCAAAATGGCATCTGTGCCTTGTCTCCTCAGCTGCTTTTTGCCCCCAGGTCAGTCGTGGAGTTATGAACTAATTCAACCATTCTGGATAATGCTTTGGAACTATGCCCAAAGGACAGCCATACTCTGCATACCCTTTGATCCAGCAATACCACTACTAGTCTATAGCCAAAAGAGATCATAGAAAAGGGAGAAGGACCTACCTGTGCAAAAATATTTATAGCAGTCCTTTTTGTAGTGGCAAAATACTGCAAATTGATGGGATGGCCATCAGTTGGGGAATGGCTGAACAGGCTATGGTATATGAATGTTATGGAATACTATTATATAACAAGAAATGATGAACAAGCAGATTTCAGAAAAACATGGGAAGATTTGTGTGATATGATGGAAAGTAAAATGAGCATAACCAGGAAAACATTGTACATGGCATCAGCAACACTGTGGGATGATCAACTGTGAATTTCTAGGCTTTTCTCAGCAACACAATGATCCAAGACACATACAAAGGACTCATGAAAGAAAATGCTGTCCACATCCAGATAAAGAACTGATGGACTCTGAATGAAGACTGAAGCATATTTTTTCATTTACTTTATTCATTTTCATGGTTTTTTCCTTTTTAAAAGTTTCTTCTTTCCCAACTATGACTAATATGGACATGTTTTACATAATAGGACATGTATAATCCATATCAAATTTTCTACCATTTTAGGAAAAGGGGAGAGGAGGGAGAACAATTTGGAATTCAAAATTTTGTAAGAATGAAAGTTAAAAATCATCTTGATATATAATTGGAGAGGGAAATATTATAAAAGCACATTAAAATTTTTCACAGAGGATTTTATATATTTTGCATAGAGTTAGCTAGCAAATTATCTTATATGGATCATATGATCATAGATTTGGAGGTAAAAGAGATTTTAGGAACCTAACACCCTCATTTTACATATTAGGAAACTGAGGCCCAGGGGGCTTTAATGATAAAACACATGGCTAATAAGTGTCCAAGGTGTGATTTGAATGAACTCGGGTCTTCCTGACTCCAAGTCTAACACTTTATCCAATATATCTTTCTGGACTTTGCAACATAGGGGATTGGGGGGATGGGGTTACAGAGCTTTGATTTCATCAATGTATAGAATTCCCAGGATGGAAATACAAATTGGCAACTGTTCTGTAATTTAGCTAAGTCTCTACCTTGGTCTTAAAGAGTTGTCTGGGATCTTGAAAGGTTAAGTGACAGCTAGTATGTAGCCAATATGTAATGTAATACAGGCATGATAGAAACCAAGGTCTTCCCTAATTTCCTTCATCTTCTCTATTATGGCTTTCTGGACTTTGTGATAGTGTGAACAAGAGGATAACAAAATTTATCACATTATGAAGACAAATAGAGATGATGAAAGAATTTTTTTATTCATTCACTTGTGCTACAAACATTTATTTAATACCTACTATGTATAGAGCAAGCTCTCAAAACTTACAATCATTATTGTTTAAATTAAAAATAGTTATCTGGTGATAGATTCCTGTATTCTACAAATGGTTTTTGAAAATTACTGCAGATAGTCACTACTTCACTCAGACAGCACCTACATTATTATAAGAAATCATCTATTATTAGAGATATGTAAAGCAATCACTTTATGAGTCAGCTTAATTGAATATAGTCTTTCAGAAGTGGATTCTAGCCAAACATCCCACAAATTTGGTCGACTTCTTTTATAGATCTAGAGTAGAAGAAAAACTACAATAGATGAAAGAGAAATAGCATACAGGTTCAAGATGAGTGGGGAACATTTTTCAGGTCTAATATTATTCTATAACCTTGTGAACATCAGAGAAAGAGAAACATGATTATAGAAGTTTATTCATTTTATCAGAGCATCACATGAGAATTAGAATGTCCACAGCCTGTCACTGGCCTATTCATATTTAAGAGTTGCTCACCAAAAAACACTGGTGGTCCTGACATACTTGAGGCATGAATTATCCCTTAATGTATGTATTCTAGACAAGTATTCCAAATATGTGTCTCTCATGTGTTATCACTATGTGTGTCTGCTCTCTTCCCTGAAGGTGTGCATATTTATAGAAAAATGTGTTCTAGCTTTTTGGGTAGTTAAGTAGCATGGTGGACAGAACACTAGACCTAGACTTAGGAAGACCTGAATTCAAATCCAGCTTTAGACACTTACTAGCTGTATAACCCTGGGCAGGCCACCTACCTTCTTTTTGCTTCAGTTTCTTCATCTATAAAACAGGGATATGAATGGTACCTAACCCACTATGTTGTTGTGAGAATCAACTGAAATAATATTTCAAAAGGGCTTAGTATAGTGCCTAGTATATAATAATAGGCACTTAAATGCTTGTTCTCTTTGCTTTCTTGATCCTTAATGCTTGTGCCTTCCCTCTGAGACTACCCCGATTTATCCTACATATTTCTTGGTTATGCATATTTGTTTGTACATTGTCTTTCCCCTTAGATTATGAGCTTCTTGAGGAGGGGTTTTTTTTGTTTGTTTGTTTTCTGGTTTTGGTTTTGCTTTTTTTGCCTTTTGTTGTATTCCCTGCCTTTAGCACTGTGTCTAGAACATCATAAGTACTTAATAAAGGCTTGTTGACTATTATTATGGGAGGGACACATGGAGGTTTAGAGAGAGAAGGGTAAACACAACACTGAAGACAAATTTCACAATTGTGTGTGTGTGTGTGTGTGTGTGTGTGTGTGTGTGTGTGTAAGACAGTGAGGGGGGGAAGAACAAGGAGAAGAAGAGGAAGATGAAGAAGGTGAGGAGGAGAGGGAAGAAAAGGGAGATGGAGATGGAGACAGAGGGAAGTGGGGGAATTAAGAGAGAGGGAGAGGGAGAGAAATCATCAGGATTGGCAGGTATGAATGGATGAGGAAGGGAGGGGTGTAGGCATCACAGTTCCACTCTCGTTTTGATATTCACACCCCATTGGGAGAATGATAGCATGAGGTATGGCAGCATGTGGTTGATATCAAGCTGGAACTAGAAGCAGGAAGACCCTGGCTCAAATTTTACCTCTAAGATTTGGAAATCTATGGCCACGGACAAGTCACTTAATCTGTCTAAGCCTCCATTTCCTCATTTATAAAATAAGGGGATTTTACTAAAGGACCTCTCAGGTCCCTTTCAGCTTCAAGTTCATGAGCTTATGCTCCTTCTCCTGACCCCTGTCCCCACCCTATCCCAAGAAAGTTGATTTCCCAACTCTTATAATAATGGATTCCACAATTCCACAATAAGGAATTATTGTGAACAGCTAGGTAGCTAAGTGGATAGAATGCTGGGCCCAAAGTCAAGAACGCTCATTTTTCTGAGTTCAAATCCAGCCTTGGATACTTCCTAGCAGGGTAGCCCTGGGTAAATCATTTTACCCTGTTGGCTTCAGTTTCCTCATATGTAATGAGCTGGAAAGGAAATGAAAAACCACTCTAGTATCTTAGCCAAGAAAACCCCAAATGGGGCTACAAAGAATCACGTATGACTGAAACAACACAATAACAACCTCAATTGTAGGTGTCCCTCAAGCTTTCTTATGGAGTTTCTCCTTTTTGCCTTAGTACGGTTTCTCTTTTGAGGATTTTATTGACTCCCATGGGTTTAACTACCATCACTATGCAGATGACTCCCAGATCTATATATCTTTCTGTAAGGGTGATGATCTATTCCCACCTCAATTAATCACAGAAGGTCCAGGCATCTCAACTGACTCAATCAATCAATCAAAAGTGAACGGAATGTGAACAAACTATTAATTAATTTGAAAGGATCATAGGGAATTTGAGCCATTGGACAACTCCACACAGGAAATATACTGTGATTGCTTGGAGAAGATAATTGGGAGTAGAGTTATATATTAAAAGCACAAATTATCTCAGAAACAGTTAGTTGAATGGTAGTCAAATCTAGTGGTTATGGCATACTCACAGAGAGACAGAGAAAGAGAGAGACAGAGATAGAAACAGTGTTTGTGTGTGTGTGTGTGTGTGTGTGTGTGTGTATGTGTGTGTGTGTGTGTTTTCTCCCACCCTCCCCCCACCACCAGTGACAACCCTGTAAATTTTATAAAGGTCTAAAAATCTAGAGCTGCTCTCAGCATTGGGAGCAGTGCCCCAGGAGAAAGCAGCATTGTCTTCAGTATAGCTATATTCCTGGAGCAGAAGAGCTGAAAGATGCATTAGGGACAAACTAGGAACACCAAGGGAATGTAACTTCATGACTCTACAAGAGCTCTAACTTTTGGAGTTAGCAGAGAGATACATGCAAGGGGAATTGTATAAGAACTCCATGAAGAGGAGGAAAGAACATGCAATAACCTACAGCTGTGAACCCAGAACTATAAACCTTTTGGTTACATGTGACCAAAGTTTGAGTCATTGTTTTTGTTGTTTAGTCTTTTTTTCAGTCATGTCTGATTCTTTGGGACCCCATTCGGGATTTTCTTGGCTAAGATACTGAAGTGGTTTGCCATTTCCTTCTCCATATCATTTTACAGATGAGAATACTAAGGTAAATAGGATTAAGTGACTTTGCCCAGGGTCACACAGATAGTAAAATTCTGAGACCAGATTTGAATTCAGGTCTTCCTGAGGCTAGGCCTAGTTCTCTATTCACTGGGCCACCTACTTTCCCTAAAGACCCTGTGTGTGCAAAGGGAGAATGCTTTTCTAGCTAGGAGGGAGGTTTTTTGTACTAACCATGCTTGCTATACTTGCTTAGAAAATACTGGTGATGGGGGGTGGAGCCAAGATGGTGGAAATGAAGCAGTAACTTCTCTAATGCCCTCCGTAAATCCCTTCACTAAACCTTAAAAAGTGAATCTGAATGGATTCTGGAGTGACAGAATCCACTGGGAGCTGGAGTGTGGCAGAATCCAGCCCAGGAAAATGCCCAGTGGGTCTGGACAGGGGGAGCATGGAGCATGTGGGGTCTATACAGCTCAGACTTGAGATCAGACAAGCAGACTACACCAAAGAGAGAAGAAGCCCCAGCTGGCCAACTTACCCATCTGAAGGATGAATCACAGCCATCTCACCAGCATCTCACCAGGGGACAGGAGGAATCATTAGAGCCAGGTAAGAGAGGGTTCTGGGCCCCCAGCAGAGACAGCAGCTTCTCCTGGGGCTATCAGCCCCCAGCTGGAAGTTTAGAAATCACCTGCCTGTTTTGCCAGAATGAAGAAGTAAACTCTGGCTGCCATTGATTCCTCCTTGATGAAATGCAAAATCCAAAGATAAGGGTCCCACCCAGAGTGAAATCCTAAGATAGTGGAAATAGCCTCAGGCTTGGGAGTCATTCAGAAGGGGTGTAACTGAGGCAGCAAGGAGTCTGAAAAGAAGAGGGGGAGGGGTCCCCAAAAGCCCCACCTCACCTAGCCAGCAAAAGCCTGCCTGAGCTGTAGCCCTGGGGTACAGAGGCAGAAATCTGAAGTGGCCAGACTATGCCTTCTCCACAGATTACTCTGTGTACATCAGCATGCCCTGCTGAGACTCCTACCTTAGCCTCAAACTAGACACCCAGAGGCTACAGCGTTCAAAGTCAAAGACCAGACCCTTAGCTCACAGCCTGAGAAATTAGGAAATAGGAAGTAACAATGGGAAGGAAGGAAGCTGAGAAGGAGAAGGGGAAGGCAAGAAAATACTGGTGATAAAAGCAAATTCTTTCTAGATGATCATTAGTAGTAAGCATACTGGTAAGGAAACATAGAGAGATAGTATTAAAATATCCCATTAATCTTCAAGGTTATCCCTAGGATTATGAGGAAATAATAGTATCATCCTCTAGAGACTCAACCTGTCAATGTTAATGTGAATGAAAGTTGGGAAAGTATCCACGGAGTGAATGCTACACAGTCCTTGTCTGTCTCCTAAGCTCCAGTGGTATTGAAGAGGGAAGGATGATAAGGAGGGGGGGAGGGTAAGTGGTTCTGCCAGGGATCCACCCTGGCATCCAGTCTGGAAGGAATTCACCAGGCTCAAGCAAACTTTGAAGCCGGAATTGTAAAGTTTATTGTTATGCTGTAGAGAACAGCGGGCAAAGATTCTTATGGAAACTGCAAACTTCCAGGGGTCACAGGCATAGTTTTAAGGTGTCAATTATGCTAACTAGGTGAGTAAGGGTGGGATCAGGGGGGAGTTAAGGAGTGGGCAGAGATCAAAGGACCATACACTTTTAATATCAACTGCGCAGGTGTATTGCCCATGATTCCCTGGGAAATAGCTCAAGGGGGGGGGGGGGGCGGCTAGCTAGAGGTGTGGTTTTAGCCTGACACATCACTAAAGAGTACCCAGTCTGTCACCCACCAAGGTCATCAGAGACAGTGTGGGTATATAATTGACTAAGGAGTTACCCTATAGATAAGGTATTGAAGAATTTATGGTGGGGCTGGCCACTCTAACTAAGGGAGATAACATTTACATAACTTATTGTTTCAAGCAGAGATAAACAGGTCATGAGTTGTTGCTGGGCAGAGTGCTGGAAGGGGGAAGGGGCAGAGTCAATGCTCTGAGGCTGGGGGGTGGAAATGTGATCTTACAGACTGCTTTTACAAATTGATTTTACAGACATAGATCCCAAAGCACCCCACTTACAAACTGATGTTACAGATTGATACTACAGACATATATACATCACAAGGACCCCATCAGTATATCTTAAACTATTAGACATTTGAAACTGGATAATCCAACATGTTTATAACAAATCTCATTATCTTTCCCCCAACACTGCCATTTTCCTAACTTCCCTATTTCTGTTGAGGACACTACCATTTTTCCATTTATCCAGGCTTTCAAATTTGGAATCATCCTTCACTCTTCCCTCTCCCATTTTGTTTCCAAATATTGTCAATTCTACCATAAGATCTTTTGTAAATGTTTCTGTCCTTCAAGCCGCCACTTCAGATCAATACCATTTCTCATCAGGACTATGTACTTCAATAGCCTCCAAATTGGCCCCCTAATTGAATCCTCTCTACAATCTCTCCTCCACACATATGCCAAATTGATATGCCTAGAGCACAGGTTTAACCATGTCACTCCTCTGGTCAAGAAGCTCCAGTGGCTCTATACTGCCCCAAAGATAAAATACAAATTCATCTGTTTGACATTTAAAATTGTTCACAATCTGGCTTGAGCCTGCTTTTCTGGGTTAACTATATATTATGCTCCCTCACACACTAAGCTCTAGTCAGACTAACCTTACTATTTCCTCACATATGACATTTTATTTCCTTTCTCTGTGTCTTTTTACAAGGTCTCTCCTATATTTGGATTACACATATTTCTTACTTCTGCCTTTTAAAATCTCTTACTTCTTTCAAGGTTCTCAGTTCAAGCATCATCTATTACCTGAGACAAACCCTGATTCCCCATAGTTACCACTGCCTTATTGCTTCTCCCCACCTTATGGCATAGTCAGCCTAAAAAACTCCAAAAGGCCTAGGTTCAAGTCCCATCTCTAACACATACTTATGTGTCTCAGAGCAAGTAAGTGAAACTCTATTTGAGGCAAATCTCTAAGACTATTAGTTGCAGAGAAGGTACCAAGCTGTATTGGTAAGGACGGCTGCATCACCCTAGAGCTCCCCATGCCAATTAAATCAGGTCCAGTCCTTATCTCTATCCCCTAATCTCACTTAGACATTTACTAGAGTCCTGAACTTGGGAAAGTTACAAAATGAGGGGATTGCACTAGGCGACCTCTTGAGATTCTTTCAAGCTCTAAATCTATAATCCTATGATCTGCATTATTGTTTTTCCCCAATAGAATGTGTAAGTCATTCTGACTGAAGCTGGACTGATTACCCTATAAAAAGGTTCCTAAATTTCTAAAGACCCCTGGTAATTTTATTTCTTCCCATTTCAAGAAAAGAGAGAGCTCTTTTGGGTAAGAACTGGAGGGCAGAGTTTTTCTGGTACAATAAAATGTCTTTGGAGAAGGACTTTGGAGGAGAGAGCAAGAGACAGAGAGGGGGCTCAGGAACTAAGCCTGAATCAGTGGTGTGGCGGGGTGGGGGTGGGGGGGTAATAGTAGGAGAAAGAAAAAGTATGGTGGAGCTGAGAAAGAGAAGGATAAGATCCAGGAGGGCCTTTGGTCCAACAGGCACCATGTTTATAGAATGAAGACTTGTGTTGAAGCCACTGGTTGTATCCATCTCTTTAAAACTGACTCAAGTCCTAAGACTGTTCTTTTTCCAATTTTCCCTCCCAGTGCCTTCCCATTAACAAATACTGTAAAATAGCCTTCTTACTTCTTTGATCTCCTCTGAGAAACACATTTGCTTCATTGTTACTGGCAGAGACAGCCAAGGGGCTGGGAAGGGGAAGGTACAGCTACCCCCAACTGAAAGGGGTAAAACAACTGTGCAAAATGTATGAATGAAGTCTTCCTCTCCCCACCCCACCCTAGGGGAAACCAACAGCACTCTCAGCTCTTAAAGTTAAAGAAATAGAGGTACCCCAAGAAGGAAGAGGAAGGCTGAGAGAAAAGACTTTACATAAGAGATGTGGAGTAAAGGGCACTCACAAATTCCGGGGAGTGGAACAGTGCCCTGTTGTACTGCTTACACTTGTTGAGCCAAAGTTGGCAGAATGAAAAACCTCAAGGAGGAGAGAGGCCAGTAGGAAAAAGCAGTGGTAGCTTACTTGTTTATAAAGTGGATAGATTTTCTGAGGACTGTTCCCAGTAAAATCACTTTCAGTAAAAGGTGTATCTTCAATTAGTACAGCAGAATGGACACTGAAGACAGCTCCAAGAAGGACCAACATCATGAACATCCACCCTTACCAGGCACTAATGACAATGCCACAAGTGTCAAGCTTGGGTTATCCCACAAGAAAGGATGTCATAGTGAACTGGGGGTACAGAGGACAGTGCAAGAGCTAGGGCAGAGCACATGTCCCAGTGAACCAAATCCTGGCTTCAGGTGGCTATCTGCTCACTTCTCTACCCAAACATTTTTGGTAACCTGAATCTTGCCTAGTTAGAGATAAATATAAACAAGTCAGACAGCTAATCCTGATTGGGGGCTCTGAGTACTGTGATTGTACTCCTAACTTTTCATTTAATGTAAACTCCTTAAGTCAGCAGAGGAGGGGGTCAGAGGGGTCATTATATTGCTTGTAGGCTGAAAAATTAGTGAATTATAACCAGGTGTGGCTGATTAATCTCCAGAGACAAGTGGGTAGGAAGAAAGTGACTACAGACAGGCCAGCTGCATGTTTCAAGGGACACCAGACACCTGCATCTACCATTGTTACAAAGCAAGCTCCCAGAGGGCAGGGACTTTTTTTTGTCTTTCTATCTTCAGGGCTTAGAACAGTGCCTAGTACATAATAATTGCTTAACATAATTTTTGCTTACTGAATATATGATGCTACCATAAATTCATGGTACATCGACCATGTAGAGGAGGGCCCTCTCTACTGCTTAACAGCCCTTCAACTTTGCTCTTATGGATTTTCTAATTATTCACAACAACATCTGCTACAAACCTTTTCCTTTACAAGACTTTTTCATCTCTACTCCCACAGATTACTTAGCCTCTTACTTCATTTAATGGAATCGAGGCTATTTGACATGATCTCTTCCAGTTCCCTTCCCTTATTCCACTACGGTTCTCAACCTCTTTATCTGTCTCGTCTTCCTTCTCTTGCTCAGGTTAACACCCCTCCCAAAGTCCAGTCCTTCTCAGTGATTCAGTAGTCATCCCTTTCCCTCATGAATGTTCAGCCTCTTCCTCTTCCTCCTTACCATTTAACTAAAAGCACTGAGATTTCCTCAATCCTAAAAATAAATAAGTAAAAATCCTCCTTTGACCCCTCTATCCCATCCAGCTACTGTTCCCTCTCTCTTCTCCCCTTTGCTGCCAACTTTCTTAATAAGAAATTTCTTGTTCTGTCATCTTCCTCATCCTCTATTTTCTCCTCACTCCTTTGAAATTGTGCTTCCGTACCTACCCCTACTCAACTGAAACTATTCTCTCAAATGTTATAAAAAATCTCCCTATTGCCAAATCCTACTTTTCTGTTCTCACCGTCCTTGACATTCCTAAAGTATTTAACACCAGAACATTCTCACTGTTCTACATTGTTGCAGGACTTACCACACTGCCTGGCACATAGGAAAGTACCTAATAAATGTTCGTTAACTTGACTTGATCTCCTCCTATAATGTTCTCTCTACTTCCTGGGCTTCAGATCCACTAAACTCTCCTGATTCACTCTTCCTAACTCTTTAACTATTAAGGATTTGTTTCTTTGGTTGACTTTGAGTCTTTGAATCTCCCCCATGTCTTTCTCCTCTCACTCCTGTCTTCTTTTTTCCCAGCTCCTGTCTCTCTTCTCCAAGCCACCAAAAGCCACAATGGTGAGACTACAAAGTACAGAGGGACCTACACTAAAGAAAGTAGACACTTTTACTAGCCTGCCAAATAGCTGCCCTGCAGCACAGGCCTTCTGAATATTTTAGTGGTGGGATCTTATAATTCCTATGATAGATACTCATAGACAGAAAGTTACTAGCACTAAATGTTAGGCAGTGTGGATTTAGAGCTGAACAAAAAATGTTTATCTTCCCTTCAAGACACTTATGTGGCTGCTTCCCAGCTTCTACTGACCCTAGATGACCTCCTCATTCCAAACATAACCAGTCCTTGATGCTCATGCCAACATTTCTTGTTCCCTCAGGGAAATTAGACAAAGATTCAGAAACCATAAATCAAGCACAGTCCTTCCTATCGCCGTGGCTAGCTGCCCTGAGGAAAAGTGTGAGTATTCTTTGAATCATGGCTGCTACTACAATCTATAGGATCACTATGGACAGATCCAATTTTTGTTAGATTTGTTAACCTAGAATCAAGTCACATTCTTGTTATGCCATTTGTTTCATTCCATAAATGGCACAGTTTCAAAAGTCAAAACTGATGGTAATCACTGCCTGAGCTGACCTTCCTGAATCACTGGATCTCAAGTTTAGAGCAGAAAGCCTCAAGAGAGGAATATCTTTAGACTGATAGTGCTTGTCATTGCTGTTGTTTAGTCTTTCAGTTGTGTCCACCTCTATGTGACACTATGGACATTGTTGATGGAGTTTTCTTGGCAAAGATGCTGTAATGGCCTGCCATTTCCTTCTCCAGTATGTCCTTATTTTACAGATGAGGAACTGAAGCAAATAGGGAGACCAGTGACTTGCCCAGGGCCACACAGCTGGCAAGTATCTGTGGCTGGATTTGGACTTCAATTTCCTGACCCCAGGCCTGATGCTCTATCCACCTCTCCACCTAGCTGCTCCAGACATTGCTCAAGTTTTTGGTAATTCAATTGAGCCTGCAGTCACTATTCATCACAAGCTGATTTCTGTAGTAACTTGAGAAGGCTGGTTTGCACTGTTGGCTACTTCTACTGCCGATCAGTTGGCAAGATAACTGAGGCCCTGAACAGGGAATATTTTTATCTGAGAATAAGAAATGGTGGCAAATTCCCTGAATTGTAGTCCCATAAACTAACTCACAAGGACAATCATGAGTGAGCATGATCATGAGTGATCACCATGAGTGATCCACAATTTTGTATCATTACAATGGAGATAGTGAACCTTTATTGTACTGATTTTAGCTTACTTAGAACTGTGTGCATATTTTATTAAAATTTATATTTACATATAGTTTTCTATGTATTTGTTATCTTTCCCATTAGAATGTAAGCTCCCTGAGAGTAAAGATAGTTCCATTTTTTGAACTTTATCCCAATGGCCTAGCACAGTATTGGGTACAGAGTCAGCACTTTATAAATACTTGTTAATTTTTTCAGTTTTGAGAGTGTCAGTTGAGGTTCTGATGTTATCTTAAATAGGCCTGCCTTCATTCCCTGGAACTGGGAAGCAATGAAAACAAGTGAGCCTCAAGAACTTTCAGATCAGCTTCTATGTTCATGTTCTATTGTGCCAATCAGTCCAAGGTCAAGGTTAACCCTGCCTCCTTCAGCTGAGCTTGTGACATGGAAGAGCCATGTAATCTGCTACTGAATTCCTTGTAGAGGTATGGTTACCTCCTCTAAGCCACCCTCTCTTAGCAGCAATCACTTCTATGATCACAGCAAGTCTAACTCGAAGCAGAGCCTTCCCTCTGGGGCTGCATATGTGCCAGAAAGCATTTCCCCCCATGTTAACTTGGTGAAAGCTCATCATTACCCACTAAAATTGAGTCCATATCTATTAAGTGTGTTTCCCACTTGCATACTCTTGTGTTTTCCCAGGTATTACTATTCCTGTCTAGTTGCTCTGACAAGGCTGCTAATGCATTAAAAAAGGGAAGGGAACAAGCATTTAATAAGTGACTATCAGACACTGTGCTAAGTGCTTTACAGATTTTCTCTTAGTTTATACAATACCCCTGCATTCAGTTCAGTCATTTTTTTTAGTTATGTCTCTTTGTGACCCCATTTGAGGTTTTCTTGGCAAAGATACTGGAACGGTTTACCATTTCCTTCTCTGGCTTATTTTATAGATAAGGAAACTGAGGTAAACAAGGTTATGTGACTTGCCTAGGATTACACAGCTAGTAAGTGTCTGAGGACAGGTTTGAACTTAGGGAGATGAGTCTTCCTGACTCCAGGCCTAATTGCCCACTACAACCCTATGAAGTAGATACTGTTATATACATTTTGCAAATGAGGAAACTGAGACAGACAAAGGTTAAGTGACTTCCCCAAGGTCACACAGTAGTAAGTGTCTAATGAGGTATTTGAACTCAGGTCTTCCTAACTTCGGGCTAGCACTTTAACCACTTTGCATCTGGTTGTCTTGGGGAAAATAAAGGCAAAGTAATAGTAAGAAATAAGCCCCTAAAATCCAAAATGACAAACGTTAGTGAGTGACTTTAGAATTAATTGATAACACATTGTGTATCACTAATCTGCATTGTTTAAATTGTGACTATTGATTACTGATCATTATTGTGGTGATGATGATGATGATGATTGCTAAGAAACTATCTTGTACTCCTGTACAGAGTCAAGCTTATCTATTTTTTTTTTAAGCAATTAGGGTTAAGTAACTTGTTCAAGGTTACACGGCTAGTCACTATTTATACGTGGGTGCTCATTTTCTGAGGCCAGATCTGATCTCGGGTCCTCCCAACTCCGAGGCCTGCGCTCTTACTCACTGCGCCACCTAGCGGCCCCTTTAGGGCAATTGGGGTTAAGTAACTTGCCCAAGGTTACAAGGCTAGGTTTCTGTTTGTGCGGATTAAGTGTTGGAGGCCGGCTCCGAACTCAGGTCCTTCTGACTCCAGGGCCGGCGCTCTATTCGGCACTCTATTCACTGCGCCACCTAGCCGCCCTGAGTCAAGCTTATCTTAAAGGATTATTAACCTAAATTAAACAAACCCAGATACTTTGGAGAGATCACAGATAATGGAAATAAGTAAGACTACAGGAGTAAGATGCTGTGAGCCCCAGCAAGATGGGATTTTCGTTGTTTTTTTTTCTTCTTCTTGGAGTTCAGTTTCCCAGGCTCAAGCTAAATTGTAAACACCTGAAGCACTGATTGCCTCCGAACTCTGATCATTCACAGCTGTTCGGAGTCCAGTAGGTTTTGCACCTTCTGGCTCTGAGCCAATCAGGGGATGAGTCTGTGTTGTATATTCTGGGAGGTTGGCAATTTGCTTTGGGGGTTCACTCATGAGAAGGATCTTTTGATTTCCTGGTCAAGACTCTGAGTAACTGTATTGCGGAGACCCCTAACTACTCAGATGTTGTCTGAGCTCCCTTGATCCAGTGATGTATGTAAAGTATACAGTAATATTGTTTTACTCAGACTTTTGGAGCCATGTCTGTTAGTTTGGGCACTAATTTCTCTGCTTGTATTTCCTCTGTATTTTCTCCACATTCAGGGTGCTGACCTTTTCCCTGAACTAATAAATGTAATTAAAAGGATTGTTAACCCCATTTTGAGCAGTCTTTTCTTTAAAATTGGATCAAAGAACCTGTGCTAGCAGGCCACACTGCATGTGGTAGGATGCTTGTTATTACAGATGCTAAGTTTTGAAAGGGCACTACTGTCTGAGAACAAAACTGCTTGATATAGAAAAGTGAAAAATCAACATCAGGTGAGAAATATTAGGATCTTGGAGAAGGGAGGTGCTATATTTTGTTTAATAATGAGATGAACAGAAGTTGACTGCTAAAATGCAAAGATTCAAAATGATGAACCAGGGACTATGAACAGCATTTATGAAACAGAAAGAATTATGGAAAAGGCATCCTATCCAATAATTCTCAGAAGAAAAATACCAAGTAAATGGGGCAGAAATGATATTCAGTGTCCTCAACTGCCTATATATCCATGTGGAAAAGAGTATAACCAGTGCTCCAAAAACATGTGGAATAGGAATTTCTCCTTATTAGTAGAGATCAATATCAATGCCCCATGCTTCCATATGGGGCAAGATTGATGTTAGAAAAAAGAGAGAGAGAGAGAGAGAGAGAGAGAGAGAGAGAGAGAGAGAGAGAGAGAGAGATCTGCTCTTGGGTCTCATTACTCTAAAGTTTCTTTCAGCTCTTCTGTCTTTCATTTTTGAAAAAAACATGGGCAATGCCAACCTCTCTTCAGGGCAAAGAAGGGAGGAAAAAAGACTCTGGGAAGAAGCTGACACATAGAACTTTAATCATGTTCTCTATTCATATCTTTAGGATTAGAGAGAAAGGGGAATTTCCCTTTGGGTGAGATCTGAGACTCCCTCTTAGTTGAACTGAATTAGCTCCCTCTCAGTTGGAGAGCCCCTTCAATCTTTATTGTCTGGTATATACTGTCTTGTGTATATTTTCCCTGATTTTTGCTTTACTATCAATTTAAATAAACTTAATTGCTATTTGCTATTGTGGAACTGGCATTTGGTGGGAAGAGAGTCAAACATAGGATATAAAACTTGGGGTCCTACTTTTCATAGGAAACAGCAATCAAGACAATCTAAGTAAAATATATATTTATGAAAATATAAATTGTCCAGACTAACAGAAGAATTGGAATACTTAAATAACCCTAACCTAGAAAAAAAATTGAACTAGATTTAACTGAGCTCCCTAAGAAAAAATACTCAGAAGCAGGTGGATTTATAAATGAATTCTACCAAACATTTAAAGAACAATTAATTCTGATACTATATAAACTATTTGGTTAAAAAAGGAAAATAAAAAGTTCTATCAATTTCCTTTTCCAATACAAATATGGTACTGATACCTAAACCAGGGGGAGCTAAATCAGGAAAAGAAAACTAGACTAATTTCCCTGATTTCCCTAAAAATGAATGAATTTTTAAAAAATAAAATACTAGGTGGTGGCTAGGTGGTACAGTGAATAGAGCGCTGGCCCTGAAGTCACAAATCTGGCCTCAGAAACTTAATACTTACTAATTGTGTCACCTTGGGCAAGTCACAACCCCAATTGCCCTGCTTTCCCCCCTCCAAAAAGCCAAAAATAAAATAAAATAAAAATTTAAAAAATACTAGAAGGAGATTACAGAAATATATCACAAAGATTATACAGTGTGACCAGATGAGATTTATACCAGAAATGCAGAGCTGGTTCAAGATTAGGAAAACTATTAACATAATTGACTATATCAATAACAAACCAACAAAAATCATATGATTATCTCAATAGATGCAGAAAAGGTTTTTGACAAAATGCAACACTCATTCCTATTAAGAACATTAGAAAGCATAGGAATAAATGTTAACTTAAAATGTTAAGTAGTATCTATCTAAAACCACCAGCAAGCATTATCTGTAATGGGGATGTTAGAAATCATTCCAATGGAGTCTGTGTTTAAGCAAGGATGTCCATTATCACCACAATTATTCACTGTTGTTCTAGAAATACTAGCTATAGCAATAAGAGAAGAAAAAGAAATTGAAGGAATAGAATATGCAACAAGGAAACAAAATTACCACTCTTCTTGGACAATATAATACTAGACTTAGAGAATCCTAGAAAATCAACAAAAGAGCTGGATGAGATCATTAACAATTCAGCAAAGTTGCAGGTAATAAAATAAGCCCCAGGGCAGCTTTTTGTACAAAATTGTGCAAAATCTATACAAAAACTTTTCAATTTGGGGGCGGCTAGGTGGCCCAGTGAATAGAGCACCAATCCTGGAGTCAGGAGGAACTGAGTTCATATCCAACCTCAGATACTTGACACAAAAACTAGCCATGTGACTTTGGGCAAGTCACTGAACCCCAATTGCCCTCCAAAAAATATAAAATAAGCCCTAACAAATCATCAACATTTCTATATATTACCTACAAAATCCAGCGGGGAAGAAACAGAGAAATTCCATTTAAATAATTGTAGAAAATATAAAATGCTTGGGAAGCTACCTACTTGGACAAACTCAGGAACTATATGAACACAATTACAGAACACCTTTCATGCAAAGAAAGTCAGATCTAAACAACTAAAGCAATATTAATTGCTCATGGGCAAACTGAGTCAATAAAATTAAAATGGCAATTCTACCTAAATTAATTTACTTATTCAGTGCCATACCAATCAAATCACCTAAAATTTATCTTACAAAGCTGGAAATAAATCACAATAAAATTCATCTGGAATAAATTAAAACTCAAGAATATCAAGGGAATTGATAAAAAAAAATGTGAAAGAATGTGGCCTAGAAGTACCCGATCTCAAATCATATTATAAAGTGGAAATCATCAAAACAATTAGTTACTGGCTGTGAAATAGAGTGGTAGATCAGTGGAATTGCCTAGCTTCACAATACACAGTAGTAAATGACCACAGTAATCTCGTGTTTGACAAACACAAAGACCCAAAACTTTGGGACAACAATTCACTATTTGACAAAAAATCAGAAAACAGTTTGGCAAAAAGTAGGTATAGGCTTTCACTGCATGCCATATATTAAGATAAGGTCAAAATGGGTACATTATTTTCACTGAAAAGGTGATATCATAAGCAACTAGGGGAACATGGGATATTTTACCTGCCAGATTTATGGACAAGGGAAGAATTTATGACCAAACAAGAGATAAGGAGCTTTACAGAATGTAAAATTGATCATTTCTATTACATCAAATTGAAAAGGTTTTTGTTTGTTTGTTTGTTTGTTTGTTTTGCTTTTTGGAGGGCAATTGGGATTAAGTGACTTGCCCAAGGTCACACAGCTAGTTTTTGTGTTAAGTGTCTGAGGCTGGATTTGAACTCAGGTCCTCCTGATTCCAAGGCCGGTGCTCTATTCACTGGGCCACCTAGTCACCCCCAGACTGAAAAGATTTTGTACAAATTAAACGAATGCAGCTAAGATTAGAAGGAAATCAGGAAACTGAAGGGGGAGTCTTATAGCAAGTATATCTGATGAATGCCTCATTTCTCAGGCCTCTATAGAGAACTGAGTCAAATTTATAAGAATATGAGTTTTTCCCCAATTGATAAATGGTCAAAGGATATGAACAGTTTTCAGAAGAAGAAATCAAAGCTATCTATAGGCATATGAAAAAAATGTTCTAAATCACCATTGACTGGAGAAATTAAATCCATCTCTATACCAATCAGATTGGCTAATATGATTAAAAAGGAAAATGACAAATGTTGGAGGGTATGTGGAAAAATAGGGACACTAAGGCACTGTTGGTGGAGTTGTGAACTGATCCAACCATTCTGAAGAGCAATTTGGATCTATGTCTAAACAGCTATAAAATTGTGCATACCCAGCTATACCACTACAAGGTCTATACCCCAAAGAGATCAAAGAAAAAGGAAACAGACTATATTACAAAATATTTGTAGCAGCTTTTTTTTTAAGGCAGCAAAGAGTTGGAAATTAAGGATTGCCCATCAACTGGGAAATGACTGAACAAGTTGTGGTATATAATTGTGATGGGGGGCGGAGCCAAGATGGCGGAGTAGAAACAGCTCCTCCAAGCCACTCTGCCCCCAGATTCCCCCCAAACTATGTAAAAGGGGACTCTGAACAACTTCTGGAGCCCCAGCACCCACAGAACGACACAGAGAAGCTAACCTCCCGCTGAGGACAGCCCAGCAGACCTGCAGGAAGGACCAGCTCAGCAGTCTGGAACCTGGCAGCACACAGCGCGCAGAGTGTGGGGAGCCGAGCCGATCCCAGGTCCGCTTGAGCCGAGGTTTTAGCCCCAGGGCGGCAGGGCCAGCAGCCAGCTGGAGGAACCCCAGAACACCAGCAGCTGTGGCAACTCCAGAATTATCAACATAGACATGCCTAGGACAAAGTAAGAGGTTAGTGTCCTATGGACTTTGGGACCAGTATTTGGGGAATGTGTCAGCTCCCTCCCCTGGGGGCTAGAAGCCGCTGAGGACAAACGCCATTTTGTAGTTTTCAGAGGCAGCTCCAGCTCCTGGCCTGCGAATTAATTGTGGGGAGATCCAGCGATCAGTCTTGGGGGTAATAGCTCTTGCTTTAACCTCCCTGGATCTGGATTGTGATCTAGGGTGGAAGTCATGGGTGGGTTTACAGCTTGCCAGAAATTACCCAAAAAAGCACAATGATAAGATACATTAGTGATAGAAGACTTCAACTATCAAGATGTCTGCTTCTAAAATTATAACATCTGATTCTATTAGTTTTTAGCAGTTTTCCATTAATTCTCCCAATTTCTTGACTTTTTCTTCATAATCCATCTTTACTACAGTCATATTCAAGGCATTTTTGACATGCTTTGCTGATTATATTATCTCCTGAAAGTAGAGAAACAATGAGAGCTGATAGTCCAAATTTAAGAATTAGAGAATGAATTAGAAGAGACCTTATAGCCTAGTTGTACCTGACCATGAATCCTTCCTACAACAAAAGATTTTCTTGTCTCTGCTTGAAAACCTCCTGTGAGGGAGGGCCCACTTCCTCCAATGACAGCTTACTCCACTTTAACTCTAATCATTAGGGATATTATTGTTACATCAGTCTAAAAATCTCCCTCTCTGTGGTTTCCGTCTATTACTACAAGTTTTGCTCTCTGGGAACAAGTAGAATAAATATCCCTCTTCCACATGATAGTTTTTTCAAAAACTTGAAGTGAGCTATTATTCTCTAAAATTTTCTCCTCCAGGTTAATCATCCCACTTCTTTCAACTGATGCCTTGTATGGCATATTATCTAGCACTTTTTTTTCTTTTTTTTTTTGGAGGACTATTGGAGTTAAGTAACTTGCCCAAGGTCACACGGCTATGTTTTTGTTTGTGTGTGCATCTGAGGTCAGATCCAAACTCAGGTCCTTCTGACTCTAGGGCCGGCGCTCTACTCACTGCACCACCTAGCCGCCCCCTATCTAGCACTTTCAACCACTTCATTGCCTTCTTCTGGAAATGTTTTAGCTTTTCACTGACTTTCCTTTAGATTTATTAACCAGAATTGAGTATGATATTCCAAATGTGGGCTGGTGGGGACAGAGTATAATGGAATGATAGCTTTCCTCATTATAAATATTTTTATAGCTTTGCATGGCATTAACATTTTTGGCTGCAGTGTTACACTGTTGATATATATTGATCTTTCAGGCTACTAAAAGCCCCAAATCTTTTATTTCCCACCTTATAGGAAACGTTGTCTAGACCTACACACACACACACACACACACACACACACACACACACAACACACACACACACAACACACTTCATCCTTAATTTCTGAAAATGATTTTTTGAACCCGTGTAAGACTTTACTTTTATTCCTCTTATGTTTAATTATATTATGATTAACATTCTAGCCTATTAAAATTATTCTGGAACCAATTGTCACGAAACATGATAGTTATATCTCAAGGTTTCATGTCATCTGTAAATTTTATAAGCATTCCATCTGCACTTTCATTGAAATTGTTAATAAAAACATTGGTCAGCACAAGGCCAAAGGACAGATTCAAGGGGCACACTATCCAAAGATCTCCCTCCAAGTTAACAAACAAAAACCCATTAAGGACTACTCTTTGGATTCAGACATTCAGTAAAGTCTAAATCCACCTAACTATCATTCAGTTCCTGTATCTCCATCTTATCCACAAGGACAGTATGTAAGGCTTCACCAAATATGTTGCTATAATCTAAGTATAACCTATATTTATGGTATTTTCCTCACTGAACAGTCTAGTAACCTTGGGAAAAAGGAAATTATGTTGGTTTGGTATGACCTGTCATGAAATGGATATACTGATTTTTTTAGTAATAGCTATTGCTATTTTTTTTCCCAATAGAATTTTCCCAATAGAAATCAAGCTCATTGATTATTGCAGAAGGAACTCTCCTTTTTACTGTAAATTGAGACCTACAACTATATACTTAGCAAAGGAAATGGATAATTACCTATGTAAGAGTTATTGAGTTTGTCCCACACCACCAGCTCAATTGATATAACAGAAATAATGAAGTGTTAATATGCTAACAAGTTGTTAAGTCCCTCTATACCTTTAAGAGGCTCGAAACCAGTTCCCAGAGTGAATTAAAGGAAGAAATCTCATTGGTCAAACAAAAATTGGACATGCCTTTCAGGACATGCTTCAAGTATTTAAGGCTTAAGGGTAATTCAGGAGTTCCAGAGCAGGTTGGGGCTTGGGAGCACCGCATGGGGGAGAAAGGTATTTCTCTATTGCCCATGACATCTAGCAGTTACTTGCCCAGAGGGAGACACCTCGTCCAGTCGTTTGAAGGTTTTTAAAGGATTAGAGACACATATTACATTATCTCATTTGATCTTCACAACAACACTGTAAGATAGGTGTTAATATTATGATCATATTATATACTAGCAGCTGCCCTCAGCTAATCCAGAGGAAGTGCTATACTTATAAAAAAATACAAAACAAAACATTAACAAAACAAAAAATTGAGAACTTTAACAAACCAGTCTCAGAAAGTGACATTGAATAAACCAAATAAAAACCAACAAAGAAAAAGGTATCTGATGGATTTACAAGTGAATTCTAGAAAACATTTAAAGTGCAACTATTATCTGTGCTACAAAAATTATTCTCAATGATTGAGAGAAAAACCACACACCCCACCAAACTTTTTGTGGGAGAAATATGGTCCAAATTGCTAAACCAGGGAGGAATAAAGCAGTGAAAACTGGGACATCTGTCACATTTCTCATGTTCACCAACGTCTTTCTTAGATCATTCCAGTCTCTCATTTCTGACTGTTAAATGTCTCTAGCTGAATATCCCATAGCCTTCTTAAATTCAGCATATCTAAAATGGAACTTACTGATTTTCCCCAAAATGAGCTCTTCTTCCACACTTTCCTAATTCTGTGAAGTACCCCATCTTTCTAGTCACCCAGACTGTAATCTTGGAGGCATTTATGACTCTTTCCTCTCCATCTTCCTGCACCCCACCCCATGCATAATTAGTTGTCAATTTTTTCTTTTCTAACTCTACAAGAGAAGTATCAAATACCCCACTGTGACCTGAACCAGATTATAATGCAATTGGGAAATATTTTATAAAATAATTAAAAATACAACAAAACAATGTTTTAACATGTGGTTTTCTAAGTCATTTAGTAGAGGGCAGAGATCCTTATGTGTAGTTTAGAGGCCCCTGATTCTATTTATGCTTGACATCAGTGCTCTACAAAAACCTCTTACATCCCTCCCCTTCTTTCTATTTACCTAGCCACCATCCTGTTACAGGCCCTCATGATCTTTCTTTCTTTCTTTTTTTTTTAAAGCAATTGGGGTTAAGTAACTTGCTCAAGGTTACACGGCTAGTCATTATTTATGCATGGGTGCTCATTTTCTGAGGCTGGATCTGATCTCGGGTCATCCCAACTCCGAGGCCGGCGCTCTTACTCACTGTGCCACCTAGCCACCCCTTTAGGGCAATTGGGGTTAAGTAACTTGCCCAAGGTTACATGGCTAGGTTTTTGTTTGTGTGGATTAAGTGTTGGAGGCGTCTCCGAACTCAGGTCCTTCTGACTCCAGGGCCGGCACTCTATTCACTGCGCCACCTAGCCGCCCCCCCTCATGATCTTTCACCTGAACTCTTGAACTGACCTCCTCATGGTAATGGAAATGCAGATTTGAAGATCTTCCCTGCCCCTAGTCCCTTTGATTGGCTTAAGTGACTCTGAGAACCTTCTTTAATTTGAAAATATACTCTGCCTCCTAATAGGCTGAATGTGGTCACATGGAGCCTGTGTTAGGAGGCTTGGTTTTCAGGAGTGACCACACCTTGATGCTGTGTGATTGGGCAGTTGATCAAGAGGGTGGTTACATTCTCTGACTCAGGAAAGGCTATATAATTCCTGATGTGAGGCTTTGCTTTGGGGCTCACTTTGAGAAGTGTTGTGTGATTTCACCAGAGGAGACTCTGGGCAGCTGTTGAGAGCCCCCCGACTTTGAAAACCCAGATGTTGAGGCTTCCCTCTCTGGTAACTGTGATTTGGTATTGATATAATGGTTGGACAGTTTGGAAGCCTGTCTGTTTGATCTGTCTGTATACTTTGAAGTTTGGGGTGCTGACCTTTTCCCCCTGAACTAGGTAATATATGTTTGTTTGATTAAAGTGAGCTTGTTAACTGATTTTGAGTTGCTTTCCTTTACAAAAGCAGATCTAAGAACTTGTGTTGGCAGCCACTTTGGGGGTGCTGGGGTGCTTGCTGCTACACTCATGGGTCTGCTTATTTATAGGACCTCTTCTCTCTGGTCCATCTACCATGCAACTACCAAAATAATCTTCCTAAAGCACAGGTCTGACCAGGTCACTCTCCTACTCCAAAAACTTCATTGATTGTGACAGCGCCTCTAAGATAAACAGTAAGCTCCTCAGCCCTTTGCAATGCAGTTCCAGGCATGACATTAATTTTACATTGCTTACTTTCATGCCTTTTACTGGTCCTGCCAAACTGGCTGGAAGGAAGGAAGGAAGGAAACAAGTATTTATTAAGCTTGTACAATGTGCTGATGATCAGTTTTGATGGAGGGAAAGTTGCCCCTGCAGGAAGCAGTAAGAGGACCATCAAGATCACATATTTAGGCTGTTGGTGCTGAGCCATGACCCAGTTTTGTGCCATCTGCACTAACCTATCCAAAGTGACTGGTAGCATCACAGATTTGGAATGGAAAGTGATATTAGAGAGTCATTGGAGTCTTCTGCCTCCAAATCCAGACTTCTTTCCACTAGAATCAGATAGTGGTGTTTTTTTTTTAAAGGAAAACTCTTCAGTACTGGCTTATTTGTCATGTCCCAATGACTATGCCTAAGTTTCCCTCACCTGGGGTGGGGATTCAGCTCAGTTCCTGGAATTAAATATGGAACTCTAGTTTAAATGATCGTACTTATTCCGCTTCCTTTTCTGGCTTCCTTTTCTTGCTTGGGTTTTGGAGTAGTACAAATATACAACTATAGACTCACATAGAGAATCAGAGAACATTCACAACCCAAATTTTCTCTTAACTCTGCCACATTTCTTCAATCTGCTATGGAAATAATCTATCATAATGATACTGTATACTGGCAATGCCAACATGACTAGACTAAAATTGTCCAATGGTCTAATGCAATATTATATGGACATGTTTTTTCATTTTTAAAATAAATATTTTATTTTTTTTAATTTTACATCACCTTTTCCCTACATGTATCCTTTATACCACCACCCCTACAGAGCTAGCCATCCATTTTAACAAAAAAGAAAAAAAGAGTTGTCTGGCAAAATCAACCAACACTTCAACTCTGAAAGTATAGGCAGTATTCCATAACCACAGGGGTGATGTCCTGAGAGAGAACTGAAGGGATAAGGGATGAGAGAAAATGGTGAGGACAAAGATCAGGATTTGGTATTGAAATCGAATGGAGAGATGGAAAGTCAATAGATTTATGATCAGATAAGTGAATTTCAGAGTTCATGTACATGGAAGTGGTACATTTGTGGGTGACATGACCATCTTTGTGTATGCCTGAGGTGGGGTGAAGGAGGGGGTCATGGGAAATGAGTAGGATCAGGAAGTGGAAGGTTAGTTTGTTTGAAGGAGTAGTAATATGTATGCTGATGCCCCTAGCATGAAGAAGGGCTGGCGAAGAGAAGAAGATTTATGAGCCAGGTGCTGAGCTTATTGAGAAAGGAAGAGGAGTGTTCTGGGGATCTAAAGACAATATCTACCAAGATTTTGATTGACTGGTAGATGTGGGTTGTATGAACTTCAAAGGAGGAGAGGTAACTCAGTAATAGTTTTAGAGTGAAGCTAGAAGTGGCCATGGGAAGCAAAGAGTATTCTAATGCCTTCATCTCCACCAGTGAGTCAAGGGAAATTAGTGAAAGTATAACCAGTGCTAGAAAGGGTAGACAGGAGGCTGTATCAGCAGGAGGGAGACAGGTTTCAGTAAGAGCTAAAAGATGGAATGAGTGAGAAAGGAAAAGATTTTGTTAACAATGGAGCTGGCATTTGAGAAGACACAGTGAAAAAGATGAGTTGCATTTGGCTGAGACTTTGAGGGAGGGTGGATTAAGGGGAATGGGAATAAAGAATCAGGTAGTAGGAAATAGGGAATCAGGTTTGGATAGTGACCTACAAAGGTTCAGAATCACTGGAATGTGGAGGATATGACTAGGTGGGAGTTTGTTAATCACTAAATAAAGCAATTAAAGAGATTTTCAAAATAATAATTTTCAAAAGAGTATCATTATTTCTGTTATTGTTATTCAAGGAAATCATAAGCTCTAGGCCTCAGTAACTTTGCCATCAATTAGGAAATAATCCTTGTATCAGAGTCTGCCTCTTGACGTGACAGTCAGATTATATAGTTTGTTGATTTCTCACTTCGCTTTATTGTCCCCACCCAGGTGGAACTTGTGAAAATTAGATTCTGGCACTTCTCAAAGTGTAAGCACCACCTCTTTTTACAAGGACTGAGGTTTTGAAATCACAAAATATAAAAGTTTTTCCAAATTAATGAACACAAACCACAGATAGTGGAGACCTCTTCCAAAGCAAGCAACCCTCTCCTTGGAGACTTGTATAGTCTCCATGAGCACAGCACTGCACTTAGGGAATTACAACACTGCACTCCAGCAAGGAGGGGAGGATGGGTTTGTTGTTCTCCATTTCTCTCCTTTTGCTGCCACCTATAATTCCCCATAGGTAACAGTGGGTTTTGATCAGTCCTCTCAGGCTGTACTCATTCTGTAGTTCTTTTTTTTATAGATCATCTTCTTCCACTCCTGTTTCTTTGCTTCCTAAACTCAAGTCCCAGGGTCATGATTCTCTATAACTCTTTTCATAATGCCCACAGTTTTGTCACTCTCCAACAAAGGACACTTTTTGCCTTTACCAAATGACCAACTATATAGCTGCTGACTCATATGGAGGGACCACTCTTTAGTCGTTGACTTACCTGATTATGTCTCTAATTTTTTTTTTTGGAGGGCAATTGGGGTTAAGTAACTTGCCCAAGGTCACATGGCTAGGTTTTTGTTTGTGTGGGTTAAGTGTCTGAGGCCGGATCCGAACTCAGGTCCTTCTGACTCCAGGGCCAGGGCTCTACTCACTGTGCCACCTAGCTGCCCCTATGTCTCTAATTTTAAAAATACACCTCAGTACCAACTGCATGTTGGAGTACCACTATTCCTTTGAGAATATACTTTTTGAGACCCACAGCCATTGAACTCTCTTGCCAAAGAGCACCTAATGTATTATGGAAATGGTCCCTTCTTAGACTGTTTAAATGTTTCTGTCTGCAACCCCAGTCAAGGTTATGGATAGTAAGTACCTAAATTACTCTTTCTCTGATCCTTCCTTCTTTCATCCTATTCCCTTCAGAGCAACTGGACTGGGTTATTCAAATTATTTTAGAACTATTTCCCAGAAGAGTTCCAAATGAGAAAGAAGAGCAGAATATATTAGCTGCTATTGCCTCGACTCTAGCATTATATTAAAGGAAAAGGAAACCTATAACACTCACTATGTTTAAATGTCACTCTAAGATCTTACAGTCTTAGAATTTTTAGATCTCAGAAGTTTCTTTGAAATTGTTGCACAGTAGAAAGTGAAATGAATTGAGAATAAAAAGACCTTGGTTTTAATCCTGGCTCTACTGCTAAATGGGGTTAGGTTTATCACTTTTCTTGGCTTACTTTTCCTGGTTTGTGCAATGATGGAGTTGGACTACATAATGTCCAATATTCTAGTTCCTTCCAGTTTCAAAATATTATGCTTCTTTAAGCTTGATTACCTCCATTGTTACTCATGCTGTTAGCTTGATGGGCTCCTTCCTATCAGAAACATTAGTAAGCATCTGTACTCATGACCTTCCCAGTGTGTTCAGAGCATGGTTTTATTTATAATCCCATCGGTTTTTAATGGTCCTTATCAGCTGGATCTTCATATTGCATATTTACTCTTTTTTTCTCTTTGTCATTTTACCAAATAGCTATTCTTTCGCTGAACTTGTTTCAAGCAATACAATAAATATACCACAGATTTAACTCATTTTCAACCATTTCCCTGTATTTTGCCTTATATTTACATAGTTTTCTCAAGTTCAGCAAAGAGAAAGTTATGCTGTCAGAGCAAAGTGAAAACTCAAGGAGATTTTACACCAAAGTGCTTGTTCTGGTGCTTGTGAGTAGTTTCAAGTGGTTCCTATTTGGGGAAGTTTAGATTGTAGTGACTTTGAATATGTTGGACACACAAAAGTAAATTCTCAGATACTCTGCTGTTCAGCCAACTCATTCACTGTCCAAAAAGAGATGAAGGTTTCATCTCTAAGTTCCTGATGTGGTTAACTCTTGGAATACTTAGATTATTACCAATTCAAAAGTAAAACTATGGAGTATGTTGAATTTGATACATAGCTCCTTTGTGAATGAGTGTGCTTGAACAACCCTGACCTTCTAATCAATTATGCCAAGAAGAGAAAAATTAGTCTGCTTCATTGCATGATCACCTTTTTTCCCCCCCAAATGCTTTATTAACTTCTGGTTTACATCATTCATTTTCACCAGATTTTTAGTTACAATTTTTCCCCATTTTTCTCCCACCTACCACCCCAGAATAGCAGTCCCACAGGATATGCCCTCATCCAATCTGCTCTCTCCCACATCTTCTCCCATACCCCCTTTGACTTTTCCAATAGGGCAAGGTGAATCTCTGTTCCCCAATGCCTGTATATCTTATTTCCCAATTATATGTAAAATAGTATTAATAATAGTATTTATATTTATTTAAAACATTTGATTTTAAAACTTCAATTTCCAGATTCATTCCCTTCCTCCCTTGTCACCCACCCTTACTGGGAAGACAAGCAATTCAGTATATGTTGTACATGTATAGCTATGCAAAACATTACCATAGTAGATAAATCGTAAAAGACTGAGTATATTTCCCTCCCTCTTATCCCACCTCCCACTTGGTCTGTTCTCTACTTTGATCCTGTCCCTTTTCAAAAGTAGGTGCTTCCAACTTCCCTCCCCCACTTTCCTCCCATTCTCCCTTCTATCATCCCCCCTCTCATCCCCTTCCCCCCTACTCTCCTTTAGGGTGAGATATCCTATTTAGTATGTATGTCATTCTCTCCCTGAGCCAAATACAATGAGAACAAGGTTTTGCCTTTTTGCCTTCCTGTTCTTCCCCTCCCTTGTAACCATTTTCTCTTGCCTCTTCTTTAAGAGATAGTCCACCCCATACTGTCTCTCCCCATCTCCTCTTGTTATACCCCTCTCTCACCTCTTGATTTAACCTTTTAAGTATCATCCCTTCCTGTTAAATTCGGCCTGTGCCCTCTAACTATGTACACCTGTAAACATATAAACACCCATTCACATATGTATTCATATGCCCACATACCCTTCTTCAACTATTTTCATACTGAGAAAGGTTTCATCAGTTACAGTTATCATTTTTCCATGTAGGAATGTAAATAGTTCAACTTTGATAAGGTCCTTATGATTTCTTTTCCCTGTTTAACTTCTCAAGGATCTTTTGCTTCTTGTATCTGAATGTCAAATTTTCTATTCAACTCTGGTTTTTTCCTCAAGAATGCTTGAAAGTCCTCTATGCCACTGAATGACCATATTTTCCCCTGAAACATGATACTCAGTTTTGCTGGGTAGGTGATTCTTAGTTTTAATCCCAGCTCCTTTGCCCTCTGGAATATCATATTCCAAGCCCTTCCATCCATCAGTATAGAAGCTGCCAGATCCTGTGCTATCCTGATTGTGTTTCCACAATATTGAAATTGTTTCTTCCTGGCTACTTGTAATATTTTTTCCTTGATCTGGGAATTCTGGAACCTGACTATAATATTACTAGGAGTTTTCTTTTGGGATCTTTTTCAGGAGGTGATTGATGGATTCTTTCAATCTCTATTTTGCCCTCTGGTTCTAAAACATCAGGGCAATTTTCCTGGAGAATTTCTTTTTTTTTTGTTTAACAAATGCTTTATTAACTGCTGGTTTACATCATTCATTTCCACCATATTTTGAGTTACAATTTTTCCCCATTTTTTCCCCACCCACCACCCCAGAATAGCATTCCCACAAGATATCTCCTCATCCAATCTGCTCTCTCCCATATCTTCTCCCATACCCCCTTTGGCTTTGCCATTAGGGCAAGGTGAATCTCTGTGCCCCAATGCCTGAACATCTTATCTCCCAATTACATGCAGAATAGTATTAATATACATTTGAAACATTTAATTTTAAGACTTTGAATTTCAGATCTATTCCCTTCCTCCCTTGTCACCCACTCCCTCTGGGAAGATAAGCAATTCAGTATGTGTTGTACATGTATAGCTATGCAAAACATTACCATAGTAGATATATTGTGAAAGACTGCTTACATTTCCCTCCTATCCATCCCACCCCCCACCTGGTCTATTCTCTACTTTGATCCTATCCCTCTTTGAAAGTGGGTACTTCCAACCTCCCCTCCCCTCCTGAATGCCCTCCCATACATCTTCCCCCCTCTCATCTCCCTTCCCCCTACTCTCCTGCAGGGTGGGATATCTCATTTAGCATGTATGTGATTCTCTCCCTGAGCTAAATTCAATGAGAATAGGGTTTTGCCTTTTTGCCTTCCTGTTCTTCCCCTCCCCTACAAGTACTTCCCCTTGCCTCTTCTACATGAGATAGTTTACCCTACCTTGTCTCTCCCCATCTCCTCTTGTCACTTTCCTCTCTCACCTCTTAACTTCACCCCTTAAGTATCATCCCTTCCCACTAAATTCAACCTGTGTCCTCTATCCATGTATACCTGTAAACATATATACACACATTCACATATGTATTCATATGTCCATATACCCTTCTTCCATTATTTTCATACTGAGAAAGGTTTCATCAGACACAGTTATTGTTTTTCTATGCAGGAATGTAAATAGTTCAACTTTGATAAGTTCCTTTTGATTTCTTTTCCCTGATTACCTTCACAAGCATCTCTTGCTTCTTGTGTCTGAATGTCAAATTTTCTATTCAACTCTGGTTTTTTTCCTCAAGAATGCTTGAAAGTCCTCTATTCCACTGAATGACCATATTTTACCCTGAAACAAGATACTCAGTTTTGCTGGGTAGGTGACCCTTGGCTTCAATCCCAGCTCTTTTGCCCTCTGGAGTATCATATTCCATGCCCTTCGATCCTTCAGTGTAGAAGCTGCCAGGTCCTAGGCTATTCTGATTGTGTTTCCACAATACTAGAATTGTTTCTTCCTGGCTGCTTGTAGTATTTTCTCCTTGATCTGGGAGTTCTGGAACCTGGCTATAATATTCCTAGGAATTTTCTTTTTGGGATCTTTTTTAGGAGGTGATAGGTAGATTCTTCCAACCTCTATTTCCCCCTCTGGGTCTAAAACATCAGGGCAATTTTCCTTCAGAATTTCTTGAAGGATGATTTCTAGGTTCTTTCTTTGATCATGACTTTCAGGTAGTCCAATAATTTTTAAATTATCTCTCCTGGATCTATTTTCCAGGTCAGTGGTTTTTCCCATGAGATATTTCACATTGCCGTCTATTCTTTCATTTGTTTGGATATGTTTAACAGCACCTTGATTTCTCATAAAGTCACTAGCTTCCATTTGCTCCAGTCTAATTCTGAAGGAGTGATTCTCCTCAGTGAGCTTTTGAGATTCTTTTTCCCTGGAGAATTTCTTGAAGGATGGTTTCTAGGTTATTTCTTTGATCATGGCTTTCAGGTAGTCCAATAATTTTTAAATTATCTCTCCTGGATCTATTTTCCAGGTCAGTGATTTTTCCCATGAGATATTTCACATTGCCTTCTATTCTTTCATTTGTTTGGATCTGTTTAACAGCATCTTGATTTCTCATAAATTCATTAGCTTCCATTTGCTCCAGTCTAATCATGAAGGAATGATTCTCCTCAGTGAGCCTTTGAGATTCTTTTTCCATCTGGCAAATTTGACTTTTTAAGGCATTCTCCTCATTGCCTTTTTGAGCCTCTTTTGCCATTTGAGTTAGTCTATTTTTTTTTAAACAAATACTTTATTAACTTCTGTTTTACATCATTCATTTCCACCAGATTTTGAGTTACAATCATTTTCCCCCCATTATTCCCCTACCCAACCTCCCAGAATAGCAGTCCCACAAGATATCGCTTCCTCCAATCTGCTCTCTATACCTTCTCCCATCCCCATCGACTTTTCCATTAGAGGAAGATGAATCTTTGTGTCCCAATGCCTGCACATCTTATCTCCCAATTATAGGCAAAAGAGTATTAATAATAGTATTTATATATATATATATATATATATATATATGTATATATATATATATATATATATATATATATTTGAAACATTTAATGGTACGACCTTGAATTTCAGATCCATTTCCTTCCTCCCTTGTCACCCATTCCTTCTTGGGATATAAGTAATTCAGTATATGTTGTACATGTCTAGCTATGCAAAACATTATCATAGTAGATATATTGTGCAAGGCTGCTTATAATTCCCTCCCACTCATCCCACTCCCCACCTGGTCCATTCCCTACATGATCCTGTCCCTCTTCTATAGTGGGTACTTCCAACCTCCCCTCACCCTAAGGATGCCCTCCCTTCCATCATCCCTCCTCTCATCCCCCTTCCCCCTATCCTGCTGCAGGTTGAGATATCCCATTTAGTATGTATGTCATTTTCTCCCTGAACCAAATTCAATGAGAATGTGGTTTTGCCTTTTTAGCCTTCCTTATTCTCCCCCTCCTTTGCAACCACTTCCCCTTGCTTCTTCTACATGGGATAGTTTACCCTACCCTGTCTCTCCCCATCTCCTCTTGCCACTTTCCTCTCTCACCTCATAATTTCATCCCTTGAGTATTCTCCCTTCCCAACAAATTCAACCTATGCCTCTATCCATATATAACTGTAACCATATACACACACATTCACATATGTATTCATATGACCACACCCCCTTCTTCCATTATTTTCATAGTGAGAAAGATATCATCAGTCACAAATATTGCTTTTCCATATAGGAATGTAAATAGTTCAACTTTGATAAGTTCCTTTTGATTTCTTTTTCCTGATTACCTTCTCAGGCATCTCTTACTTCTTGCGTCTGGATGTCAAATTTTCTATTCAACTCTGGTTTTTTCCTCAAGAATGCTTGAAAGTCCCCTATTCCACTGAATGACCATATTTTCCCCTGAAACAAAATACTCAGTTTTGCTGGGTAGGTGACCCTTGGGTTCATTCCCAGTTCTTTTGCCCTCTGGAATATCATATTCCATGCCCTTCGATCCCTCAGTGTAGAAGCTGCCACGTCCTGGGCTATTCTGATTGTGTTTCCACAATATTGAAATTGTTTCTTCCTGGCTGCTTGGAGTATTTTCTCCTTGATCTGGGGATTCTGGAACCTGGCTATAATATTCCTGGGAGTTTTCTTTTTGGGATCTTTTCAGGAGGTGATCGGTGGATTCTTTCAACCTCTATTTTGCCCTCTGGATCTAAAACATCAGGGCAGCTTTCCTTGAGAATTTCTTGAAGGGTGATTTCTAGGTTCTTTCTTTGATCATGGCTTTCAGGTAGACCAATAATTTTTAAATTGTCTCTCCTGGATCTATTTTCCAGGTCAGTGTTTTTCCCATGAGATATTTCACATTGCCTTCTAATCTTTCATTTGTTTGGATCTGCTTAACAGCATCTTGATTTCTCATAAAGTCATTAGCTTCCATTTGCTCCAGCCTAACTCTGAAGGAATGAATCTCCTCAGTGAACTTTTGAGATTCTTTTTCCATCTGGCAAATTCGACTTTTTAAGGCATTCTTCTCCTCATTGCCCTTTTGGGCCTCCTTTGCCATTTGAGTTAGTCTATTTTTTAAGGTGTTGTTTTCCTCAGTCAGGCTCTTGACCCTCATTTCATACTTTTCCTGCATCCTTCTCATTTCTCTTTCTAATTTTTCCTCCACTTCTCTTATTTGATTTTAAAGTCCTTCTTAAGGTCCTCTATGGCCTGCAACCCACTCATGTTTTCCCCTGGGGCTTTTGGAGCAGGACTTCTGACCTCACAGTCCTTTTCCCGCTCTATGCCCCCAAAATAGGAGTCTAGGGTTGCATTTTTCTGTTTCCTTTGCCTTGGCATGTTGCCACTTAATTGCTTGACTTTTGGGCTTGTTGCCACACTATGGCTTTAAGGCCAGATAGAGGAATTTTCGTCCCGAACGTGTGGGGGGCAACTTCCGCTTCTGGCAAGCTATAAACCCACCCACAACTTCCACCCTAGATCACAATCCAGATCCAGGGAGGTTAAAGCAAGAGCGATTACCCCCCAAGACTGATCGCTGGATCTCCCCACGATTTGTAGGCTGGGAGCCGGAATGCCTCTGAAAACTACACAGTGGCATGTCTCCTCAGCAGCTTCTAGCCCCCAGGGGAGGGAGCTGACGCATTCCCCAAATACAGGTCCCAAAGTCCATAGGACACTAACCTCTTACTTTGTCCTAGGCAAGTCTATGTTGATAATTCTGGCGCCTCCACAGTTCCTGGTGTTCTGGGGTTCCTCCAGCCGGCTGCTGGCCCTGCCGCCCTGGGGCTAAAACCTCGGCTCACGTGGACCTGGGCTCGGCTCGGCTCCTGCGCTCTGCGAGCTGCCGGCTCCCAGACCACTGCGTTGGTCCTTCCTGCAGGGTGCTGGGCTGTCCTCAGCGGGAGGTTAGCTTCTCTGTGTCGTTCTGTGGGTGCTGGGGCTCCAGAAGATTTTCAGAGTCCTTTTTTACATAGTTTGTGGAGAATCTGGGGGCAGAGAGGCTTGGAAGAGCTGTTTCTACTCCACCATCTTGGCTCCGCCCCCCCTGAGTTAGTCTATTTTTAAGGTGCTATTTTCCTCAGTCTGGCAGTTGACTCTCATTTCATACTTTTCTTGCATCTTTCTCATTTCTCTTCCCAATTTTCCCCCACTTCTCTTATTTGGTTTTTAAAATCCTTCTTAAGGTCCTCTATGGCTTGTAACTAGCCAGTATTTTCACTTGGGGCTTTTGGTGCAGGAATTCTGACCTCCCAATACTCCTCCTGTTTCATGCTTTGGTCCTCTTTGCCCCCAAAATAGGAATCTAATGTTGCATTTTTCTGTTTATTTTGTTTCCTTTGCCTAGGCATGTTGCCACTCACTTACTTGACTTTGGGGCTTCTTGCCACAGTAGGACTCTGCCACCAGCCAGGGGAGCTTCCGTCCTAAACCCTGGTGTTTTCTCAGCTGCTGGAGGTATTAGTTGGGTGCCCTCTCTGAAGCCCCCACATGCTCTGGCAAGCTGGTCACACACCCCAAGACCTCTACCCCAGACTACAATTCAGATCCAAGAAGGTTAAAGCAAGAGTGATAACCCCTCCCCCAAGACTGATTGCTGATCCCCCTAAAGTCTGCAGGCCAGGAACTGAAGCTGCAACATGGCGGCTGTGCCTTGTCTACTCAGTGGCTTCTTGCCCCCAGGGAAAGAGGCCAATGTGCTCTCCCAGCGAGTCCCAAAGTCCATACTACACCGATTTCTCACTTTGTCATTGGCATCTACATGTTGGTAATTCTGGAAATGCCACATCTGCTGGTGTCCTAGAGTCCACCTAGCTGACTTCTGGTCTGGCTGCCCTGGGGCTAAAACCTCTGGCTCAGGTGGGCCTGGGCTCAGCTCCCAGAGTGCAGTGCTGGCCACTCTCTGCCAGGCTGCCAGGCTGTCCTCAGAGGGAGGTTATCTTCCTTGTGTCATTTTGTGGGTTCTGGAGCTTCAGAAGTTGTTCAGAGTCCCCTTTTCTATGTTTTGGAACTGCTGTGGGCAGGAGTGCTGGGAAAGTGCTGTTTCTACTCCCGCATGATCACCTTTTTAAGTGCATAGAGAAACCTTTATCTCACATTATTAAATAGTATATAAGTAGTCCTTGACCTTTCCAGGTATCATTCTTCAAAAGTCTTCTAAGTATCCAGATATCATTCTTCAAAACCTCCAGTCATTCTATACATTAGGGAACCAGGGAAGTTTTCATGAAGATGTCAGACAAGTCCGTAAATGCTGAAAGCAGTAGGCCTTTAGCAGGTATGTTTTTATTTAAAGAAGGGATAGCATAAGGTTTTAAATGAGACACCCAAGGTGGAGGAGCAATCATCAGAGCAATATACTCAGGGGCTGTCAGAAATAGAATAAGGGAGATCACCAAAACCTTGGGCATGATGGTTTTTGCAACACAACAGAAAGAGGAAGGGACTTAGCAATAGTCTATAAGAGGTTGCATCCTGGACTTGGTATATGTTAAGCCCTCATTACTCTCCTACTTTTATATGACTGATTTCTATGTCTTTCATTATGTCTCCATCAGAACAATTCAATGACACAGGTTAGGACCATGAGTTTCACAGGGAGGGACAAATTCTTGGTGAAGTGCATTGCATTAGTTACCTATGTCTAATGGGACTAGGGATTGGGCAGTTAAGCCCCCATCCCCCACTCTACAAGCATTGTGTGGAAGTTTCTAGTATGAAGCGAGATAGGAGAAAGGAGTATAGAGTAGAGGGGGTATACTGGGGTGAGGGGAAAGGTTAGGGACTCCAAATCTGAGATGAATTTTAGAACTACCACCATGCTCAAAGTAGAAATCATAGAGTCACATAATTTAGAACTGAAATGAGAGGCCATCTAGTGAGTCATTCAATGTCCTCATAGGATTCATATAATTTAGAGCTGGAATGGACCTTTAGAGAATATTTAACACAACCATCTCATTGTATAGATGAAGAAGCTGTGGTCCAAATAGGTTAAAGGACTTGCCCCAAGTCACATAGTTGATAAAAACCCAATCAGGGATTCTAATACAGTTCCTTTGATTTCAAATTCAAATTCTTTCTAGAACAGCACCACTGCCAACTGTTGTAAGTCAAAACTTTCTAAAAGAAATTGTATGATAAAAAGGGATTATACTTCTGACTAAAAGCTTGATGTCCTACTTTTTATAGAAATGAGTCAGATTTTATATAGTTCAGTTCTAGTAGTATATGGATTCACTGGTTATCAGACAAGGGGCTTTCATTAAAGAACCAACAATTAAGTTAATATTTTTAGATGATCAAAAACATTGTGATTAGCACCTTCTGGTCACTTCTGTATAATTTAGTTGAAGTTATTGAAAAAACAGAAAAACAGTCAAATTAGATTGTAGTGATTTATGCTATGAAAAAGACTCACCTAAGTACATCACATCTTAGCCCATCCTTGACAAAAACAAGGGAAGGCATTGATCCAGGATGCAGGACGGGGGTGGGGGGGGGTGGAGGTTGTTGCTGTTAATATCTCAAAAGTTATCTTCTCAACTTGTGGACATGAATAAAGTGGATATTGTTCCAATTTAACAGATGAGGAAACTAAGACAAAGAGGAATCAACTGACTTGTTCAAGATCATTCAGTGGCAGAACTTGACCCGGCTCCTCCTAGCCATGTTCTCTTTCTACTGTCTTAATAACATAAGAGACATTTGGTGCACATGACATGCATAGGCCAAGGACAAACAAGTAATGAAGTATCTGGGGAGGGATGGTCACATTTTTGCAAAACGTTTTCTGCAACTTTAGGTTTTTTCAGTAGCTTAAGTCTAAGAGTTAGTTGAAAGGAGAAGAAAAAACAAGATATCTTTCTTATTGTTAGTTGATTTTAAAAAATTAAACAAATTGCAGCCTTAAGGGCTCTTTATTAATAAGTTATTTCTCAGTCATATATTAAAGAAGGGCCAGAATTTAATAATACATCCAAGAACCAAGCTGTATCATATGATACAACGTATTTCTTCCACAAAACAAACAGAAGTAATAAGAAAATATATTTATTTCAAAGTAAAATTATATATGCTTGTAATTATTTATATTTAAATGGTATTAACAAAGATAGAAGGAATTATAGTAAAATATCAATGGTGTACCTGGCACTTTTGGTATTAAGATCATACAAGATTACTTGATAGATACAAGCATAAAATGAGCTTTGTTAAATTTCTGACTACCAATATTAAGTAAAATATAAAATAAGGAGACTTATGCTAACCAAAAGTCCTCATTTTTGTCATGGACAATGTCCATGATGGAAGAAGGAGTTTTCTAAGGACATTGAAATCCTCTGGATATTTTCTTTGTGCTTGATACCAACCTAAAATATCCAAGCAGGAAAATAATAAATGAATGAAGAATGTCTGTTGCCTAGATTATAAATTGACCCATTGATCCAGCCATTTTGAATAGGTACTGCAAATAGACAATGAGCAGGCCCAAAACTGAATAAGAGTAAGAGAATGAGCTCTGGATTGTATCTGGAAACTACAGTAGTACTTTAGAGACTACAAACCATTTTCCAAAATTAAAACAAAAATCTTTTAACATGTCTTACAATGGAAAGAGTGCTGGATTTGGCATCAGTGATTGAGTTCAAATCCTATGTCTTCCATTTGCTACCTTGTGACAAGTCATTTAACCTCTCTGGTTCTCAATTTGCTCATCTAAAATGTGTGAGTTAGGCTAGATGACCTCTAAAGTTTATTCCATAGGGTCATATAATTAAAGCTGGAAGAGAACTCAGAGGTCCTTTAGTCCAGAACTCTTATTTTTCAGATGAGGAAACTGAAATCTGAATGTTAAGTGACTTACCCAGGATAATACAGGTAGTAAGTTGCAGAACCCAAGCATTTGGATGCCAAATCCATCACTCTTTTCAGGGCGTCATGATGGAAATTCATGATCCTAATATTCTTCCAATATGGTTATGAATAATGGAAAGCACTTTCTCCAAAGAATCAAAACTATTAATTATTCAAAGGGCAATGGAGCAAGACATGGCAGAAACAAGTAGCCCAAAGCATAATTACCAATAATGATGTGTATGAAAGAAATGGCATAGAAGGTATCAACCCAGAAATGAATGACCAGAAAAGGTGGTTACCTACTCATATATATAATGACAGTAAAATATAATGGAAGGCCTGAATAAGAGCTGCACTGGTGTTCATATAAGGCTAAAAAGCCTAGAGAAAGTCCTCTAACATGTTAAGTAGTTCCACTTTGGAAAATTTATAGGAAGATGTGGAAAAGAATCACTCAGGATGAGAAGACTTGAGTGGGTCACAATCTGTTTCATTGGAGTGAATGTCCACATTGATGAGCTCACAGAGCCATTAAAGTGTAAGACCACAAATCTTCTACTAAATCAAGTATAAACAGTCTAAAGTGTACAGAGAAGATAGTGTAGTAAGTAGAGAAATGGTCTTTGAATCAGGTTCAAGTCCGTTTTCTGACGTAAATGTGATCATGAACATTAACTTAACCTTTCAGTAACCCAGGCTATTAACTCTGAGACTATAAGTTTCAGAATTTGTATTACTGGAAAAGTGTCCACACTGTGAATTCCTAATGCCAATGAAATCACTAGACCAAACAAAAAAAATGCAGTCTTCTAAAGAGTTTATACATCAATTAAATAGGGCATGAGTAATTCAATTGTACCAACTCAATTCAATTTACCAAATAATTATTAAGGACCTACAAATGCACAAGACTCTGTGCTAGGCACTAGGAATACAAAGACAGATATGACACAGATCATGATTTCAAACAGAGTATAGTATGATATAGTCTAGTACTGAAAATTCTTATCTCCTTTATTAGTATTTCTAGCTTTAATTTTTATTTCAGTGAAGGAGGAAGTTAAGTACAACACAGATTTCTTTGGCCCTACTCTATGAGGGAGAGATGTATTACACTTTATACTTCTCCTCTGGGTTCTCAATTACTCTGATAAGATTGGGGGTGTTGGTGAGGGGGTAGGAAGAGGCATATCTCTATTGCCTGCCATTGGCTCAAGTTCCTCACTTATTGTGTTCATACAATCGCAATCATTTCTAGGGAGTAGTAAATAGGTAGTAAAACTAGTTCCATTTAACCACTCTACATCAGAAATATGCAGTTAGTAAAGTAAATAGAAGCTTGGAGTTAGGAAGATGTGAGTTCAAATCCAGTCTTAGACATTTACTAGCTATGTAACCCTGGTCAAGTTACTTAACTGCTATCTGCCTCATTTTCCTCAACTGTAAAATAGGTTCATAATAACATTTACCTCTCAGTGTTGTGAGATAATATTTTAAGGCACTTAGCACAGTGCCTGGCATATAGTCACTTAATAAATCCTTGTTTCCATTCTTCCTCCCAGATTCATTTTTATTAAGGACTATTTATTTCTAAAATATAGCAAGAACAAATAAACAAATATACACCCAATATCTTGGAGAAAATAATATCCTTTAAGCCACCTTGGTCTCTGGGGAGGGGAAACAGATTAGGCTCACAACTCAATTCAATTTGATGGAGTCAAGATGAGGGAGTGAGGTCAAATATTAGAGTCTTGCATTTCCTTTCCCACCTCTTCAGCAAAGATCTTGAAAATGCATCGGGCCGAATTCTAATCAAGAAAGCCCATAACAGGTCACAGAGAGTCATTTTTCTATCCCATTTAAGAAGATGGATAGAGAAGTCTGGAGAAAGGGTCTGGTAAGGAGTATGCATAGCTATGGTAGTGGCAAGAAGCATTCCAGCATCCAGAAACTGAGGACCAAGACAAGGCACCAGAAAGAGATCTCAGGAGATCCTTGAGCAATTGCTAGGGGTCATCTTATAGAAATGTCACCTACCACTCAGTACAAGGTCAAGGATCCAAGGTAGAAAGGAATCGTGGCCCTACCTGTACAGTGAGCACAGAACACAGCGTCCCAGACAAAAGGGGAGTTGTTAGTTCAGTCACTCTGAACCTGGAGATTCTCTCAGTGGGCAGATAGCAGTTGAATCAAGTAGCAGTCTACTGAAACAAAGAATCAGAGACAAGCCAGTAGACTCAAACCTGGGTTAGAAACTTGCAAACCTCAGACTAGGAAGGCAGTGAACAGACTTCCCTTCAGATAACATCACTTTGTGGTGCATGGAAAGCTTGCAGGCCCCCAGCCCCAGCAACAGAAGGATGTAAGAAGATAGATGATCAGGCCAGACATCCCTCCAAGAAGTATGTAGAGCCCAGCACTAACATAAAAGCCGAAGATAACAAGATGGAAGAATGAGTGAAAAAAAAGATCCCAGTCATAAAAAGCTATTATGGCAACAGGGAAGCTCAAGACACTAACACAGAACAAGAGAATTACTTGCAAACATCTACAAGCAAAGCCTCAGAGAAAATAATGAACATGTCTAACAAAAATTCCTAGAAGAGTTAAAAGTAAGAGTTAAAGTAAAAGAAAGTAAGAGTTAAAGAAGGAGCTAAAAATTATTTCAAAAATCAGTTCAGAGCACTAGAGGAAAGAATGGAAAAGGTGATAAAAGTTAGGGAAGAAAGATATAGAAAAAGAATTCATTGATTGGAAATAGAAGCACAAAACCTAATCCAAGAACATAACTCCTTGACAATTAGAATTGGTTCAATAGAAGCTAATTATTCCATGAGACATCTAAAAATAATAGAACAAAGTCAAAACACTAAAAAAATAGAAAAAAATGTGAAATATCTCACAGGAAAAACAGCTGACCTAAAAAGCAGATTGAGGAGATAAAAATTTCAGAATCAGCAAACTACCTGACAGCCATGGACAAAATAGAACATAGACATCATAGTTCAAGAAATCATAAAAGAAAACTGCCTTTATATCTTTAGGACCTACCCTGTGGTGATAGGTGTGAGGGGGTGTCATGTGGTCAGGCAAGCCAGAGAAGTCCAGGAAAGGAGGAGAGAGAGAGAGTAGAGTTTAGTTATCACATCAACTATCATGCTTTCTTAAAATCCTGACCAGCCCATAGTGCCACAGATCACTTGTGTACCTTCCCCTGCCTTTAACTCCATGTTATATGTTATCTTCTCCCACTAGAATGTAAGCTCTTTGAGGATAAGGATTATCTTTTTCCTTGTAACTATATTCATAGCAATTAGCATAGAGTGCGGCACACAGTAAATAATTAATATTCAGCTATCTGGGCAACTATGTTGCATAGTGGATAGAATACTAATCCTGGAGTCAGGAGGAATTCAAATTTGAATTCAAATCTGGCCTCAGCACTTACTAGTTACATAACTCTGGGCATATAATGTTTAACCCTGTTTGCTTCAGTTCCTCATCTGTAAGATGATATGGAGAAGGAAATGGCAAATCATTCCATTGCCTTTGCCAAGAAAACCCCAAGTGGGGTCACAAAGAGTTGGACACAGCTTAAATGACTCAACAGCAACATCTATCTTTCCATCTATTTATCTATCTATCTATCTATCTATCTATCTATCTATCTATCTATCTATCTCTCTGTCTGTCTGTCCATCCATCTGTCTGTCTATTTGTCTTATCTATCTACCTACCTATCAGTGTGACTGAGAGGGTTTTTTGAAAGACAAAAGTCATTTGTATTGTGGCGTTTTATAACATGACCTCATAGTTATACTTCTTCTTCAGTACCCACAAACCTTCTGAGAGATGGCTGATGAGAGAGAAAAAATAGGGCTCAACAAATAGCTTCAGGGGGTGGGGTCAAGATGGTGGAGTAGACACAAGACTTCCACAGGGCTCCGGATTCCACCTCCTCCAATTCATGTAAAAGATGACTCTGAACAAATTTTGGAGCCATAGAACCCACAAAATGGCACAAAGAAGCTAACCTCCCACTGAGGACAGCCAGGCAGGCCAGCAGGAAGTGGCCAGCATAGCGCTCTGGGAGCTGACCCCAGCACTGCTTGACCCAGAGGTCTTAGCCTCAGGGCGGGCCTGACCAGCCACTGGCAGATCACCAGCATCTATGGTGGTTTCCAGAATTATCAAACCATAGATGTGAAGGACAAAGTGAGAGGTTAGTGTAGTGTGGACTTTGAGATGTGGTAGTTTGGGAGTGTGGTCTGGCCTTTATCCCCTGGAGGGAGAAGCTGATCACCTCCTGGAAAAGATCCCAGAAAGGAAACTCCTAGGAATATTATGGCCAGGTTCCAGAGTTTCCAGATCAAGGAGAAAATATTACAAGCAGTCAGAAAGAAACAATTTGAATATTGTGGAAACACAATCAGGATAACACAGGATCTAGCAGCTTCTACATTGAGGGATCAAAGGGCTTAGCATATGGTATTCTGGAGGTGAAAGGAGCTGGGATTAAAACCAAGAATCACCTACAAAGCAAAACTAAGTATCATGTTTCAGGAGAAAATATGGTCATTCAGTGGAATAGAGGACTTTCAAGCATTCTTGATGAAAAAAACAGAGTTGAATAGAAAATTTGGCATTCAGATACAAGAAGCAAGAGAAGCATGAGAAGGTAAACAAGGAAAAGAAATCATAAAGAACTCATCAAAGTTGAACTGTTTACATCCCTACATGGAAAAATGATAATTGTAACTTATGAAACTTTTCTCAGTGTGACAATAGTTGAAGGGAATAGAAACACACACATATATACATATATATAGGAGGGTATCTGGGCATATGAATACATATGTGAATGTATGTATATATGTGTACAGGAATATATAGATAGATTACACAGGACCAATTTAATAGGAAGGGATGATACTTAAAAGGTGAATTTAAGAGGCAAGAGGGGAATATAAGAGAGGAGATGGGGAGAGACAGAATGGGGCAAACTATCTCATATAGAAGAGTCAAGGAAAATGGTTACAATGGAGGAGAAGAAAAGGAAGGCAAAAGGGAATGAGTCAACCGTATTCTCATTGAATTTGGCTTAGGGAAGGAATGACATACACACTAAATAGGGTATCTCACCCTAAAGGAGAGTAGGTGGGAAAGGGATGATAGGGGGGATGATGAAAGGGAGGGCAGGCTGCGGGGAAAGGAAGTTGGAAGCACACACTTTTGAAAAGGGACAGGATCAAAGTAGAGAATAGAACAAGTGGGAGGTGGGATAGGAGGGAGGGAAATATAGTCAGTCCTTTACACTATATCCACTATCGAAATGTTTTGCATATCTACACATGTACAACCTATATTGAACTGCTTATCTTCCTAGCAAGGGTGGGTGACAGGGGAGGAAGGTAATGAATCTGGAATTCAAAGTTTTAAAATCAAATGTTTAAATATATTATATATATATATATACATATATATGTATATATACTATTATTAATATTGTTTTACATGTAACTGTGAAATAAGATATACACTGGGGCATAGAGTTCCACCGTGACCTACTAGAAAGTCAGAGGGGATACAGGAGAAGATATGGGAGAGAGCAGATTGGAGGAGGGAATATCCAGTGGGATCACTATTTTGGGGTGGTGGGTAGGAAGAAAAATTTGCGACTCAAAATCTTGCAGAAATGAATGATGTAAACTAGAAGTTAATAAAGCATTTGATAAAAAAACAAACAAACAAATAGCTGCAATTCACTGTTAAAAGTCAGTGTAAAGAACCAGTTACTGGAAGAAAGATTTTTGATTTTATAAATTCAGGAAAAGACCCAGTATTGTGTGCCTTTGAGTTTGGATGCCTATTCAAGTCAAAGCTTTTGAGGCTTTTGGACACTGTTAATATGTAATGTAGCGTGAGATCAAAAGAGGAAAAAATTTAGTGCAAGTAAGTGTTGGTATGTGCTTGTTAAAGGTTAAGGTATGCTTTCTATAGCATCAGGGTGCAAGGTAAAGCTTGATGAGATGGATGCTTAAGAAAAGAGAAATACTGCTTTCAAAAACAGAATGACAGGGGTCGAGGCCACAGGTTCCCCAACCCTGGACTAACTTATTCTCTGATATCTATAATTAGTATGGAGAAATTCTACAATAATAAGAGAGCAGGAAAACAGACATCCCTAGATCTATTTCCAAGAAAGCCATTAAATGGCTGTCGTTCCCAAAATTTCCTTACAATTGCCTATTGAAAACTCTCCAAAGAAACTTTTATGAATTCCATGATACAAATTACAATATTCCTTATGTAGCAGAGTTTGGCACATGCCCAACATGTGGGAGATGCTTGAGACCTGTTCCTGAGAGATAGGACAAGCGGTGCATACATAGACATTATTTATTGGCCTAACATCATTGGGAGTAGCCTTTTTCTTCACTGGTTGTATAGTCAGAACTGTTTATATCTTTGAAACAACCTGACATAGTACAGTTACTCTCTTTCTAGCATTCATGTCTAAGGGTAAAGGTTGACCTTACTTAGAGCAGTTAACTCAATGTGTTGAGGAGGTAGGACCTGAGGGCCACTTTCTCCTCTCTACTTTCCCCCTCACCTTAGGCTATGTGTCCCTGAGAAATATCCCAGAGGTTTAGTCTATTTTTTTTTTGTTCTTTTTCACTTCAAGATGAAAGGAGTGGAATGCCCAACCTGGGAGCTAGAGACACGGGGATCATGAAGTTTAGGAATCCAGGATGAATGCCAGCGCAGCAGGGAATAACAGAGAAGCAATGTTCCAGGATGCTAGCACAGCAGGGGCTTTGAATTTGAACAGACTAATGTTATGTAGGAACTGAATTATTTTTTTTAATTCAATTTTATTTTATTTTCAATTCCAAATTCTCTCCCTACCCATTGAAAAGGGGAGAAAAACAAAACACATTACCAATATGAAAAACAAATGTCGTCATTAGACATGTTCAAAAAATGTAAAGAAAATTATAGAGAAGAAAACATGTTTCAGTTTTCACTCTGAGTCAATCAGTTCTCTATCTAGAGGTGGGATAAAAACATGTCTCATCGTGAGGCTTTTGGAATTGTGGTTGGTCATTGTGTTAGAGTTACTAAGTCTTTAGAAGTTCATTATCTTTATAATATTGTTATTGTATACATTTTTCTCCTACTTCTTTTTTTTTTTTAAAGCAATTGGGGTTAAGTAACTTGCTCAAGGTTACACGGCTAGTCATTTGATTTATGCGTGGGTGCTCATTTTCTGAGGCCGGATCTGATCTCGGGTCATCCAAACTCCTAGGCCCGCGCTCTTACTCACTGCGCCACCTAGCCGCCCCTTTAGGGCAATTGGGGTTAAGTAACTTGCCCAAGGTTACATGGCTAGGTTTTTGTTTGTTTGGATTAAGTGTCGGAGGCCGGCTCCGAACTCAGGTCCTTCTGATTCCAGGGCCGGAGCTCTATTCACTGCGCCACCTAGCCGCCCCTTTTCTCCTACTTCTGCTCATTTTACTTTGTATCGGTTCATATAAGTCTTCCCAGGTTTTTCTGAAACCATCACTTTTTAAAAATCATTTCTTACAATACAATAGCATTTCATTATATTCACATGCAATAGCCTTCCATCGTATTCATATACCATCATTTGTTCAGCCATTCCCCAATTGAAGGTCATCCTCTCAGTTTCCAATTCTTTTCCACAATAGAGAGTTGCTTTAAATATTTTGTACAAATGGGTCCTTATCCTTTTCATTCGATATTCTTTGCATCTAGACCTACTAGCTGTGTTGCCAGGTCAGAAGTTATGCTCAGTTTAATAACTTTTTGGCCATAGTTATAAATTGCTTTCCAGTGTGGTTAGACTAGGTCAGAGCTCTACCAAGAGTGCATTAATGTATCTATTTTCCCATAACTCCTCCAGCACTTGTCATTTGCTTTTTTTGACTTCTCAGCTAATCCAATGGGTGGTGGGGTAGTACTTCAGAGTTGTTTTAATGTGCATTTCTCTAATTATTAATGATTGAAAGTATTTTTTCATGATTGTTGACAGCTTGGCTTACAGGTCTTCCTCTGTTATTGTTGTTGTTATTGTTGTTGTTGTTGTTGATGATGATGATGATAATGATGATGACAATGACCACTTATCAATTGGGGTTCTTTTTCTTGTAAATTTAATTTAAAATCCCCTATATATCTTAGAAATGAGATTTTTATCAGAGAAAGTTGTTGCAAAGATTTTCCCCACTTTCCTTCTTCTCCCCCTAATTTTAGCTGTATTGGTTTGATTTGTGCAAGAATTGTTTAATTTTCTGTAATTAAAATGATTCATTTTATTTTCTGCGAAACTCTATCTCTTGTTTGGTCATGAACTCTTCCCCTATCCATAGATGTGGCAGGCAGGGAAGATCTTCAAATTCCCATTCCCATTACATCCATGTTCCACTAATCTGCTTGTGATGTCACCCTTTATGTCTAAATCATGTTCCCATTTTGAGCTTGTCTTCATATACAGTATGAGTTTTTCTGTACCTAATCTCTGCTATGCTACTTTTGAGTTTTCCCAACAGTTTCTGTTGAATGATGAGTTCTTGCCTCAATAGCTGGAATCTTTGGGTTTATCAAACACTGGGTTATTGTGCTCATTTGTTATCGTATATTATGTGCCTAATCTATTCCACCAATCAAATTCTCTACCAGTACCAAATTGTTCTGATATTTACAGCTTTGTAGTGTTGTTTGAGATTTGGTATTGCTAAGTTCCCTTTCCATGTTCTTTCCATTGATTCCCTTGATCTTATTCCTCCCAATGAATTTTGTTATTATTTTTTTTCTAATTCTATAAAGCAATTATTTGGTAGTTAAATTGATGTGGCACTGAATACACAGATTAATTTATTTAGCATTGTCATTTTTATTATATTGGCTGGTCTACCTATGAGCAATTAATATTTCTCCATTTACTTAGACCTATCTTTATTTGTGGGAAAAGTATTTTGTAACGCTGTTTTCATATAGTTCCTGTGTCTCTTGGCAGTTAGATTTCCAGGTATTTTATGTTATCTGTAATTATTTTAAAGAGAATTTCTCTATTTCTTCCTGCTAGACTTTGTTGGTAATACATAGAAATGCTAATGACTTTGTGGGTTTATTTTATATCTTGCAACTTTGTTGAAGTAATTATTTTGATTAGATTTTTAGTTGACTCTTTAGGGTTCTCTTAAGTATATCCATATTATCTATAAATTATCACCATAGTATCTATAAAAAGTGATAGTTTTATCTCTTTTTTGCCTGTGCTTATTCTTTCAATTTATTTTTCTTATCTTATTGCTATAGCTAGCACTTCTAGTACAATATTGAACAGTAGTGGTCATAATGAACATCCTTGCTTCGCTCCTGACCTTATTGGAAAAGCTTATAGCTTATCCCTATTACAGATAATGCTTGCTCTTGGTTTGAGATAGATATTCTTACCATTTTAAGAAAAGTTCCATTAATGTCTATGCTTTCTGATTTTTTTTAAGGAATGGGTATTGTATTTTGTCAAAAATATTTTAGCATCTATTGAAATAATCGTACAATTTTTGTTGCGTTTGTTATTAATATAGTTAATTATGTTTGAACTAGTCCTGCATTCTTTGTATAAATTCTTTCTGGTTATAGTATATAATCTTTGTGATAAATGGCTATAGTTTGCTTACTAATATTTTATTTTAAAAATTTGTATCAATATTAATTAGGACAATTGGTCTATAGTTTTCTTTCTCTGTTTTGACTTTCCTTGATTTAGGTATCAAAACAAACCATATTTGTATAATAGAAGGAATTTGGTGAGATCCCATCTTTATCTATTTTCCCCAAATAATTTACATAGAAGTAGAATTAATTGTTCTATAAATTTTTGGTAGAATTCACTTATGAATTCATCTGGTCAAATCGGGGTAGAGCTAAGATGGCAGAAAGGAAGCAGTAACTTCTCTAAGCTCCTCTGTGAATCCCGTCATTAAACCTTAAAAAGTGAATCTGAACAGATTCTGGAGTTACAGAATCCACTGGGAGATGGAGCATGGCAGAATCCAGCCTAGAAAAGTGCCCCGTGGGTCTGTACAGGGGGAGCATGGAGCACAAGGGGTCTGTACAGCTCAGACTTGAGAGCAGAGAAGCAGACTACACCAGAGAAAGAAGGAGTCCCAGTCAGCCAACTCACCCATCCCCAAGACTAATCGCAGCCTTCTCACCAGGGGACAGGAGGAGTCATTGGAGCCAGATAAGAGAGAGCTCTGGGAGCCCAGCAGAGACAACAGCTTCTTCTGGGGCTATCAGCCCCCAGCCTGGAAGTTTAGAAACCACCTGCCTGTTTTGCCAGAATGAAAAAGTAAACTCTGGTGGCTCAGATTCCTCCTTCATGAAGTAGAAAATCTAAAGATAATTTCCCACCCAGAGTGAAATCCTAAGAGAGTGGAAATAGCCTCGGGCTTGGGAGTCCTCCAGAAGGGGGTATAACTGAGGCAGCAAGGAGTCTGAAGAGAAGAGGGGTCCCAACAAGCCCCACCTCATCTGACCAGCAAAAGCCTGCCTGAGCTGTAGCCCAAGAGTATGGAGGCAGAAATCTGAAGTAGCCAGACTACCCCACCTCCACAGATTACTCTGTGCACATCAGCATACCTCACTGAGACTCCTGCCTTAGCCTCAAGCTAGACACCCAGAGACCACAGCATTCAAAGTCAAGGACCAGGCCCTTAGCTCACAGCCTGAGAAATTGGGAATTAGGAAATTACAACGGGAAGGAAGGAAGCTGAGAAGGAGAAGGGGAAGGCAAGAAAATTGATCTGAGCTTATTATGTAGGTCAAGAACAACCAAATACAGAGGACAACTTGTACTCTTTACTCATACCTGAGACCACAGAAAGAAATATGAACTGGTCTCAAGCCCAAAGAGCATTATTGGAGGAGCTTAAGAAAGATTTTTTTTGCCCTTTTTTTTGGGAGGGCAATTGGAGTTAAGTGACTTGCCCAAGGTCACTTGGCTAGGTTTTTGTGTTAAGTGCCTGAGGCTGGATTTGAACTCAGGTTTTCCTGACTCCAGGACTGGTGCTCTATTCACTGTGCCACCTAGCTGCCCCCCTTAAGAAAGATTTTAAAGACCAAATCAGGGAGGCAGTGACCAAATTGGAAAAAAGTTTCACTGAAGAAAACCAATCCTTAAAAAGTAAAATTAGTGAAGTAATTGGAGAAAACACCTCCCTAAAAAAGGACCTTCAGAAACTAACCAAAGACTATAATTTGCTAAAAATTAGAATCAATCAAATTGAAACTCAGAACTCTATGATGCAATAAGAGTCAATCAAACAAAACATGAAGATTGAAAAATTGGAAGAAAGTATAAAATATCTCACTGGAAAAACAACTGACCTAGAGAACAGATCCAGGAGAGATAACTTAAGAATTATTGGTCAACCAGAAAGCCATGATGAAAAAAGCAGCCTGGACAACATCCTCCAAGAGATTGTCAAAGAAAACTGTCCTGAAGTCCTGGAATCAGAAGATAAAATAGTTATGGAAAGAATTCACCAGACTCCTGCTGAAAGAGATCCGAAATAGAAAACTCCAAAAAATATAGTAGCCAAATTCCAGAATTACAAGATTAAGGAAAAATGACTGCAAGTAGCCAAAAAGAAACAATTCAAATATCGTGGAACTACAGTCAGGATCACACAGGACCTATCAGCTTCTACATTAAAAGATCAGAGGGACTGGAATTTGATATTTCGTAGGGCAAGAGAGCTAGGACTACAACCAAGGATTAACTACCCGGCAAAACTGAGCATAATCTTTCAGGCAAGGAGATGGTCATTTAATGAAATAAGGGACTTCCAGTCTTTCCTGATGAAAAAGCCAGAGCTCAATGGAAAATCTGATCTCCAATTACAAGACTCAAGAAAGACATAAAAAGGTAAACAAGGAAAACATTGACTCACACATGCATACATGTACACACACACTCATGCACACATGCACATAACTTGGGCTGCAACAAGAGCAAAATGTTCACATCCCTATATGAGGAGCTGATAACTGTCAATATTGACATTTATATGGTTATCATGACCTTTAAAAGGGTTATACATAGATAGAGGGTGTGGGTATGAATGAACTAACCTGAAGATAAAAACAAAACAAAACAAAAACCTTATTAGTGGGATCAAAGGGACTGTAATGGGATAAAAGGAAAAGATGAGATGGAAAAAGGTAAAGTATGCCATTCAAAGAGACATAAAAACACACTATAATAGAGGGGAAAGAAAGAGGGAGAGGAACATCATTTAAACACTATTCTCATTGGTTCTGGTTCAAAGAGGGATCAACATAATCAGTTAAGTTTAAGATTCTAACATGAATAGAAATGTAAATTCATTAAATAGAGGAAAAGGAGGGAGGGAGAGGAACACTGTTTGAAATTTACTCTCATTGGTTTGGTATCAATCAGGGAGTAAAATACTCTGATAAGTATAAAAATTTACTGTGTCCTATAGGCAGTAGGAGGGTAAGGGGGGATAAAAAGGAGGAGAGTAAAGGGGGAGGGGATTAGAGGAGAGGGAAATAGTACTAAGTGGAGAGGGTAGGTAAAGAAGGGGAGTCACCGGGTGGGAACACTGAGGGAGGGGGTGGTCAAAAGGGAAAACCTCAAGGAGGGGAAGGGAGAAGGAAAAACAAAAACATAAGCAGGGGAAGGAATAGGGTGGAGGGGAAGAGACAAAATAGTCATCATTACTGTGAATGAGAATGGGATGAATTCTTCCATAAAACAGAGGCAGATAGCAGAATGGATTAAAAACCATAATTCTACAATATTCTGTCTACAAGAAACACATTTGAGACAAAGGGATACCCACAGGGTAAAGGTAAAAGCTTGGAGTAGAATTTATTATGCCTCAGCTAAAGTAAAAAAAGCAGGGGTAGCAATCCTTATCTCAGATAAAGCAAAATCAAAAATAGATATAATTAAAAGAGAAAGGAAGGAAACTATATCCTGCTAAAAGGCACCATCGAGAATGAAGCAATATCATTACTTAACATATATGCACCAAGTGGTATAGCATCCAAATTCCTGGAGGAGAAGTTAAACGAATTAGGGGAAGAAATAGATAGCAAAACTATACTAGTGGGGGACCTTAATCTCCCCCTCTCTGAACTTGATAAATCTAACCTCAAAATAAACAAGAAGGAATTTAAGGAGGCAAATAGAATTTTAGAGAGACTAGATATGATGGATCTGTGGAGAAAACTGAATGGGGATAAAAAGGAATTTACTTTCTTCTCAATGGTGCATGGTACATACTCAAAAATAGACCATGTACTAGGGCATAAACACCTCACAATTCAGTGCAGAAAAGCAAAAATATTAAATGCATCATTCTCAGATCATGATGCAATAAAAATTATATGCAATTAAGGGCCATGGAAAGAAAGACTAAAAACTAATTGACAATTAAACAATTTAATCCTAAAGAATGAGTTGGTCAAACAAGAAATTATAGAAACAATCAGTAATTTCATTCAAGAGAATGATAATAATGAGACAACATACCAAAGTGGGATGCATAAAAGGCATTCCTAGAGGAAGTTTTATATCCCTGAGTGCATACATGAATAAATTAGAGAAAAGGGAGGTCAATGAATTGGGCATGCAATTGAAAAAGCTAGAAAAAGAACAAATTGAAAATCCCCAATTTAGTATTAAATTAGAAATATTGAAAACCAAAGGAGAGATTAATAAAATTGAAATTAAGGAAACTATTGAATTAATAAATAAAACTAAGAGCTGGTTTTATGAAAAAACCAATAAAATTGATAGACCCTTAGTCAATATGATAAAAAAAAGAAAGAAGAAAACCAAATTATGAGTATCAAAAATGAAAAGGGTGAATCTACCTCCAATGAAGAGGAAATAAAAACAATAATTAGGAATTATTTTTGCCAATTGCATGCACATAAATTTGACAATCTTAGTGAAATGGATGAATATTTACAAAAATACAAGTTGCCCAGATTAAATGAAAAGGAAGTAAATTACTTAACCCCATCTCAGAAAAAGAAATCAAACAAGCCATCAATGAACTTCCTAGGAAAAAATCCCCAGGGCCAGATGGGTTTACTAGTGAATTCTATCAAACATTTAAAGAACAATACTCTATAAACTATTTGGGAAAATTAGTGAAGAAGGAGTCCTACCAAGTTCTTTCTATGACACAAATATGGTACTGATACCTAAATCAAGAAGATAAAACAGAGAAAGAAAAGTATAGACCAATTTCCCTCATGAGTATAGATGCAAACATTTTAAATAAAATATTAGCTAAGAGACTACAACAACTTTTCACAAGAATAATACACTTTGATCAGGTAGGATTTATTCCAGGAATGCAAGGATGGTTCAATATTAGGAAAACCATCAGTATAATTGAGCATATCAACAATAAAACTAGCAGAAACCACATGATTATCTCAATAGATGCAGAAAAGGCTTTTGACAAAGTACAACATCCATTCCTACTACAAACACTAGAAAGTATAGGAATAAATGGAGCCTTCCTTAAAATAGTTGATAGCATCTATTTAAAACCATCAGCAAGTATTATAGGCAATGGGGATAAACTAGAAGCATTTCCAATAAGATCAGGAGTGAAACAGGGGTGTCCACTATCACCCCTCTTATTCAATCTGGTACTAGAAACATTAGCAGTAGCGATTAGAGAAGAAAAAGAAATCAAATGAATCAAATTAGGCAAAGAAGAGATCAAGCTATCACTCTTTGCAGATGATATGATGATACACTTAGAGAATCCTAGAGAATCAAGTAAAAACTACTTGAGACAATAAATAAATATGGCAAAGTTTCAGGATATAAAATAAACCCACATAAATCCTTGGCATTCCTGTATTTATCTCTAATAAAATTCAACAGCAAGAGATAGAAAGAGAAATCCCATTTAAAGTTACTGTAGACATTATAAAATATTTGGGAATCTACCTGCCAAAACAAACCCAGGACCTATATGATCACAATTACAAAACACTTCTCACAAAAATAAAGTCTGATCTAACTAATTGGAAAAATACCAATTGCTTGTGGCTGGGTTGAGCTAATATAATAAAAATGACAATTTTACCCAAACTAAATTATATATTTAGTGTCATACCAATCAATTTACCAAAAAACTACTTTATAGAGTTAGACAGAATAATAACAAAATTTATTTGGAAGAACAAACGGTGTAGAATATCAAGGGAATTAATGAAAATAAATGCTAGGGAAGGTTGACTAGCTATACCAGATTTTAATCTGTATTATACAGCAGCAGTCATCAAAACTGCTTGGTACTGGCTGAGGAATAGAGTAGTGGATCAATGAAATAGATTGGGCACACGAGATCCAGCAGTTAATGAGTATAGTAATCTATTGTTTGATAAACCCAAAGACACCAGTTTTGGGTATAAGAATGCACTATTTGACAAAAACTGCTGGGAAAACTGGAATACAGTGTGACAGAAACTGGGCATAGATCATTATCTAACACCATATACCAAAATCAAGTCTAAATGGGTGCATGATCTAGGTATAAAGGTTGATACTCTAAGCCATCTGGGAAAGCAAGGAATAGTTTACCTGTCAGATCTGTGGAGAGGGAAAGACTTTAGGACCAAACAAGAAGTAGAGAGCATTATAAAATGCAAAATGGATAATTTTGATTACATTAAATTGAAAAGCTTCTGTACAAACAAAGCCAATGTAACCAAGATCAAGAGGGAGGTGGGAAATTGGTAAAGAATTTTTACAATCTATGTCTCTGATAAAGGACTCATTTCTAAAATATGCAGAGAATTGAGTCAAATCTATAAGAATACAAGTCATTCCCCAATTGATAAATGGTCAAAGGATATGAACAGGCAGTTTTTAGAGAAAGAAACTAAAGATATCTATAAGCATATGAAGAAATGCTCTAAATCGCTATTGATTAGAGAAATGCAAATCAAAACAACTCTGAGGTACCACATCTCACCAGTCAGATTGGCTAAAATGACAAAACAGGAAAATGACAAATGCTGGAGAGGATGTGGGCAAATTGGAACACTGGTCGAGTTGTGAACTTATCCAACCATTCTGGAGAGCAATCTGGAATTATGCCCAAAGGGCTATAAATAATTTCATACCTTTTGACCCAGCAATACCACTTCTAGAGTTATATCCCAAATAGATCATAGAAGTGGAAGGAAGACCCATATGTACAAAAATATTTATAGCAGCTCTTTTTGTGGTGGCAAAGAATTGGAAATTAAGAGGATGCCCATCAATTGGGGAATGGCTACACAAGTTGTGATATATGCATGTCATGGAATACTATTGTGCTATAAGAAACGAGGAGCAGGGGCAGTTAGGTGGTGCAGTGAGTAGATCGTCGGCCCTGGAGTCAGAAGGACCTGAGTTCGGATCCGGCCTCAGACACTTAACGCACACACAAACAAAAACCTAGCTGTGTGACCTTGGGAAAGTTACTTAACCCCAATTGCCCTCCAAAAAGCAAAAAAAAAAAAAAAAAAAGAAACGAGGAGCAGATAGGCTTCATTTACCTGGAGAGGCTTATACAAACTGATGCTGAGTGAGAAGATAGAACCAGGAGAAATTTGTATACAATCACAGACACAACATATGTGTGATGACCAACTATGATAGGCTGGACTCTTCTCAGCAATGCAGTGATATAAGTCCATCCCAAAAGACTCATGATGGAGAGAGATGCCTACGTCCAGAGAAAGAACTGAGTTTGAATCCGGATTGAAGCAAACTACTTGATCTTTTTCTTTTCATTGTCTGGTTTTATTTCCTCTTTATCATTTTTCATTCCATCTAGTACAATATGCCTTTGTAACCTGACTAATGTCTAATGTGAAAATTTGCAAATTTTTAATTTGCAAATCCTATACTGGACTATATGCTGTCGTGGGGGATGGGGGAGGGAGGGAAGGGAAATATGAAACTCAAAGAACTATAGAATTGAATCTTATAAACTAAAAATAAACAAACAAATTAATTTTTTAAAAAAGCTAACAAATCTGTCTGAACTGAATACAGTTGTTCCTTGCCTATGGCTTCTGTTGTTTGTAGTTTTATTCTTCTATTATCATTCTCTTGGGCTTTAAGCAGAACAATCACAAAATCTAAATGTAAGGAAATCTAAAAGTAAGGATGCAAGCTTTGCTGGCAGAGGTGGCCAGCTTGTGTCCAGACTTCTAGTGAAAGGAATCAATTTAAATCAAGTAGGACTAATGGCATGGATTTTTCCATTAGAAGGGCAACTCCAGAAAGTCTTACAGCTTCCTGAGCAGCCCATAAGAGTACCAACTAAGCAGACTATGAAACCTATTAACAATAGTACCAAAGATTTTAACTAGTCCAAAGCATGTAGCCTGGGTAGTCTTAGTCTGTAGGAGTGATAACCTTCCCCCAGGCAGCAGCAGCAGCCATGTAGCATCAGTGATTGTAAGAAGCCCAAAGGGCTGTAGCAGAGAGCAAAAAAGTGCTATGAGCCATAGCAGAAAGTAGAAAGTCCACAAATAATAGCAACACAGAGGACTACAGTAGAGCACAAGCTTTCCAAAGCTCCGAAACAGCAAACCTAATATCGACCAAGACGTAAGCAAGGACCAAGCCAAAGAACTGCCAGAGGTAGAACCACGAGGTCTCAGACAGGAGGTACTGTGTGTGCTGGGAAATTTTTAATAATTAACTCACAAAGAGTACTCACCACAGATTTATAATTTTAGTCTGCATCATTAACATTTTCCTCATCATTTTCTTGAGTCTGCACCATCAACAAAATACTAAATGAAACCCCCGTTTGTAAGGCTTGCTGATTTCTGTAACGTCAATGCTCACACTGAAAATTTAGCAGTTGGCTTGCAGGTTGGAACTCGTTCTAGCACATCCCTGAAGTACCCCTAGCTGCCCTAAGAGGCAGTGTCTAAAATGGTTCTCTATCTCAGAGCATGAGTTTTCTGGGAAATTGCTCGCTCTCCCACTAGGACACAGAAAAGTTTGTATCCATTTGTTCATGGGGTTTAGAGTGGAGCTGAGAATGATTCCAATGCTTGATTTTCCCCATTACTTACTTTATGGTTCTGTTCCTAGCTAAATATTTTGCTATTTAATTTATGGTTCCTGCCTGGTCTGTTAGTAGAGGAAGTATGAGCTGAATATTACACTCACATGAGCTCAAGGAACAATGTGGTTTTAGAGGAGATGCCCGTTAAAGAATAAGATTGGATTTAATTATTATTTCTTTGTTGTTACTAATTACAATTAATAATAGACTAAATCAAAGGTGGGAGAATGGACTTCATTAAGATTAGAAAGAAGACTTCAAAGAAGAACAGCAGAGTAACGATAAAATAAATATGAAAGTAGAGTTGGCCAATAAGAAATTAGAAGATATAAAACTAGCAGAATTTGAACCCACATTTCTTGGGGTTTTACTATACCTTGAACAGTCACATATTTGCACAGATGCATCCCAATATAAAAGTGTATTCTGATCACTCTTTTAAACATAGTAAGTACTTACATCTAAACCAGCCTAACAAATACAAAAATTTACCAGACAACTTTTTTACCAACCCATTTCCTCCCATGAAGTTCACATCTATTTTGCAAGTAATTGCTACTAAAATAGTTAACTAGCAGATATAAGGCTTTAAATTTTGCAAAGCAATTTGTAAATATTATTTCATTTTATCCTCACAACACCATTAAAGGCAGGTGCTATTACTATTCCTAGAGGTTAAATGCCTTGCCAGGAGTCACACAGCTGGTGTTGGAGGTCAAATTTGAACTCAGGTCTTGCTAAATGAATGTTCAACATCCCAACAATTGTATATTATAAAAGCATTATGCATATTATGTAAAGCATTATGTAAATGTTGGTTATTATTAAATAAATAATAAATTAAGGGCAACATGCCATAATGTATAGAGAGGACTCACCCTAAAGTCATAAAGACCTGGGTTTCAGTTCTATCTCTAATTCACACTAACCGTGTGATCATGGGCAAGTCCTGCTTCTACAGTGACATTTTCTGACACTAATTTATTCACAAGGTCAAACAAACAAACAAAAACAATAAATAAATTTTAAAAGGATTTTTTTTACTACAGACCCAATCTAATCTTAAATTATATAGTACTTTACAGTTAGAATGAATGAATAACATATTTTTTGAAATTTGTGGAGAAATGGCTATCTGCCAAGCTAATAGAGACAGAAGACCTACGGAAGTTAATTGTTGCAATGATCTGAGTTCAAAGGGGCATGTTTTTTGTTGTTTTTAATATTAAATGAAATCTGCCTTTGAAAAACTAGTTTGATTATCATTGCCTCTTGTTTTTACATAGGTAATTTTCTTCTTAACTTAGTCTTCTCATAGAAACTTTCTTTGTAACACAACAAACATTTAAGCAAAGCCAACGAATCTTGTCTGATGATGTATACTTCATCCTATATCCATAGTCCCCTCCTCTTTACTAGGAGAAGGAAAATGAGGGAAATCTTCACTAAAAAAAGTTCAACATATTCATATAGAAGGTAAAACATCACACATAAAAATTAATATAGGCACATAGTAATATTAATAATTAATTAATAATTAATATAAACATATAGCTTAAGTCTTCCACCCTTAATTAGCAAGGTCCCTTGGAATAGCCTATAAGTTGTGTCAATTTGGTTAGAGCACGAGGAAACAGAGTCATAGGATTCTTTATATGTGCCACTTAGACTTTCCTACTCCCATGGGGGGACACAAACCACACCTCCAACTTCAGCTAGTAGTTTTGCAAATTTTATGCCATATGTGATAGGACTAATATTTCCTAGAGGTACTCTGATGCAGTTTCTTTATCCCTTCTCATAACTTGGGGTAGGTTAAGGCTCTGCTGTCTTTGCTCCTCTGACAGAAGACTTCCATTTAAAGAAGACAAAGCTAGCCCTGGGACTTGGTTGACACCAGCTTTCTTGACACAGCTTTCTCATCTTAAAGGCATAAAAGATCCCAGCCATGGGAAGTCACAGGCCTTCTAACATGGTGGATTTCTGAAGCCCATACAAGTCACCACATCCTTCACTGTATTCTGCCCTAATGTCCAGATTCATTTCCATAAGGGGATAAGGGAGGATCCGTCCATCCAGAGAAGCTAAGGACTGTCATATCATGTCCTCCTCCTCCTCCTCCTCCTCCTCCTCCTCCTCCTCCTCCTCCTCCTCCTCCTCCTCTTCCTCCTTCTCCTTCTCTTCCTCCTCCTCTCCCCTCCCTCCTCTTTCCCCCTCCTCCTCTTCCTCTCCTAGCCTTGCCCTCCCTCCTCCTCCCTTCTTTTCCTCTTCCTCCTCCTCTCCCCTCTCCTCCTCCTCCCCCTCCTCTTCCTCTCCTAGCCTTGCCCTCCCTCCTCCTCCCCCCTCCTCCTCCTCCTTCTCCTCTTCCTCCTCCTCTTCCTCCTCCTCCCCCCTCTCCTCCTCTTCCCCCTCCTCCTCTTCCTCTCCTAGCCTTGCCCTCCCTCCTCCTCCCTTCTTCTCCTTCTCTTCCTCCTTCTCCTCCCCCTCCTTCTTCATGTGGGTACTAAGACTCAGGAAGACCTGAATTTGATAGACACTTATTATCTCTGTGACCCTTAACACGTCATTTAGCCTGTTCTGTAAAATGAGGCTAATAATAGCATGACCTCACAGAGTTGTTGTGATGATCAAATGGGTTAACATGTGTAAGCACTTTGCAAACCTTTAAAGCTTTATATAAATGCTCATGATTAGTCTTACACCTGCCACCATCAAAGACCATTATGCCACTAATATTCCAGTTCTACTTCCCAAACCTCTGTCTAGAGCCTTACCCACCCTCATTCTGACAAAACAGTCCCTATTTCTCCTCTTCCTACCAACCAAAACCTCTGTTTCCCAACTTGCCTATTTCTGTGAAGAATACTGTCATTATTCCACTCACCCAGGTTCACAGCCTAAAGTGGCATGCTCCCCTCTTTTCTTTTGGAGGCAAGTCAGGGTTAAGCGACCTACTCAAAGTCACAAAGCTAGTAAGCGTCTGAAGCTGGATTTGAACTCAGGTCCTCCTGACTCAGGGTCAATGCTCCCTCCACTGTGCCTCTAGCTGCCCCTGGTCCTTCTTTTCTATTCAGTATGTCTCATATTTCATTAGTTGTAAAATCTTGTAGATTCTAAACACATCTTACATATGAATGGCATTGCATCTGAATTACAGTTTTAAGTGAAGGGGGGAGGTGACTAAAGTTCTCTTGTCCTTTACCACCAGTGTTTAGCAGCAAATGGTTTCAAAAAGGAGTGCTATTTGTGGTAAGCCTATAACCACATCAGAAAATGAAAGAAAAGTCATTCACAAAATTTGTCAAAGGTTATTTTGGGGTGTACTTCTCATACAGAGTTCTTGTTCTCACATGGGCAGGAACTATGCTACAGGTGACATGTCCCCTCCCCCCACTTCTCAGGAGTGACTGGTTTGGGGTTCCCTGCTGATCCCACCAGTGAAAGCACTTTAGCAGGGATAGAAATCCCCTAAGTTTGCAGCAGCCTGAAGGTAGGTCTTTGGTCTATCCCTAAATACAAGAAGAAATCTCATTTTCTCACCTGGACTGCTAGGTTTCTATCAGCTCTTCTCTCATCTAAGACCTTTACCATGTGAGTTTCATGGTGTCAAAGGCCAAACTTAGCAGTCTGGGGGCTTGGCTCTGTAAAAGAGCATTTCTATACAGTACTGCCTTTAGACTTGGGCTAGCTAGGCCTCTTCTCCAGACCCATGACTCAGGTCCCTCCCCCCACTTTGGAGGACCTCTCTATCAGAGGTCCACAAAATTAAGATAAAAATGAAATATGCAGAATAAAGCAAAATAATAATAAATGACCTGCCTAACTTAGCCAATATTACCTTATTTGTATCACATGGGATACTGGAACCTCTGAATTTACATTTAAATTAAGCCAGTCAATTTTCCTGGATTATGTGGCCTGAAAGTGAAGCAAAGGCTGAGGGAGCCTGACAGAAGATGAAAAGCAGCTAGAGAAGCTGGGCCACAGAGTGGTGGCTCTTCACTCCCGGCTCCATCAGGGGAAGCAGCTGGAGCCAACTGGAACTACCACTACCCCACCCCAACCCCTCTCCTGCTGCCCCCAGAGCACCGGGGCTGGGCTGGACTGGGCTATGCATAGGGTGACAAGGGGTCAAGCCTGGACTGGAGCATTTGTTGGGTTCCTCAGCATGACTTTCCTGTCCTGGAGTCCTCCCTGTGGTCAGGGGCTGCTTTGCCCCACGTCCTCAGGACACTAGGGAGGTGACTTTTAGAGGCATTCATGAAGTCCTCTGAGTGACAGTGAAAAATGAACATGTTCAAAGACAATCAGAAGCCTCTCTTCACCAACAGGATGAAGTGGGTAAAGGGATAAGCAGTCCATCGATGGTGTGTTTTTTTTCCTCCTGCTTCTTTCTCCCCCACCCCAGACATGGAATGGGACCTTGTATACAGTAGAGACAAAACAATAACAACAACAAGCATTTACATGGCACCTCAAGGCTCACAAGGAGCTTGACATATGTTACCTCATTTGATCCTCACAATAACGTTCTCCAATACTGGGAGGCAGGTGCTACTATTATCTCTAATTTGCAGGAAACTGAGAAAGAGAATGGAGAAGTGCCCAGGGTCACACAGCCAGTAAGTGTCTGAGGCAGGATTCGAATTTAGGTCTTCATAACTCCAAATCCAGCACCCTCACCCTCTGGTCACCTCAACTAGACATCTCAACAATAGTGATCTTTGAAACCTCAGAAATAAAATTTGGATTTGGAAACATACTTTTTTAGTTATCTGTTGCTTGGGGTGCAGGTCCAGGTACTAGGTGTAGTGGGTATAACCTGTAAAGAGGCAAATTTTAATCCAATGGAAAGAAGTACAAAAGGCAGCTTGTCTCAGAGAAGGTGGTCCTTTACATATGCTAGCCCATGTTACTGTGGGCAAGTCACTTAAACTCTCAGTAGGCCATGCCAGGGTTCTACAATCTATTTTTTAAAAATATACTTTATATTTACCCTCAATTACATGTTAAAACTAATTTTTAACATTTGGGTTTTTTTTAATAACGTTTTGAGTTCCAAATTCTATCCCTCCCTCTCTTCCTCCCCTCCCCCCTCTCTGAGATAGTAAACACTTTCACATTAGTCATTTTGTACAAGGAGACTCGAATAAAAGAAAAATAATGAAAGAAAGAAAATGGAAAACAACATGCTTCAGTCTGTATTCAAACAATATCAGTCCTTTCTCTGGAGGTGGTTCATCATTAGTCCTTTGTCTCCAATCTATTTTAACAGTGTACTCTTATCAGTAAATATTGTATTTATTTATAAATTATTTGCTAAACTAATACATCACATTATGAAACATACACAAAGATAGAAATTAAAAAGGAGATAAAGTCAAAACAAATTTTAAAAAATATTTTGTTTATTAATGGGGCAAAAACTTATCACTAAAATATTAATTTTAGTGAGAACAATGATTAAATGTGATTTTAAGAAACCTGTATATGTGGTGGAAAATAGGGAAGATTGATTAGTTAATTTGACCTATATAGTTAACCAAGCATGTGAATATTTTGGGGTACTTAATTGAGAGACACACAAGACATCAATAATAGATCATGTAAGTGAATTTTTAAATATTAATCAGAGAGGGGCGGCTAGGTGGCGCAGTGAGTAAGAGTACCGGCCTCGGAGTTGGGATGACCCGAGATCGAAACCGGCCTCAGAAAATGAGCACCCACACATAAATAATGACTAGCCGTGTAACCTTGAGCAAGTTACTTAACCCCAATTGCTTTTAAAAAAAATATTAATCAGAGTAATCAGTTATAGAATAGGGACTGAAGCTGTGAATTCATTGACATAGAGAGCTTGAAGAGGAGAAATTCCCTCTTCCAATGTAGGCCGCCATGTTCTCTGCAATTTATGGACTTAAGAGTGTAACCTAGACATTATCTAGGGGGCGGAGCCAAGATGGTGGAGTAGAAACAGCCCATCCAAGCCACTCTGCCCCCAGATTTCCTCCAAACTATGTAAAAGGGGACTCTGAACAACTTCTGGATCCCCAGCACCCACAGAACAACACAGAGAAGCTAACATCCCACTGAGGACAGCCCAGCAGCCCTGCAAGAAGGACCAGTGCAGCGGTCTGGGAGCTGGCAGTGCCCAGCACGCAGAGCACGGGGAGCTGAGCACAGGTCCAGTCCACCTGAGTCACGGTTTTAGCCCCAGGGCGGCAGAGCCAGCAGCCGGCTGGAGGGACCCCAGAACACCAGCAGCTGTGGGAATTCCAGAATTATCAACATAGACATGCCTAGGACAAAGTGAGAGGTTAGTGTCCTATGGACTTTGGGACCAGTATTTGGGGAATGCGTCGGCTCCCTCCCCTGGGGGCTAGAAGCCCCTGAGGAGACACGCCATTTTGTAGTTTTCAGAGGCAGCTCCAGCTCCTGGCCTGCTAACTGTAGGGAGATCCAGCAATCAGTCTTGGGGGGTAATCGCTCTTCCTTTAACCTCCCTGGATCTGGACTGTGATCTGGGTGGAGGTTGTGGGTGGGTTTCCAGCTTGCCAGAAATGGAATTTGCCCCCCCACACGTTTGGGACGAAAATTCCCCTATCTGGCGGCAAAGCCATAGTGTGCCAACATGCCCAAAAGTCAAGTAATTAAGTGGCAACATGCCAAGGCAAAGGAAACAAATTAAACAGAAAAATGCAACCCTAGACTCCTACTTTGGGGGCAAGGAGGGTCGAAGCATGGAGCGGGAAGAGGACCGTGAGGTCAGAAGTCCTGCTCCAAAAGCCCCAAGGGAAAACATAAGTGGGTTGCAGGCCATAGAGGACCTTAAGAAGGACTTTAAAAATCAAATAAGAGAAGTGGAGGAAAATTGGAGAGAGAAATGAGAAGGATGCAGGAAAAGTATGAAATGAGGGTCAACAGCCTGACTGAGGAAGACAACACCTTAAAAAATAGACTAACTCGTGGTGGCTAGGTGGCGTAGTGAATAGAGCGCCGGCCCTGGAGTCAGAAGGACCTGAGTTTGGAGCCGGCCTCCGACACTTAATCCACACAAACAAAAACCTAGCAGTGTAACCTTGGGCAAGTTACTTAACCCCAATTGCCCTAAAGGGGTGGCTAGGTGGCACAGTGAGTAAGAGCACCGACCTCGGAGTTGGGATGACCCGAGATCAGATCCAGCCTCAGAAAATGAGCACCCACACATAAAATAATGACTACCCATGTAACCTTGAGCAAGTTACTTAACCCCAATTGCTTAAAAAAAAATAGACTAACTCAAATGGCAAAGGAGGCCCAAAAGGGCAATGAGGAGAAGAATGCCTTAAAAAGCCGAATTTGCCAGATGGAAAACGAATCTCAAAAGCTCACTGAGGAGATTCATTCCTTCAGAGTTAGACTGGAGCAAATGGAAGCTAATGACTTTATGAGAAATCAAGATGCTGTTAAGCAGATCCAAACAAATGAAAGATTAGAAGGCAATGTGAAATATCTCATGGGAAAAATAGATCCAGGAGAGACAATTTAAAAATTATTGGACTACCTGAAATCCATGATCAAAGAAAGAATCTAGAAATCACCCTTCAAGAAATTCTCAAGGAAAATTGCCCTGATGTTTTAGATCCAGAGGGCAAAATAGAGGTTGAAAGAATCCATAGATCACCTCCTGAAAAAGATCCCAAAAAGAAAACTCCCAGGAATATTATAGCCAGGTTCCAGAATCCCCAGATCAAGGAGAAAATACTACAAGCAGCCAGGAAGAAACAATTTCAATATTGTGGAAACACAATCAGAATAGCCGAGGACCTGGCAGCTTCTACACTGAGGGATAGAAGGGCATGGAATATGATATTCCAGAGGGCAAAAGAACTGGGAATGAACCCAAGGGTCACCTACCCAGCAAAACTGAGTATTTTGCTTCAGGGGAAAATATGGTCATTCAGTGGAATAGAGGACTTTCAAGCATTCTTGAGGAAAAAACCAGAGTTGAATAGAAAATCTGACATCCAGACACGAGAAGCAAGAGATGCCTGAGAAGGTAATCAGGGAAAAGAAATCAAAAGGAACTTATCAAAGTTGAACTATTTACATTCCTATATGGAAAAACAATAACTGTGACTGAGGAAATCTTTCTCACTATGAAAATAATGGAAGAAGGGTGTATGGTCACGTGAATACATATGTGAATGTGTGTGTATATGGTTACTGTTATATATGGAGAGAGGGCATAGGTTGAATTTGTTGGGAAGGGAGGATACTCAAGGGGTGAATTTGTGAGGTGAGAGAGGAAAGTGGCAAGAGGAGATGGGGAGAGACAGGGTGGAATAAACTATCTCATGTAGAGGAAGCAGGGGGAAGTGGTTGCAGGGGAGGGGGAAAATAGGAAGGCAAAAAGGCAAAACCACATTCTCATTGAATTTGGTTCAGGGAGAGAATGACATACATACTAGGTGGGACATCTCAACCTGCAGCAGAATGGGGGAAAGGGGATGAGAGGAGAGATGATGGATAGGAGGGCATCCTTGGGGGGAGGGGAGGTTGGAGGTACCCACTATGGAAGAGGGACAGGATCAAGTGGGGAATGGACCGGGTGGGGGGTGGGATGAGTGGGAGGGAATTATAAGCAGCCTTGTACAATATATCTACTATGATAATGTTTTGCATAGCTAGACATGTACAACATATACTGAATTACTTATCTCCCCAGAGGGACTGGGTGACAAGGGAGGAAGAAAATGGATCTGAAATTCAAGGTCTTAAGATTAAATGTTTCAAATATATATAAATACTATTATTAATACTCTTTTGCTTGTAATTGGGAGATAAGATGTGCAGGCATTGGGACACAAAAATTCACCTTCCTCTAATGGAGAGGTTGAAGGGGGTATGGGAGAGGATATGGGAGAGAGCAGATTGGAGGAAGTGATGTCTTGTGGGACTGCTGTTCTGGGATGGTGGGTAGGGGAAAAACAGGGGGGGGAAATAATTGTAACTCAAAATCTGGCGGAAAGGAATGATGTAAAACAGAAGTTAATAAAGCATTTGTTTAAATAAAAAAAAGAGTGTAACCTAGAGCACTAAGAAGTTTTGGCTTGCCTAAGATTACAGAATCTGCATGTCAGAGATAGAATTGAAACCCAAGTTGCCATAGCTCCAACGCCAGCCCTTTTACGTGGTTTCTTTGGTGGAGTTATTTCTTTCTATACTTTATTTGAAATTTTATATTGCTACTATTACACTGTGTATGGATAACTAGTTTCATCCATTTATATTCCAGGCAGGCAGAACTAGGAGCTACTTTCCAAATTCTTTCTGCTATCTCCTCCTTCTGTGCACTTTGTGCCTCCTCTCCCAGCCTGGAACACACTTCCCTTTTCACCCCAAGCGTCTCCAAAACCTTCTTTTCCCTCAAGGTTCACCTTACCCACCATCCCTTCCCTGATCCTCCTTGATATAAGTTTTTTTTTTCCTCCCCCACTTAAATTTTCCTTGAGCTCTTTTCTATCTCCACCTTTCATTTGTCATAAGACTAGGGACTGTATTCTACTTATTTATGTCCGTGTCACAACTTGCAAGCCCCATGAGGGTAGGCAGTATATTTTTACCATTTTAGTATCAGTGCCCAATCAATAAGCTTGTATTTAGAAAGAGCCTGCTAGGTGTCAAGTACCTTGCTAGATGTAAGAGATACTAATACAAAATTGAGACAGTTTCTATCCTTTAAGAAACTTATATTCTACTAGGGGGTTATCAATGTGTTCACAGATAAGTAAATACAAAAAATATACAAAATAACTGCACAGTGATTGGGAGCAAGGCTAACAACTGGGGGAATCAGGAAAGGCTTCTTGAAGGAGGTAGCAGTTGAGCTGTTGCTTGGGGGTCACTAAGAGTTCAAGAAGGGATAATAAGTAGAGAACTTTTTTCATGGGGAAGGACAAAGAGAAAGGAGATGGAATGTTATGTATGTAAGTAAGTGTCACTGGAGCAGTTTGTATGTGAGGAAAAGTACTGGGTAATTATCCTAGAAAGATGTTGTTTTTGTAATCCTTCCTTCTGGAAGAGGACCAATGATATCAGGAGAGATTTAAGTGAGATAGGGCTATGAAAAGTCATCAGCCTCACTCTTTCCTCAAGAGTCTTTGGAATCCAGTGGCAGGCCAAAAGTCAAGACGCCTGGCGATTGGCCCAGGATGCCAGCCTAGAAAGATAGGTTTGAACCAAAGAGCAAAGGGCTTTAAATGCCAAATAGAGGATTTTGTATTTGATCCTAAAAGAGCACTGAAGCTTCTTGAGGAAAGAATATTGATGACCAGTGTATTCACTGAAACTTTCTTAGTTCTCTCTTGGAAGGTAGATTGCATTTCTCATCATGAGGCTTTTGGCATTGTCTTTGATCATTGTATTGATCAGAGCAGCTAAGTCTTTCACAATTGATCACCGTTACAGTATTGCTGTTAATGTACAATGTTCTCATGGTTCACTTTGCACCAGTTCATCTAAGTCTTCCCAGATTTTTCTGAAAGCATCCTGCTCATCATTTCTCCAGGAAAAGAAGGATGCAATTAGGACTATACTTTATGCAAATTAATTTAGCAGCAGTATGGCAGATGAATTGGAGAAGGGAAGAGCTAGATGCAATGGGGACCAAGGCCATTGGCAAGTGATGAGGAAAATCTGGACTAGGCATGGGATTGTAACACAAGTATTCAAATGAACTACAACAGAAATACAAATTTAGGAAGTTCTTTCAGCTCTGTATGGTTCAGTATTTTAAATCACAATACTTCTTATGAAAAGGTGAATGTTGTAAGCTACTTATTCTAAATCAGCAGCAGCAATTATTATATGTCACATGGTCCCATTTTGTAATACATTTTAAAATGTATATTGACATTCTCTAGAAGTGATCCTGTTCCTATCTGTCCAAGTCAAGGATGGTAGAGGAGACATTTAAATGAATTATTACTTGGTTAATTCATAGCTTTAGTTAAACAATGAGAGTGAGCAGAAACTGGATCAAGTTTAGAAATTCTATGCCACTTATTAGTCACAGGGGAATACAAAGAAACTATATAAAGAAATGTTGTTGTTCAGTCATTTTATTAGTGTTGGACTCTTTGTGACCTCATTTGGGGTTTTCTTGGCAAAGTGCTAGAATGACTTAACATTTTCTTCTCTAGCTCATTTTACAGATGAGGAAACTGAGGCAATCAGTGTTAAATGACTTTTCCAGAATCACACAGCAAATATCTGAGGACAGATTTGAACTCAGGTCTTCCTGACTCCAGGTGAGGTGCTCAATCCACTATGCTACCTAGCTGTCCCATAAAGATATACAGATATGTGTATATCCCTTATTCCAATAGTTTTTCTAACTAAAATCATATAAATAGCAAAACAGATATGAGTTTAGGAAATTCATCAGTACAATATTTAGCAGTCATTCTCATCTGTTTTTAATAACAGCTACTAAACAAGTTACTTAAGGATGAAAATGGAAAGGAGAGTAACAAAAGAATAATGGAAAATATTTTTATGGCAAACTGTTCTCACCATCAAAGAAAACAGAGCCACTACACCAAGACTCTAAGACTATGCTTATTGTTTTGCTGATTATAAAAAGCATATTGATTCAGCAGAGCAAAATACAACCTTAAAAGGCTGTCTTCTAGCAAGGTCTCTTCCATTTATATATCAAAATCATGTGTGATTCCTTGAAAGATATAATAACAAAAATAATCTTGTTCAACAATCTCCTAATCACACAAATCAGACAAGACATAAAGGAAGGAAAAATCCACTGGCCATCAGTATTCTTATTTCAGCATTGTGGAAATAATCCAACACTTAGTCAAAATTGAGGATTTTGAAGTCATGCAGATGTTCCTGTTTGTAGATTGTTCTGGTTGCATGAAGCCCAAGGACATGGCAGATCCTCCTGAAAGGTATCTGTAACAGCTCAAACATTTTGGCTTTATCATCCACATGGGAAAAACAAGTGGATAAAGAATGTCTATTTTCTAGATTATTATCTACAGTTGTAAAAACAACCTCTAGAACTTGTTTTTCTCTGTGTGTGTGTGTGTGTGTGTGTGTGTGTGTGTGTGTGTGTGTGTGTGTATAAGAGAGAGGGAGAGAGAGTTCATTAGGGCAATGAGTTGACTCAGAATTAAACAGGAGAGTGGACATCAAAAATTGTAAAGTTCCTCTTCCATAAGCCCAAACATCTTTCAGAAATAATCGATCATCTTTTTATCTCAAAATTTTACCAGTGTTTTTGTATGGCTATGAGATTTGCAACATAATAGTCTCTGAAAAGTTCAAAATGAGTTATCACAGAGCAGGCAGCAATGTATAAACAATAATCAAAGAAGAACAGGAGTAAAGAATGTCATCAGGGAAATGTATGGTAGAAAAAGGAGATGAACTGATCACATAAGGCAAAATGAAGAAGAATTCTAGCATGTTGGATGGACTCCCTATGGGAAATAGTGTACAAGAGGTACAGAGGATAGGCATGCATAGATGGGTTGAAATTTGCATAATTGGAAGAAACCTACAAATGATAAAACAGATCAATCTGAGCATTGAATTACTGAATGAATGATAAAACATTGAGTGCTTGTTATGGGCCAAGCAGTGAGAATTGAAATAGAAAAGTAATACAGTCTATGCTCTCAAGGAATTTAAGATGGTGCACTTGAAGGGAAGATGGAAGGGCCTAGTTGTCTTTAGGGTACAGTAGCAAGGCAGATGGTAATGCACCTTCTTTAGTGTCACTATTTTTGAAAGTGAAAAAACTATATTTCAATTTTCACTCAAACTTTATTAAGTTCTCTCTTGGAAGATAGATTGCATTTTTCATCATGAGGCCTTTGGCATTATCTTGGATCATTGTATTGATCAGAGCAGCCAAGTCTTTCACAATTGATCACCATTATAGTATTTCTGTTAATATACAATGTTCGCCTGGTTTACTTTGTATCAGTTCATATAAGGCTTCCCAGATTTTTCTGAAAGCATCCTGCTCATCAATTCTTTTAGCAAGATAGTACTCCATCACAATTCTTTTAGCAAGATAGTACTCCACCACAACTTGTTCAGTCATTCCCCAAATGATGAGCATACCCTCAATTTTCAATTCTTTGCAACCATAAAAAGAGTTGCTATAAATATTTCTGTATATATAAGTCCTCCTTTTTCTTTGATCTTTTTGGGATACAGACCTAATAGTGATATCGACAGATCAAAGCTATACACAATTTTATAGCCTTTTGGACATAATTCAGCATCATTTCAAATGATAAAACTATGTCTGTTTTTTACTTTTAATCATTTGAAAGTGCCAATGACTTTGGGGCAATAACTTTCTTTTCAGTCTTCAGTAGCTGAGGTTGAGGAGGTGCCAGGCAGCAGTACCTGCAGGGGTATTCCCCCTACTTTTTCGCAAGGACTGTTTTCCTGGATACAGGAGATCTCACCAGAGTTATCTCTCTCATTTCAATTTGCTCCTGTTAGCAAGACATCTAACTTTTATGCCATGTCCATAATGAGGGTGGGAGAGAAATGAAACTGAACGTATTACACAGAAAGAAGACATTGTAATTGGACAAGGAACCAACTTTTAATCAATATACCTTTCATGTTCCAGGTGCTGTACTGTATTTACTAGGTACTAGGAATATGAAGATGAAAATGAACCAGTCTCTATTCTTAAGACCTTACATTCTAATGTGAGAGACAGTATCACTTATATGTACATATATATGCCTATATATTTATTTATATATACTTATACAGTGTACTTATATACACAGAATAAATGCAAGTCCAATCATCAAGTATTATTAAATACTCTCTACTTTCAGTAAAACCATATTGTAATAAGGAAGATGATATGTGTATATTTATATGTATATATATATGTGTGTGTATACACACATATACATACATATATACACGTGTAACCATGATTACTTTAGCTCCCATTGCATGAAGGTTAGGGATTTTACATTTTGCCCCTCCCCCAGGGTTCTCCCATACCTTTAAGGAAGTTTTGGAGTGTTTAGTCTCTCTGCTATTGGTTACAGTCCCCACTGATGCTATTCCTTAATTTATAGGGGGTCCCCTGTACCCTAGTTCCCTTAACCACATAACCAATTAGTTATTACAATGGAATGTTTACCTCAAGGATATAACAAAAACTATCTGAAGATATTCCCCAATACATGGGGAATAACCCTCCCCCCATAACATCTCAGCCTCAAGAGAGGGGAGGGGTATTAAATTCATAGCTTATCTCAGTTCCTACCTAGCACAGTCCCAAACCCCAAGTCCAAAGCCCTGCCCTGGGCTTGAATCCCAGATATCCTGGCTTCTCTGGCCACTTTCCTGGGGTTCACCACATATTCTGCTTGGAATCCAACCTCCAAGGTTGGCATCCACTAAGAGTTCCACTGGCATGCACTTGAAACTCAAAAGGACAAATGAAATAGAACAAAGAGAAGCCCCATTTTTCAGGGCCATGTAGCCTAAAAGGTGAAAGGAGAGGAAAGTAGCCTGCTCCACTCATTAGTTCAGCTTATTTTACCTGAGTCAAAAGTTTTATACTCTCTGGATACCAAGTAGGAAAAAAAAGTGAGTGTCCCAGCCTGACAGTTTCTAAAGACACAGCCTGTTCCAGCTGCCCAGTCAATAGAAAGAGGTTCTTCCTACCTATTTGGTAGGGAAAAGATGTCTTCTTCAGAAAAATGGTGTTTCCATGTTAGGTAATCTGGACATGCTCCAAAGCAGGCCTGCACAACACATGGCCTGTGATCCACCAAAGGATTTCAGGCAACCTGAGAAAAATGTGGAGGATGTAAAACAGGCCTGTACAACATACTGGCCATGGGCTGCTTGAATCTTGAGATAGGAAGACCCACCAGCAAGCATCTGCAAAAGTCCAAACATGAGATGATGAGGACCTGCACCAGAGTGGTGGCAGCATCGGAGGAAAAAAGGGGGCATATCTGAGAGATGTTGCAGAGGTAAAAATCAAGAGGTCTTGACAATGGATTGGATATGAGGAGTGAGAGATAGTGAGTAGCTGAGGATGATACCTAAGTTGTGAACCTAGAAGACTGGGAGGATGGTGTTGCCCTGTAGAGTAATAGGGAAGTTAAGAGTTGGGTAGGGTTTAAGGGGAAAGATTATGGATTCCATTTTGGATATGTTATGTTTAAGATGTCTATTGCATATCCAGGTTGAGATGTCTGAAAAGCAAGATGTGAGTTAGCAGAGAGATTGGGAACAAGATAGGTAGATTGGAGAATCCTCAGCCTGGAGATGGTAACTGATAAGATCACAAAATGCAATAGTATAGAGGGAGAAGAAAAGAGGGCCCAGGACAGACCTGTGGGGGATACCTACATTTAGAGGGTATGAGCTAGATGAGAAGTTAGCAAAGAGACTGAAAAAGAATAGTTAGATAGGTAGAAAGAGAAAGAAGATGTAGCAAAAACTTAGAAGAGAATATCAAAGAGAAGAGGGTGATCAGCCTTGTCAAAGGCTGCAAAGAGATCAAGGAGAATAAAAACAGGGAAACAGTCATTAGATTTGGCAATTAAGAAGTCACTGGTAACTTTGAAAGAGAGCACTTTTGGTGGAATGATGAGGCCAGAGTATAAAGAGTTGAGAAGAGAATGAGTGGAAAGTGGAAGCCCTTATTACAGGCACCATTTTCAAGCCACAAAGGTCATGAGATAGAGGATGATATCAGGAATGGAAAGATCAAATGATGGTTTTTTGAGGATGGGGCAACATGGGCATGTTTGTAGTAAGCAGGGACAGAGCTACAAGGAGAGACTGAAAATAAAAGATAGAGTGGATATAACAGATGGAAATCTGGGGAGGAGACAGGATCAAATGGGATGGCTTGTGCAGGTACAAGAGTTAGCCTTGATATCGAGTAAGGCCACCTTTTCATGTGAGACAAGGTGAAGGAGGAGATAGTGGCAGAAAGCAAGTGAGTGATGAGAGATGAAGAAGAGAGGGAAAAAGGGAGCTCATGGAAAATGGCCTCAATTTTTTTTCTGTAAAAATATAAGACAAAGTTCTTATCTGAGAGGGAATGAGGGCAGGAAGGAGGAAAGGCATGGAAGGCTTGCCTAGTAGGATTGCCTAGAATTAGTGAGTGCTTATTTGTGGTTGCCTAGCATAAATTTTTAGTGGATCCAATTCCGACAATTGCATGATTTTCTCTACCTTTGTTGAATAGCATGTGTATAGGAGAGAAGGTGGGAGTGATCCAAGGCTAAGACTTGACGGAGTACACTGATATGATAACAGGAGCAGAGACTCAAGAAAAGAAGACAGGGTAGAGCTAAACTGGTTCATCAAGGGATCCAAACGGGGAAAAGAGGAGAGTGGCTAATGTAGGGGTGATGGTCTAGGAAAGGTCAATTGAAGGCCAGTGTGGATGAAGACTAGGGTTTGGAAAGGGAAGGCAGAGAAAGAGGTCGAAAATGAATAGATTGTGATTAAATAATGAGATTTCAAATTTTTTAAATGTGGAGGTATATTTGTAGATGATGACAAGATCAAGGATATGACCATCTTTGCTGTTTGACTGAGGTAGAGTGGAAAATCAGGTCATAAGAAGTGAGTAGATTGAGAAACTGAGTAGTTAAGGTATTTGAGAGCCAATGTCCCCTAAATAAAGTCCCCCAATATTAAGGCAAGAGTTGGGGAAGAGGGAAAGCTTGTGAGACAGGTCAGTGACCACATTGAGGAAGGAAGGGAAGTCTCCTGGAGGTCTGTGGACAGAACTACCCAGATTTTGTTTGGGTGATAGATAGGATTTGCAAGAATCTCAAAGGAAGAGAGATTACTGAATGATGGAGATAAGGAGACAATTTTATGAGGAGTATTCCAACTCCCCTGCTTCGACCAGTAAACCAAGAGGAATGAGTGAAAGTACATCCGGTACTGGAAAGGGTGGTCAGGGAGGCTGTGTCATCAAGAGGAAGTCAAGTTTCACTAATACCTAGAAGACAGAAGGAGTGGGAAAGGAAAAAAATAGGAGGAAGTAAAGTTTATTACCTATGGAAAAGGCATTCTAGAGGGCACAGCAGAAGAAATGGATGGTGCTTATTTGGAAATTGAGTGTGGGAGGGTTGAGGGAGATAGGAACAAGGAATCAGATGTGGAAATAAAGAATGATAACCTACAGGGATTCAGAATCACTGGGATGTATGATGTATGATCAGGTGTAATAATACTCATCATTGAGTTGGAAGGTGCCATTCCTCTTCTCAGAGGAAACTGAGGATAGGTCTGGAGACAAGTGGAATACAAGATGGAAGGCAGATGGTTATATGGGAGGCCTTATTTCACTACTCTTCTTTCCAAAGCCTGGAAATTAGGCAGGAAACTGTGAAGCAAGAGATGAATGTCCCATTCCCCAACTACTTTCCTCTTCTTTCCTTTAGGGAAGAGCAGGAAATGAAAGACCTGGGCTCAAAGAGTAGGTTATCCATATTTTTACTAGAGGTTTGCATATACCAGTTGGGAGATCTGGCTGGCACAGAAAAAAGCAGAAAAAGTTGCCTTATGCTCTTAGGCTGGCAAAGATGGAAGTCACTCTGTTGACTTCTATCAATGTTCCCTCAAGGGAAACATGCAGTGGGAGACTGAGGGTCTTCAATCAGAGGAAGGTTTCATTCCATAGCAGGATGTTTCTAGGTTTTCCTTGGAAAAGAGATCCACCTTTTCACGTGAGACAAGGGTGAAGGAGAAGATAGAAAGGCAAAGCATCTGTGTGGTGTGAGTTGAGGAGGGGGTAGAGGAAGAGAAGAGGAAGCTCTCAATCAAGGGCCTCAGTTTTTTTCAATGAAATAGGAGCAAGACTCTCATATAAATGCAAATTCTCTAACACAAAATAAATAAACAGTAGTGTAGGGAGATCAAAGAGCATACTTTTCTTAAGAGATCAGCCCACCTCTTTTACCCTGTTTCTGATATCCAGACAACTTACTCTTACTCTTTAGAACCTAGGTTATCTGTCCCTACTGAGAGGCCTGGAAAGAAGGGAAGAAGGATGAAGACTTAACTTACTTTAACAAACAGAAATATAGGAGACTCAATTAGACAAGAATAAGAGAAGAACAAAAGATATAAGAACACAAGATAAATTCAAATTTGAGATTCAGTTAAGTGACTTGTCCAAATCTCCATAGTAAACTGCAAAGTGAAAGTCCAAACTTCATTGAAGTTTGAAAGAAATTCCCGTACATAGAATACTAAGATTATGTGTGTGTGTGTGTGTGTATAGATAGATAGATAGATAGATATCTTTTAAAGAAGTATATACTATTTATTTATTTTAATTAAATCTTATGTTTATTTTTGGTTTACATCATTCATTACCACAAGATTTTGAGTTACAAATTTTCTCCCGTTTTTCCCCTACCTATCACCCCAAAACAGCAATCCCACTATATACCCACTCCCCCAATCTGATATATATATATATATATATATATATATATATATATATATATATTACATGCTCCCCCATTCCACCTCCAACTTTCTGGTAGGGCAAGATGGATCTCCATACCACAGTGCCTGTATATCTTATTTCCCAGGTGCATGTAAAAATAATAATAATTTCATATATATAGAGACATTTGATTTTAAAACTTTGAATTCCAGATTCTTTCCCTTCCTACCTCGTCACCCACCCTTGCTGTGAAGATAAGCGATTCAATATAGGTTATACATATGTAGCTATGCAAAACATTTCCATAGTGGATATATTGTGAAAGACTAAGTATATTTCACTTCATCCTATCCCGACCCCCACTTATTCTATTCTCTGCTTTGACCCTGTCCCTTTTCAAAAGTGTGTGCTTCTAACTTCCCTCCCCCCTGAACTTGCCCTCCCCTCCATAATCCACCCTCTCATCCCCTTCCCCCCTACTCTCTTGTACAGTAAGATACCCTATTTAGTGTGTATGTCATTCCCTCCCTAAGCCAAATTCAATGACAGTAAGCTTGACCCATTCCCTTTTGTCTTCCTGTTCTTCCCCTCCATTGTAACAGTTTCAATTGCCTCTTCTATATAAGATAATTTACCCCATTCTGTCTTTCCCCATCTCCTCTCATTATATTCCTCTCTCACCTCTTAATTTCACCTTTTAAGTATCATCCCTTGCTATGGGCTGCTCAGTGTCCAGCACTTAGCATGATCCAGAGATGTGAATAAGAAATGACCAGGCCATGTGGGTAGTTCAAGGAAGGAAGATGAACTCCATTTATTGATTCTCAGGACAAGGTTTTTATAGAGCAATGAGACAGAGGAAGGGGACTCAAGTTTTTTAATCATTACCTTAGTCTGTTGTATCCTGGAAGTAGCATGGAATAGATAATTTGATAAGGATTTCTTATCTAGGAGACTAAAGTCTTAGGATAAGCCCTTTGATCTAGGCTTCAGGTACCTGCTAATGCAGCCACAGTCATAAACGGATACAATTGAGAGCAGACTTCAAAGCTGAAGCCTTTTTGGAAGGCAACGGGGTTAAGTGACTTACCCAAGGTCACACAGCTAGTTTTGTGTTAAGTGTCTGAGACCGGATTTGAACTCAGGACCTCCTGACTCCAGGGCCAGTGCTCTATTCACTATGCCACCTAGATGCCCAGTGTAGTAATTTTAAAGGAAAAACTTATTTTCCCAGTTCATGAGATGCTTTACAACCAAAATGGTATAGAGAAGAAATTTCAAAAATATGCATGAAATCCTCAACACTCCTGAGTGCTGCCCAAATCAGATTAAAGTATTATTGAGAAATATTTAACAAAATAAATAAGATACAATAGAACATGGATAATGTTAATATGTCGTTTTCCACCCATAGGGCTTGTTCTGAGTGCTTTTGTGACCCCTTTCTATTTGAGTTTGACACCATTGGGATAGAGAGCTATATAGAGTTTCAGAAACTAAAGATTGCTCTTAGGCACTATGTACATAGCTAGTCATTCCCTTTACAAATCCCCATTCCTCTTCCAATGTTATAATCATCCCCTTAAACAATGGAGGAAAAACCATCTGTGCCCTCAATTTTTACTCAATTTTTTTTAAAAAAAGCAATTGGGGTTAAGTAACTTGCTTAAGGTTACACAACTAGTTATTTTATGTGTGGGTGCTAATTTTCTGAGGCTGGAACCAATCCTGGGTCCTCCTGACTCCGGGGCTGGAGCTCTTACTCACTGTGCCACCTAGCTGCCCCTTTACTCAGAATTTTAAGATCTTTATGGATATATTCAGATTTCTTCTGTTTTAGAAGCATAGAACTTTAGTTCATGACAAGACTAGAAATCCAACCCTTCTAAAGGGGAAACTGAGACCCATCGAGGTGAAATAATTTGCTCAATGTCATGCAACAAGCTAGAACTAAGACTAGACTCTAAATTTCATGACTCAGAATCCAGTTCTTTTCTTCATTACTCCTCGGAGATATAAGTTCTCTCCCACAGTGTGACACAGCAGAAGTAGGCAGCAATCCATGCATTTGCTAAACTTTGGAAAGATCTCCATCAAATCCTGGATAGATGCACCAGGAGTGTGTGCATATCTTGATCTGATGTGTCAAATCTACATGTACCCACCCTCATACTACTAATTATATACCCAATGGCATCTCTTGTAAATCCCTATTGCCCATATTATAGAACTCACTTTACATGGGCTCCATCCAACATTTCTGAGACTTCTGGATAAGCATTGCACATGAGTTTAGGATTACATTAAATGGACATAATACTTAAATCATTATCTTCAAATGTTTACTGAATGGCAGCTTAATAGCTGCTAGAGACTTTAGAGAATTTTAGCTAGAAATGATCTCTGCCCTCAAGGAAGTTATATTCCGAGAGTTTAGTAAGAGAGAGTAGAAATCTTCAGAATGGTAATACTTTTCAGAGAGCTCTATAAAAATGTGGTGATCTCAGGTGAGATGTGTGTGTGTGTGTGTGTGTGTGTGTGTGTGTGTGTGTGTGTGTGTGTGTGCTTGCTTTAAGTCAGGATAAACATCAACTTGCTAGGTATCAATTCTAATCCCACCTGCCCAGTAGGTGTCAGTGTAAGACAGTGCTATCAGATGTGGTCAAAATTTCATTAGGAAACAAAAATAAAGAAAAACAAACTGGAAGATCGAAACATGGTTGCAAAAAGAAGTGTTCTCCTTTTGATTATTTAAATAATAAGCTGACCTTAATAAAGAAAACATTTTGGAATGGAAAAGAGCTCTGGACTTGAAGCAAAGAAACATCTTTCCGACAGTAACTTTGTGACTGTAAGGAAGTCATTTCACCTGAGTCTCAGTTTTTCCATCTGTTAAGTGGGGTCATAATACTTGTACTATTTTACTGGGTTATTATGATGTAAGTATTTTGTAGGCCTTAAAGTGCAATGTGAAGTGAAATTTTATTATTTATCATAATGAACTATTTATTGAACAATTGAATGTAGATCAGACCAGCCCTCAACAAGGGGAAGCTAAGGAGGGACATAAGCAATAGTACTAAGTAAAACACACAGAGGGGCACAACTAGGCACATTTTTAATATTAGTTTTCACAAATGCACGCATACCTATTTCTTCTTGTATTTACACTCACAATATAAGGTTTTTTCCCCTTAAAAGACAATGTTAATTAATACTTTACAGACTACCATTTTCCACCCTGGACAAATACATTTTTATTGCATTTTTTTCAGCACATGTTTAGTACTTCCATATTACTGACATTCAACTGTATTCATGGTTATCTGTCTTAGATTTGTCTCCACAAACATTCATAAAAGTCCCTGCATAAATATCCAAGCCTAAAACATCTGCAATGTTGTCATTTTGATGCTGGGCAGTCCAGCTAATACTGAACATTTGGTGATAGTATTTCCACAGCATCTTCTATAAATTCCTGATGGTCTTCATTTGAAAATGAACTACATGAAAGCAGGGACTATGTTTTCACTGTATCTCCCTGCAATCCTCATATGGGGCCTTCCACATGGCAGATACTCCATAAACTTGCTGATTTATTCTAATTCCTTTTTGCTCTTCCTGACACTCTCTTTATATTTCCAGAATATTTCAATTATTGTGGGAAAACTAATCTTTCTCTTTCGTGCCTTAGATTCCCATTTGAGATTTACTCCTGAATATGATGAACCAACTCCAGATTCTGAACCTATCTGCTAAGCCACACCTTTGTCCTATTCTCTTTTCAATTATTCACTCCATAACATTTATTAAGTGCTTACTATGTTCCATGCAATTCGTTAAGTGCTGAAGATACAAAGAAAGATAAATGATAATCTCTGCTGTCTAAGAGCTCACAGACCAATGGGCAAAATGACATGTGAGCAACCGTGTACAAACAAGATCATTAATGCTCTTTTCCTAAGCTACTTGGCAGTTTTGCTGTATTTTTCTTCCTGCCTCTCTTTTCTACACATTCTGAAAGTCTTCCTCTTTGGGGTGAAAAATCAACAACCCTCGGGTCGGCTAGGTGGCACAGTGAGTAGAGCGTTGGCCCTGGAGTCAGAAGGACCTGAGTTCGGATCTGGCCTCAGACACTTAACACACACAAACAAAAACCTAGCTGTGTGACCTTGGGCGAGTTACTTAACCCCAATTGCCCTCAAAAAAACAAAAAAACAAAACAAACAAAAAATCAACAACCCTCTTTCCCAACTCTCTCTTTTTTTTCTGGGAAGCCTTGATACACAACAGTATTGCAGTCTTCCCCAAAGGAGAGGAAGTGTCCAACGGGAGAAACTGAAGAGATAAAGGCAATTTTGAAAGAAAATAAAATACTGTTATTAACTATGTCCCAGTTGTCCTGCTTGCATTATTTAGAGTGCAAGTTGTTAGGTTTTTTAAAAAAAATACACATATTTTTATCCAGTCCCTGGTATATCTGTCAGAGTCCCATCAGCGATGGCATTGATGGAGCTCATTTTCAAACTAAGACCACCAGGAGTTTATAGAAGATGCTGTGGAAATACTATCACCAAATGTTCGGTATTAGCGTCAAAATGACAAAGTTGCAGATGTCTTAGGCCTGGTTATTTATTCTGTAACTGTAGAGACCATAACCTTCCCTGAAGTATTTAGTCGGTTTCCTAATTTCCTTGCAAATATGATTTTTAAATTCACTTGGAAAGACAAAGAAATTACATCCTTAGAAAAATACATTGCTTGATTTTTCAAAAGACATGAAGAATATTCAAGAAATAGAGACATTGCTGTTAGACAACTTACTAGAAAGAGTCTGGATTTTACACTGTTATAGAATGGATGGTATGGGGGGTAGGGGAGCATAGAATCATGAAGAACTGAGTTCAGATTCTGCCACTACCACTGAGTGACTATTGTCAAGCACTTAACCTCTCTGAAACTCAGTTTCTTCCTCTTTAAAATGGGGATGCAAACAACAGTACTACTAACCCTACAGAGTTGTGAGCTTCAGATTATTTGATGCTGAGTATTTTGCAAGCTTTAAAGTGCTAGATAAATGGCAATTATTAATGATATTGTAGACAAGTGTTAAAAACTAATAGATTAATTCTATCAGGGAATTTACATTTTAGAAAAGGTATATGTTTCTTCTTAGAATCTCTGAGCTAGGGTAGGGGGACAGTAAATGTTTGGGGAGGGCTAAACTTCCTAAACCCTTGGAATCACACCTTTACTGGGATACAAGACTCCTATATAATCAGACTTTTTCTTGCTGTTAAAGCCAAATCTCATTTATCTTGGAGGTGATTATCTAGGCTGAATCTTTCTCTGTCTTTTCCTTATCTTCTGAGTACTTTGCTATTATTAGTGGGAGAAATGAAACATTTGTTAGTTCTATATGAATATTTGTTAGTTATTCAAGCTCAGAGATCCCAAGTAGACCAATCACAAGAAATTAAATATGAAGCTAATAATATAACTCTGACCAAGCTCACACTGTGTAGGGAATAATAGATATTTGGACAGCTTCTGTATAATGTAATCAGTTTCTTTTCTCTGGCTCTCAGAATTACTTCAGCATAAGAGGCTGTATAATTAGATAGAGATGGGGGAGGTTTCCAAATTTTAAGCAGACTTTTGTAAATGATTCTAGGATCTGAATTTCCTAGTAACCTAAAAAAACAAAACAAAACCAAGCCCTGACATTTGCAAGTTTTCTAGGCTTTGCAATGTGATTTTCTTGTAAATAAGACCAGAAGGTTTTCTGATTATTATTGTTCAGCCTTGTTCCATTCAGTCATTTAAACAAATGTTTATGGAGAGTTTACTCTATGTACTTCATTAAGCTACATTCAGAAGAGAGGGCCTACTTCACCTTGAAACAACATAGAAAAAACAACATGGCACTTAGAGTCTGTAGAGCAGGGCTCTTGTCCTAACTGAACCATAATTTAGCCCTATGACCTCAGACAAGTCATTCAATCTCTCTGGGCCTTAGTGTTCTCATCTCTGAAATGAAAGAGTTGCACTAAGTGACTCTAAGGGCCTTTCTGGCTGTAATATACTGTAAAAAATTATTGAATAATCTAATTTTGACTATAGAGAAGGCATGTTGAGTGGTCCTAACCAGTACTATAAACCTTCTGGGGGCATTTGGAGCACATGGTAAGTCCCTTCTCTCCCTACACTCTTTGAATGCTTTTGAGCTGACAAGGCAAACACTAGGCAGTAGTCAGAAGATTAAGTTTTGTGGACTGTTGTTGCTCTTGTATTTTCCAGGCAACTGATATCCCACATACAGACAGTTTTCTTCTGTTCCGCAAATTTGCTGACTCCCTGCAGGCCCCGAGTAGAGGCAGAACCACTGAAGGAATGGGTCAAGGGGAGTTCTGCAGAATAGCCCACTCCACTTAAACTGGCTGTATACTGAAATTGCTTCCTAAGACCCTCTCCTTAAATGAAATGAATGAAATAAGTAATAAATGAATGAAAGAAGTATTAAGTGCTTAGTATGTGTTGGGGCACCATGCTAAATGCTTCACAAATTTCATCTCGTTTGGTCCTCATAGTAATCCCTCATAGTAATGGGTACCATTATCATCCCCATTTAACAATTGAAGAAATCCCGACAGACAGAGGTTGCATGATTTGCTCAGGGTCACATAGCTATTAAGTGTCTGAAGCTACCTTTGATTCAGGTGCTCCTAACTCTAGGTCCAGCATGCTCTCTAGCCATTTCATCATGTAGCTGCCTGATAGCTTTCAGTCTTTCTACATCCTCTGTTTCTGGATGGCTGAACAGTACATCATCATTAGATCTACCAACATGACATACCAAACAATTACAATTTTTGTGGGATGTCGCCATGTTGATATATAACTAAGTCAGCTAATGATATCGGTAGCAGGATAGACAAGAATGATGTTCTCTAGCCACATTTATATGTGCCCAGCAACTATTTAATATTTTTGCACATGGTCCTTTTCCTGAGCTAATTTCTTCATTTTATCCTAGAGATTTTTTTCTCCTTTGTAATAATAATTATAGTAAAATTAATCAGGATTAATGTGTCTGCTTCTATACCCAAGTCAAATGGAATTAGATTCAATGTCTATAAAGGTAGAGACATCTAAGCATTTAATTAAGGGCAACACTTTCTTCCTGTAGATTTGTTCTTGTAATCAGAATTACCGATTCAGTGCTTTTAATCATCTTTGATTGCATCTTATTCTGTTAAATTTTTTCCCAGGGTTCTTAGGAGATATCTCATTCCATTCATTTTAGAGTCTCTTTTGAGTTGAGTGACAGAAATCTTATATGTGCAGAAAGCACTCATTAGAAATAATATTTATCCATGGCCAATGGGGGAATTTGTTTTGCCTGACTATGCTGATTTGTTACAAGAGTTTTATTTTTGCTTTTTTTTTCAGTAGGGGAGCAATGAGGTGGGAGGAAAAGAAAATAAGTTCCTAATTTAAAAATTAATTAAAAATAAATAATATCTAGAATATGCATATTTCCAGTTTGTCATATATCTTCTGTGGGGCTTACTGACTCAAGGCATCTTTATTCAACTGCAAGATTCATTCTAAAAGACAAGTAGATGTGTAATTTAAAATTTCAACAGCACAGAGGTTGTGTAAATGTTTTCTGCCCAGTGGTATTTATAAAGTCTGATTTGTTCAGAACCTTATCAAGGCACTGTGGATATTTCTGTGATAGGAGTGATAGCAGGTGTATGCTGAAGCCACATAATGCAGCCTATTAAATCTTCAGTGTGGGGATTCACAGCTTGGACAGAAATCAGCAAACTCCAAAGCAGGGCTTTACTTTTTTTTGTTTTATTGATTGTCTAGACATAAGAAAGTGATAACTAAAATGTTTTTTCCCCCAAATGCTTTATTAACTTCTGGTTTACATCATTCATTTCCACCAGATTTTGAGCTACAATTTTTCCCCCTTTTTCCCCTACCCAGCACCCCAAAATAGCAGTCCCACAGGATATCCCTTCCTCCAATCTGCTCTTTCCCATATCTTCTCACATTCTCCCTTCAACTTTTCCAGTAGGGCATGGTGAATCTCTATGCCCCAATGCCAGTATATCTTATTTCCCAATTATATGTAAAATGGTATTAATAATAATATTTATATATTTTTTAAAATTTGATTTTAAAACTTGGAAATCCAGATTTATTCCCTTCCTCCCTTGTCACCCACTCTTACTGGGAAGATAAGCAATTCAGTATATGTTGTACAGGTATAGCTATGCAAAACATTACCATAGTAGATATATTGTAAAAGACTGATTATATTTCCCTCTCTCCTATCCCACTTCCCACTTGTTCTATTCTCCACTTTGATCTACTTTGACCCCTTTTCAAAAGTGGGTGCTTCCAACTTCCCTCCCCCCCCCCCCCGCAAGCCTGCCTTCCCTTCCATCATCCCCCCTCTCATCACCTTCCCCCTTACTCTCCTGTAGGGTGAGATATCCTATTTAGTATGTATGTCATTCTCTTCCTGAGCCAAATTCAATGAGAATAAGGTTTTGCCTTTTAGTCTTCCTATTCTTCCCCTCCATTGTAACCATTTTCCCTGGCCTCTTCTATATGAGATAGTTCACCCCATACTGTCTCTCCCCATTTCCTCTCATTATATTCCTCTCTCACCTCTTAATTTCATCTTTTAAGTATCATCCCTTCCTATTGAATTTGAGCTGTGCCCTCTATCTATGTATACCTGTAAACATATATATACACATTGACATATGTATTCATATGCCCATATACCCTTCTTCAGTTATTGTCATACTGAGAAAAGTTTCATCAGTTATAATTATCATTTTTCCATGTAGGAATGTAAATAGTTCAACTTTGATAAGTTCCTTATGATTTCTTTTCCTTGTTTGCTTTCTCAAGCTTCTCTTGCTTCTTGTATATGAATGTCAAATTCTCTATTCAACTCTGGTTTTTTCATCAAGAATGATTTAAAGTCCTCTATTCCACTGAATGACCCTATTTCCCATGAAATATTATACTCAGTTTTGCTGGGTAGGTGATTCTTGGTTTTAATCCCAGCTCCTTAGACCTCTGGAATATCATATTCTAAGCCCTTTGATCCCTCAGTGTAGAACCTGCCAGATCCTGAGTTATCCTGATTGTGTTTCCACAATACTCAAATTGTTTCTTCCTGGCTACTTGTAACATTCTCTCCTTGATCTGGGAATTCCAGAACCTGGCTATAATATTCCTAGGAGTTTTCTTTTTGGGATCTTTTTCAGGAGGTGATCTGTGGATTCTTTCAACCTCTGTTTTCCCCTCTGGTTCTAAAACATCAGGGCAATTTTCCTTGAGAATTTCTTGAAGGATGATTTCTAAGTTCTTTCTTTGATCATGGTTTTCAGGTAGTCCAATAATTTTTAAATTATCTCTCCTGGATCTATTTTCCAGGTCAGTGGTTTTTCCCATGAGATATTTCCCATTGCCTTCTATTCTTTCATTTGTTTGACTCTGCTTAAGAGCATCTTGATTTCTCATAAAGTCACTAGCTTCCATTTGCTCCAGTCTAATTGTGAAGGAATGATTCTCCTTAGTGAGCTTTTGAGATTCTTTTTCCATCTGGCAAATTTGTCTTTTTAAGGCATTCTTCTCCTCATTGGCTTTTTGAGCCTCTTTTGCCATTTGAGTTAGTCTATTTTTAAGGTGTTATTTTCCTCAGTCAGGCCGTTGACTCTCCTTTCATACTTTTCCTGCATCCTTCTCATTTATCTTCCCAATTTTTCCTCCACTTCTCTTATCTGCTTCTTAAGGTCCTCTATGGCCTGTAACCAGCTTGTATTTTCATTTAAGCCTTTTGGTGCAGGATTTCTGACTCTGCTGTCTTCCCCCTGTTCCATGCTTTGATCCTCTTTGCCCCCCAAATAGGAGTCTAATGTTGAATTTTTTTTGTTTGTTTCCTTTGCCTAGGCATGTTGCCCCTCAATTACTTGACTTTTGGGCTTATTGCCACAGTAGGACTCTGCCACCAGCCAGGGGAGCTTCCATCCCTAACGCTGGGGTTTTCTCAGCTGCTCGAGGTATTAGTTGGATGCCCTCTCTGAGGCCTCCACACTCTCTGGAAAGCTGGTCACACACCCAAGACTTCCACCCTAGACCACAATCCAGATTCAAGAAGGGTTAAGCAAGAGCACTTACCCCTCAGACTGATTGCCTGGTCCCCCCATGGTCTGCAGGCCAGGAGTTGAAGCTGCAATGTGGCGCTGGCTGCACCAAGACGCCTCAGCGGCTTCTTGCCCTAGGGGCAAGAGCCAACACTCTCCCAACTACTGGTCCCAAAGTCCACCATGCACTGACCTCTCACTTTGTCCTTGGCATCTATGTGTTGATAATTCTGGAAATGGCCACAGCTGCTTATTTTCTCAAGTCCCTTCTGCTGGCAGCTGTCTGTGGGCACCCTGGGGCTAAAACCTCTGGCTCACGTGGGTCTGGGCTTGGTTCTCAGATTGCTGTGCTGGCCATTCCCTGCCAGGCTGCCAGGCTATCTTCAGTGGGAGATTAGCTTCTCTGTGTCATTATTTGGGTTCTGTAGCTCCAAAGTTTGTTCAGAGTCTCCTTTTACATAAATTGGAAGTGGTGGGAGCCAGAGCTGCACTAAAGTGTTTTTTCTACTCTGCCATCTTGACTCTGGCCCCCTAAAATATTATTAATACAGATCAAACTGTCCCTGAAAGAGAGGATCATAGTCCCTTTCTGTCAGGAGTTTGCAGTATTGCTAAAGAGACAAAACACAGACGCCTGAAATGACTTAAAGACATTTTCATCAGGACATAGTGATGTCATACAGATATGAGAGAGACAGAGACAGAGAGAGACAGAGGCAGAGGCAGAGAGAGAGACACTAGAGCACAGGAGGTAATAATAATAATAATAGAGGAAAATAAAGAATAGTGGAAAACTCATGTGAGTCTTGCTTAAGTAGGGATGGTAATTAGCCAAAGTAATTACCAAATACCATTTACCAAAAATTTGGTAAAAAAAAACAATTTTTTACTTTATTTGGTTTTTAAAAATATTTTATTTTTTCCAATTACATGTAAAGACAATTTTTAATTTTCTTTTACAAAAATTACCCCTCCCCCTCATTGAGAAGGCAAGTAGTTTAATATAGGTTATCCATGTACAGTCATGCAAAATATATTTCCATTTAGTCATGTTGTGATAGAAAACACAAACCAAAAAAGCCCCAAGAAAAATAAAAATTTTAAAAGGATGCTTTGATCTGCCTTCAGACTCTCTTAGTTCTTTCTCAGGAGGTAGAGAGCATTTTTCATCCTAAGTCCTTTGTAATTGTCTTAGAATATTGTATTGCTAAGAATAGCTAAGTCATTCACAATATTGCTATTACTGTGTACAATGTTCTCCTGGTTCTTCTTACTTTACTATGTATCTTTCCAGGTTTTTCTGAAACCATCCTCTTTGGTATATATACCTAATAGTTTCTGGGTCAAAAAGTATGCATAGTTTTATATCCCTTTGGGCATAGTTCCAAAGTGTTCTCTCCAGAATGGTTGCATTATTTAGTTTTTAACATTAGAAAACCACTGGCCCATGGAGCAGCTAGGTGGTACAGTGAATAGAGCACCAGCTCTGGAGTCATGGGGGCCTGAGTTCAAATCCAGCCTCAGACACTTGACACACTTACTAGCTGTGTGACCTTGGGCAAGTCACTTAACCACAATTGCCTTGCCTTCTCCAAAAACAATTTTTTTAAAAAAAGAAAACCACTGGCCCTCCAAAAAGACCAGTATGGTCATGTTGGTTTTGGATTCTCTTCCCAGGGTGTAAGTTCTCTATTGGACTATGAGGGAGCCAGTTGATAAAAATGTTATACTAAGACGTAGGTATGAAGATTTTTTTCTTTCTAGGAAGAGTAACCTCAGAGGGACTAAATCAGTTATCCGTCCAAGATAGCATAGGCCTTTGGGGAAATGTCTCAGTAATAAGACATGTCCTCAGGCTCAGCTGTACATGACATGTCTAAAAGCACAGACTAAGGCCTCTCTTCTTTGCTTAAGTACAGAATAAACCACGAAGGTCTTAGTCTCTGGCAATTTATGTGCAACACATCAACCTATCCAAATTAGCAATATTGTGATGCCATGAGGAAAGTGCTGGATTTGGAAGGAGGGGATCTGAGTTAAAATTCAGTGTCTGCTACTTCCATCCTATTGGAATTTGGATGGGTCTTTCAACTTCTCAAGTCTTCTGTTTTCTTATCTGTAATTTGAAAAAGAATGGACCTCTAGTATTCCTTCCATATCCAAATCTATGATACTATGAAGATAGAATGTAAAGATGGAGGTAGGCTCGGGTGTATGACCTCACTTGTGCCTTTGCATATAATGGATATGGGTTCAGGTAGATTCCTCACCTTATTAATCCTCATGTATAAGTAAGCTGGAGGGGCAGTAGGCATATAGGTTCAAATCTCCCACAAATACCAGCAAAGAATCCAAAAGGAGCCCCTTGCAGTACTCACAGAGGGCAGCCCTCTTTTCTTGATTTCTGGCTCACTCACTTTCTATTTTCACAAAGTCTCTCATATATCACCATCCATCCTTTGACATAGCTGCCACCCTGGTTTAGGGCCTCATCCCCTCAAAGCCTAAACTATGGCAGTAACCTTCTGGTTGATCTATTGGGTTCATCTCTTCCTTTTCCAGATCATCTTCTACTCAGCTGCCAAAATGATGGAAAGAAATAGATGAAATTGAGATAGAAATATATGGAAGAACTCATATTAGATAATTTTAATCTCCATAAGTATGATGAGAGATCATCTTCTAAGAATAAGAGATGTGTTGAGAATGATTCAATAAATGGAATAGCCAATGTAGGGAACATATTCAGTGAACCCAATATACCCTTAAACTTTCTCATGAATTTTCTACCCTTCATTATGAAATTTCTTCATCAACAAGAAAAGTCTTATACAAATAGGCTTGAGTCCTGGGTATCAGTAGTCAACATGCATTGCTTTTTAGTGTAATGGAGATGTAATGACCCTTTACTCAAAGCCTGTCACTCCTGTCATTCATCCTAGGAACTTACTGAGTTTTTTTTTTTTTATTATGACCAAGATTATTCACTTAATATGGGGAAATACAAATAGTTTAGAAACTTGCCACTCATATGTAGAATTCCATCACTGTTGGGATTTTTTTTGAGGGGGACACTAAGGGCTCAAAATACAGAACCCACCACCATACTTACTCACAGGCTCTCATACAAAGCATTGGGGCTCCAAACTCCCAAATATTCCACAATACTCCTGCTTGGTGAAACTCTGCTTCTCTCTCTATTTCTCTAACTCTGTCTCCCTGTCTTTTCCTTTTCCTCCTTAAACAGAACCATTCCTCCTACTCATCCTTTTTTTCTTATGAAGATATACTCTCGTCAACTCTGCTTTCACATTCAGGTTCGTATCTACTTTTTCGCTTCTCAAAAGTATCAATAATAAGAGAATATGTAGAAGCATCTCAAGTAAGGCCAGGGACTATTTGTCAGTTGCAGGTAGTTTGCATGTATCCATAGCATCTTCCCAAGAAGCTGTGGATACATAACTGAACCCCCTTTGCCTACAACCCTAAACAGCAACAGGAAAAAACAATAGTCTTAGACTCCTTAGATTCTACTAAAAGGTTAAAGCCTTAGGGACCTAGGTAGAGTAAAACAAAATTGCCATATTTCCTTATGAGTAACCAACATAATCCAGTGATTTAAACAGGCAATGGGTCTGAAGAGAAGCAAAAATCCTCTCATGAGGAAAAAGGCAATAGTCTAATTTGGGAATTAAGTAAGCTAACAAAAAGTCTCAGTTTGGTTAGACACGTGGTTTTACAGGAGTAGAAAAATTCAACCCAAGGGACAGCTAGGTGGTGCAGTGAATAGAGCACCTGCCCTGGAGTCAGGAGGATCTGAGTTCAAATCTGACCTCAGACAATTAACACAAAAACTAACCTGAGACCTTAGACAAGTCACTTAACCTCAATTGTGCCTCCAAAAAAAAAGAGAGAGAAAAAGAAAAATATAACCCAAGATGATCTGTAAGCCAATGGTAGATATTCAAGTTGGGTGAGTCCACATCAGATCAGAAGGCAAGTTGCAAGGAGTCTTGGAGAAATTGAACTGTTTGTCTAAAATTTTGACCTTTTTTTCTTTTTTAAAAAATTATTGTTCAGTTTACATCATTAATTTCCACAAGATTTTGAGTTACAAATTTTCTCCACATTTTCCCCTACCCAACATCCCAAAACAGTGATCCCACTGAATATCCCCTCCCCCAATCTGCCCTCTCCCATATTTTCCCACATACCCCCTCTGACTTTCCAGTAGGGCATGGTGGATCTCTATGCACCAGTGCTTGCATATCTTATTTCCCAGTTACATGTAAAATAATAATAATAATAATATACATATATTTTAAACATTTGATTTTAAACCTTTGAATTCCAGATTCTTTCCCTACCTCCCTCGTCAACCCACCCTTGCTGGGAAGATAAGCAATTCAATATAGGTTGTACATGTGTAGCTATACAAAACATTTCCATAGTGGATATATTGTGAAAGACTGACTATATTTCGCTCCATCCTATCCCACCCCCACTAGTTCTATTCTCTAATTTGATCTTGTCTCTTTTCAAAAGTGTATGCTTCCAACTTCACTTCTCCCCAGCCTGCCCTCCCTTCCATCATCTCCCCTCTCATCTCCTTCCCTCCTACTATCATATAGGGTGAGATACTGTATTTAATGTGTATGTCATTGCTTCCCTAAGCCCAATTCAATGAGAATAAGGTTGACTCATTCCCTTTTACCTTCCTGTTCTCCTCCATTGTAACAGTTTTCTCTTGCCTCTTCTATAGGAAATAATTTACCCCATTCTACCTCTCCCAAAATTTCACGTTTTAAGTGCCATCCTTTCCTATTAAATTGGTCCTGTGCCCTCTGTCTATGTATACCTGTACACATATATACACATACTCAGATATGTATTCATATACCCATATACCCTCCTATATAAACATATATATGTCTATATAATATATATTTCTATTCCCTTCAACTGTTCTTATACTGAGAAAAGTTTCATAAGTTACAATTATAATTTTTCCATGTAGGAATGTAAGTAGTTCATTCCTTATGATTTCTTTTCCTTGTTTACCTTCTCAAGCTTCTCTTGCTTCTTGTATATGAATATCAATTTTTCTATTCAACTCTGGTTTTTTCTTTAAGACTGCTTGAAAGTCCTCTATTCCATTGAATGACCATATTTTCCCCTGAAATATTATACTCAGTTTTGCTGGGTAGGTGATTCTTGGTTTTAATCCCAGCTCCTTAGACCTCTGGAATATCATATTCTAAGCCTTTTGATCCCTCAGTGTAGAACCTGCCAGATCCTGAGTTATCCTGATTGTGTTTCCACAATACTCAAATTGTTTCTTCCTGGCTACTTGTAACATTCTCTCCTTGATCTGGGAATTCCAGAACCTGGCTATAATATTCCTAGGAGTTTTCTTTTTGGGATCTTTTTCAGGAGGTGATCTGTGGATTCTTTCAACCTCTATTTTCCCCTCTGGTTCTAAAACATCAGGGCAATCTTCCTTGAGAATTTCTTGAAGGATGATTTCTAGGTTCTTTTTTTGATCATGGCTTTCAGGTAGTCCAATAATTTTTAAATTATCTCTCCTGGATCTATTTTCCAGGTCAGTGGTTTTCCCAATGAGATATTTCACATTGCCTTCTATTTTTTCATTTGTTTGGATCTGTTTAATAGTATCTTGATTTCTAATAAAGTCACTAGCTTCCATTTGCTCCAGTCTAATTCTGAAGGAATGATTCTCTTCAGTGAGCTTTTGAAATTCTTTTTCCATCTGGCAAATTTGTCTTTTTAAGGCATCCTTCTCCTCATTGGCTTTTTGAGCCTCTTTTGCCATTTGAGTTAGTTTATTTTTTAAGATGTTATTTTCTTCAGTCAGGTTATTGACTCTCATTTCATAATTTTCTTGCATCATTCTCATTTGTTTTCCCAATTTTTCCTCCACTACTCTTATTTGGTTTTCAAAATCCTTCTTAAGCTCCTCTATGGCCTGTAACCAGCTTATTCTTTTGTTGGAAGCTTTTGGTTCAGGAGTTCTGACTTTGCTGTCTTCCCCATGTTCCATGCTTTGATCCTTTTTGTCCCCAAAAAGGAGTCCAAAGTCATATTGCTATGCTTGCCTTGCTTCCTTTGCTTGCTCATGTTGCCACTCAATTACTTGACTTTTGAGCTTTTTGCCACAGTAGGACTCTGCTACCAGAGAAGGGAGCTTTGCCCCAAATTGCTAGGGTTTTCTCAGCTGCTGGAGTTCTTAGTTGGCTGCCCTCTCTGAAGCCTCCACATGCTCTGGCACACTGGTCCCACACCCCAGGATCTCTATCCCAGACAGTGACCTAGATTCTAGAAGGTTAAAGCAAGATCCATTACCCTTCAGACTGGTCTCTTAGTCCCACTACAATCTGAAGACCAGGCGCTCTGAAGCAGCGACATGGCAGTGGCTGGATGGCTGCGATGCCTCAGCCACTTCTCCCTCCATGGGGCAAAGGCCAAACTGCACTCCCACACTCCCAGGTCCCAAAGTCCACACTGCACTGACCCCTCACTTTGTCCTTGGCATCTATGGGTTGATAATTCTGGAAACTACCACAGCTGCTGGTGATCTATCGTCCCTCCAGCCTGTGGCTGGTTGTGGCCACCAGGAAGCTAAAACCTCTGGCTCACATGAGCCTGTGCTTGGCTCCCAGAATGCTGTGCTGGCCCCTTTTTGCCAGTCTTCCATACTGTCTTCAGTGGAAGTTTAGCTTCTGTGTGTCATTTTGTGAGTGGAGTGTAGCTCCAAAGTTTATTTAGATTTATTTTTTGCATGAATTGGAGGAGGTAGGAGCGGGAGCCCTGAGGAAGTCCTGTTCCTACTTCACCATCTTGACTCCACCCCAAGCATAATTTCTTATAAAATACTATGTACTCAACTAAATGACTGATAGAATCATGGGGCTCAGTAGGGAATCAAATGAAATCAGAATCAGTTAATGGATTAAGTCATGATTGACTGGAGGTCAGTGATGGTAAAGATTAGTTTCATTAGTTCAAGAGTTAAGAAGTAAGGAGAGCATGGTTAAAGGGCAGTATGGCATTAAAACTCCCAAATTAAGAAGCTGAAAGTAGAGAAGTTCAGAATAATAATGTGGTTTATGGTGAGGTTATAGTCAATATTTTTGGAGAAGGGAGGCCTGCACCTATGATTTCACTAGTGTATGAAGCATTTTGAACATCACTCCCCAGCTACTTTCATGCTATGAATCTTCACTTCCAACCAGGCTGTCCACTTCCTGCACTGGGATCATGATATGGTTCTCCATAATTAGCCTGACCCAGGTCCACTATGATGCTGCTTTCTGCCCTTTTCATGCCATGTCACTGCCAAAGTGCTCTTCCCCTTCACCTCTTTTCACCTTGATATCTAAGGACAAATATCAAACCGACGTGATTATTTCTGGAAAGAATAAAGCAAGTTAACAAATTGTCCTGTGGCTCTACTCACCATCCCTTGTGGCTTCTCAATCCAAAATGCCCCCTCCTTGGTCAGTACTGACTTATGTGTGTTATCTTCTCTATTTAGAATATAAGCTTTTTTGAGGGCATGTTATTGTTGTTTAGTTGTTTCAGATACTTTGTGACCCATTTGGGGTTTTCTTGAGTCAGCCGAGAGTCAGTCTACCATGTCCTTCCCCAGTTTATTTTACAAATGAAGAACTGAGGCAAGCAGAGTTGGGTGACTTGCCCAGGGTCACACAGTAAGTGTCTGAGGTCAGATTTGAACTTGGGAAGGTGAGTCTTCATGACTCCAGGCCCAGCACTCTATCTACTGTGCCACCTAGCTGCCCTTCGAGGGTAGGTACTATCTTTCTTTTTGTATTTGTAGCCTTAGCATTATATACAGTGCCTGGCATATAAAAGAGTTGGTGCTTGCTTAATTAATAAATACTTTTTCATTTTATTCAGTTCCCTGTGAGTAAACTCACTTCTCCAAAGCAAATCTGCACTTGCTATGCAATTTACAGTCTTAGAGAGTTGCCTCATGTTGTTGAATAATTAGACACAAATTTTCATCACTCTTAGCCTTTAGATTTACTATTAAATGATTATAACATTTTCTTTGGTAGTTTCTGGGGTTTGGTGGTAGAAACAAGCAGCAGTTCTTTTCCTATTCTATGTCAATCAAATATGTATTTCTCAACTCCTTATCCACTGAGCTCTCAAAAAATGTACCCTATGTTGAAAAATATGCAATTTGAGATCCTGATCCATCTAAGCAATAGAGAGTTTTGACATGTACAGCTGGTTCTCATTTTCTTTTGTCCTTCCAAAATTATGGCTTTGGTTCATTTAGAAATAGATACAGAAGATGAAAAAGACCTTTTAAATTTGATATCTATTGTTACGATGATCAAGAATGGTCCATTATTGGAACAGAATAGAAATAGAATACTTGTTTTTCTTCTGAGTGCTTTGTGTGAAAGAACTAATCGAGCTCATTTCCAGGATTGCCACAGAGTCTATTGACAATGCTGTTGTCTGCTCAGCACCTAGCATGGTGCTTTAAACACATTAGGCAATCAATAAATATCTGTGGGTTTGATTTGAGCAATTTCCAATTGCTTGGATTTTTTTTAATATATTAGCTCTCAGTTTTGTTAGAAATGAGAAATTGATTGATATTTGCCATTTGAAAAAAAGCATAGGATTAATAAACTGTCAAATACCCTGGAGAAAGTTTCAGAAAGAACTTGCTAATAAAAGTCATTCTTTGAATACTAATAATAATTTTGAGCCATAAAATTGTTAATGGTTTAACAGATTAAAGTTGACCATCTAGAATTGAATGAATGAAAAATAGTTATTAAGCTTTTATCTTTTTATTATTCTTTTATTAAGCATTTATTATTATGATTGTATGGAGGAGATAAATACAAAGAGAAAAGATAGTCTACTTCTTCAAAGAGCTTACATTCTAAAGGGGAGACAACTCAAAAATATGATGCTCTTATATGAAAATGATGACTTTTTTAAAATGACAATTGTAATAAATAGAAACTAAGAAATTATTTGCTTTCAGTACTGGAGCTTCACATTTCACTGATGATATTGCCTTTTCATAAATGAAATATAGGTAAAATAAATGTGTGTTGACTATTAGATTTCAGAATTACATTAGCAGAGATGTTTGCTTATTTGCATTACTAATTTTGATTAAACTTTTCCACATCTAAGTATCCAATTTCATTCTACATTTTATCCTCATTAAGTCTGAACTGTCTTACGCAGCTAATTTTTCTTCCTACTCAAGTGGTATGAAAAGCTATGTTTTAACTCAAAAATTCCAATCCTAAATTCCTAAGTGGCAGATGAAGAACTCAAAGATGGCAGTATTTTTGAACATGGATTAAAATAATTTTCCAAAATCAACTGGAGCAAAATAGATGAACACTTATTTTTGTACTTTCCAAGCCATATGGACCCTGCAGCTATATAGACAGCAGGTGTTTTTCAGTAATGTTTTTAGGATCATCACTGACATTTAAAGAAATAAAGGAGGACAGTTTTTTAGGGTAGGAACTGAAATCAACTGTAGTAAGAAAATAGGAATACTTTCATTTTTACATTTTCCAGCCCCATGTGTATATTCTGCACAGCTTCAGTCATCTCTCTGGGGTCTTTTAAAATACTTCTTTGCCTCATCTATTGCCAAAGCTATTAATTGGGAGCCATTTTCCATAAAAGTAATCATTACTCATTCAATTTGATTATTGACTTCTTAATATATATCTTTCATATGTCCCCCACTCTTCTCTGATACTGTTACCACCTTGCTTTTGCCCTCATCACCTCAAATCCAGACTACCAAAATAGCCTTCTGATTCATCTTGTACCTCAAGTCTCTTTCCACTCTAGTCCATCTTCCATTCAGCTGTCAAACTGATCTTTCTGAAGTACAAATCTAAGTATCTCATCCTTCCCATTCCATAAAATCCTCTATGACTTTTGTAACATGGCCCCTTTCCATTTAGCCAGTCTTTTTTAGTTTATTCCACTGCACAAACTCTATGATACAATGACACTGGGCTCCTTGTATGACACTGCATTTACTGACTCTGGGCATTTTCATTGTCTATTCAACATGCCTAGAATTCTCTCCCTCATTACCTCTGCCTCCTGGATTCCCTAATTTCCTTCAAGTCCCAGTTAAAATTCCATATTCTACTAGGAACTTTTTCTGATACTCTTTAGTACTTGTGTCCTCCTTCTGAAATTACTTACAATTTATCCTGAATACATCCTCTTTTTGCATAGCTGTTTGTGTGTTGTCTCCTATTAGACTGTGAGCTCCTTGGGAGCAAAGACTGTTTTTTGCCTCTATTTGTATCCCCTAGGTTTAGCACACTGCCTGATGCTTCATAAATCCAATATGCACACCTACAAAATTCTGATAAAGCCTTAAAAATACCCCCCTCCAAACCAATCTTTGGTATAGCACATTATATCATTAGCCCAGGAAGCTGTTTGAGTACAAAATCTATTGGAGTGTGAGAAATTCTGGAACATATACTCTATACTAGGAGTTCTTAGCCTGTGGTTCATGAACTGCCAAGGAGCTGGTGAAAAGATTTCAGGGGGTGTGTGAACTTGGTTAGGAAAAATGTATTTTATATTTATAAATATAGATATATCTTTATTTTTACTAACCTCAAACTGAAATTTACCATTTCCTTCAATTATGAATGTAGGAAATAACAACCTTTACAAAGATATGTCTTCAAAAATAAAGTTTAACTTTAACTTGTTTATATTTAAATATGTTCTTATTATTTAATGCATTAATAAAGAAGCATATATGTTATTTTGTCACTTTTTAAAATATTAGCATAATTCCTGGAACTTAGGTACTTAATAAATACTTGACTGACTTGACAAAATTCCTAGTTATGGTCCTACTGGCCTACCAAAATAATACATTCACAACACATATCCACAGATTATAGAGCCCCTTTAATGCAGTGTAAGAAGAAGAATCCATAAAAATGTCAGCATGACTTTAATGGATTTATTATACAAATCAACCAACATTTAGAGCCTGTTCCTTTCCAGGTTCCATACTAAATACAGAGACATAGATGAAATTATACCTGCCCTCAAGGAGCTTACATGCTATCTCCCTGTCAGAAATCACTACTCAAAAGTTTTGTCTCATTTCTATTTATGCTCTGTATAGGGGATGTGCACCCTTCAACTAAGATAACTAAGGAGATGTAGCCAGTAGTAATAGGCTTTAATGGTGGCAAGTATTTATGAAAACAGTTATACCTATCTCCAGATAAAGATGGTAATACTTAATTTTAAGAGAAAAAATGGATTACACTCATACTATTAATATGTTTTATATTTTAAAATATATCCATTAATATTTAGTAAAATGTATTTTTATAATTTAATGTTTAATTGTAATAAAATATAATTAAAATAAATAATAATGTACAATTTAATAATCTAATTAATATAATGGTTTAATAGAATTTAATATAATAATGCATTTATTTATATTTAATAATATATTTTTGTAACATTTCATTACTAACAAAATGCTTTCCTCACAATAAATACACCTGTGACGTAAGTAGATAGAGCAAACGTTTATTAAGCATTTATTGTGTGTGAGGCACAGTGATAAAAGCTAGGGATGCAAATACAAATAAACAAGTTAGTCTTTATCCTCAGGGAGCTTACATTCTAATTGGTGAAGACAACACAAAAAGGAATATGGGGAATTACAGCATGGTTTGGAGCCTGGAATTGAGATAAAGGCCTGGCTCCAGAAACATAAGGTAAATATTAACATATTAGAAATAAGAATGATAGGGGCAGAGCCAAGATGGTGGACTAGAAACAGCGAGTCCAGGCCTCTCTCCCCCAGATCACCTCCAAACCATGTAAAAGGGGGCTCTGAACAACTTCTGGAGCCCCAGCACCCACAGAACGACACAGAGAAGCTAACCTCCCACTGAGGTCAGCCAAGCAGCCCTGCAGAAAGGACCAGCACAGCACTCTGGGAACCAGCAGCACAGCGCAGTGCGTGGGGAGCCGAGCACAGGTCCGCCTGAGTCTCGGTTTTAGCCCCAGGGCAGCAGGGCCAACAGCCGGCTGGAGGGACCCCAGAACACCAGCAGCTGTGGCGATTCCAGAATTATCAACATAAACATGCCTAGGACAAAGTGAGAGGTTAGTGCCCTATGGACTTTGGGACCAGTATTTGGGGAACGGGTTGGCTTCCTCCCCTGGGGGCTAGAAGCCACTGAGGAGACAAGCCATTTTGTAGTTTTCAGAGGCAGCTCCAGCTCCTGGCCTGCTAATGGTAGGGAGATCCAGCAATCAGTCTTGGGGGTAATCGCTCTTGCTTTAACCTCCCTGGATCTGGATTGTGATCTGGGGTGGAGGTCGTGGGTGGGTTTCCAGTTTGCCAGAAACGGAAGTTGTTCCCCCACATGTTTGGGACGAAAATTCCCCTGTTTAGCCCCCTGTCCCGCGGCAGAGTGATACTGTGGCAACAAGCCCCAAAGTCAAGTAATTAAGTGGCAACATGACAAAGCAAAGGAAACAAATTAAACAGAAAAATGCAACCTTAGACTCCTACTTTGGGGGCACAAAGGATCAAAGCATAAAGTGGGAGGAGGGCTGTGAGGTCAGAACTCCTGCTCCAAAAGCCCCAGGGGAAAACATGAGTGGGTTGCAAGCCATAGAGGACCTTAAGAAGGATTTTAAAAATCAAATAAGAGAAGTGGAGGAAAAATTGGGAAGAGAAATGAGAAGGATGCAGGAAAAGTATGAAATGAGGGTCAACAGCCTGACTGAGGAAAACAACACCTTAAAAAATAGACTAATTCAAATGGCAAAGGAGGCCCAAAAGGTCAATGAGGAGAAGAATGCCTTAAAAAGCCGAATTTGCCAGATGGAAAAAGAATCTCAAAAGCTCACTGAGGAGATTCATTCCTTCAGAGTTAGACTGGAGCAAATGGAAGCTAATGACTTTATGAGAAATCAAGATGCTGTTAAGCAGATCCAAACAAATGAAAGATTAGAAGGCAATGTGAAATATCTCATGGGAAAAATAGATCCAGGAGGGACAATTTAAAAATTATTGGACTACCTGAAAGCCATGATCAAAGAAAGAACTTAGAAATCATCCTTCAAGAAATTCTCAAGGAAAATTGCCCTGATGTTTTAGATCCAGAGGGCAAAATAGAGGTTGAAAGAATCCACTGATCACCTCCTGAAAAAGATCCCAAAAAGAAAACTCCCAGGAATATTATAGCCAGGTTCCAGAATCCCCAGATCAAGGAGAAAATACTACAAGCAGCCAGGAAGAAACAATTTCAATATTGTGGAAACACAATCAGAATAGCCCAGGACCTGGCAGCTTCTACACTGAGGGATCGAAGGGCATGGAATATGATATTCCAGAGGGCAAAAGAACTGGGAATGAACCCAAGGGTCACCTACCCAGCAAAACTGAGTATTTTGTTTCAGGGGAAAATATGGTCATTCAGTGGAATAGAGGACTTTCAAGCATTCTTGAGGAAAAAACCAGAATTGAATAGAAAATTTGACATCCAGACACAAGAAGCAAGAGATGCCTGAGAAGGTAATCAGGGAAAAGAAATCAAAAGGAACTTATCAAAGTTGAACTATTTACATTCCAATATGGAAAAGCAATAACTGTGACTGATGATATCTTTCTCACTATGAAAATAATGGAAGAAGGGTGTGTGGTCATATGAATACATATGTGAATGTGTGTGCAGATGGTTACAGTTATATATGGATAGAGGGCATAGGTTGAATTTGTTGGGAAGGGAGGATACTCAAGGGGTGAAATTATGAGGTGAGAGAGGAAAGTGGCAAGAGGAGATGGGGAGAGACAGGGTGGGGTAAACTATCTCATGTAGAGGAAGCAGGGGGAAGTGGTTGCAAGGGAGGGGAAGAATAGGAAGGCAAAAAGGCAAAACCACATTCTCATTGAATTTGGTTCAGGGAGAGAATGACATACATACTAAATGGGATATCTCAACCTGCAGCAGTATAGGGGGAAGGGGGATGAGAGGAGGGATGATGGATGGGAGGGCATTCTTGGGGGGAGGGGAGGTTGGAAGTACCCACTATAGAAGAGGGACAGGATCAAGTAGGGAATGGACCAGGTTGGGGGGGGGGATGAGTGGGAGGGAATTATAAGCAGCCTTGTACAATATATCTACTATGGCAATGTTTTGCATAGCTAGACATGTACAACATATACTGAATTACTTATCTTCCCAGAAGGAATGGGTGACAAGAGAGGAAGGAAATGGATCTGAAATTCGAGGTCTTAAGATTAAATGTTTCAAATATATATAAATACTATTATTAACACTCTTTTGCTTGTAATTGGGAGATAAAATGTGCAGGCACTGGGACACAAAGATTCACCTTCCTTTAATGGAAAAGTCGAAGGGGGTATGGGAGAAGATATGGGAGAGAGCAGATTGGAGGAAGCGATATCTTGTGGGACTGCTATTCTGGGAGGGTGGGTAGGGGAAAAACAGGGTGGAAAAATAATTGTAACTCAAAATCTGGCGGAAATGAATGATGTAAAACAGAAGTTAATAAACATTTATTTAAAAAAAAAGAAATAAGAATGATTTCCCAGATTGGGGACCAAGGTTCAGGAGGATAGGAGGTAGAGAGATAATACAAATATTTTTATCCCCATTTTGAAGATTCAATACAGTTCAATTCAACAAGCCTACTATTAAGTACCTACTATGTGCTGATGTTATAAAGACATAAAACTGTCTTTGCCCTCAGGGAGCTTAAATTCTACAGGATGAAGGGTCTGGGGCTTATGAAGGTAAAATGCTTTCTATTAATGCAACATAAGTTTACAATGAGAGGTCATATAGCATAGTGCCTCAAGAGCTGTCCTTAAAGACTTGGTGTTAGATCTTGTCTCTGCCGCATACTGGCTGCATGGTGTTGGGCAACTCCCTTGCCTTCAGGCAACTCTCTATGATCATATGTTTCAGAATAAGTAACAATGTAAATTGTTAGAAGAAGCTTCTCACTGAGAGTTCTCTATACTAATAAAGTCATAGGTCCCTTAAAAATACAAAGTTCAAATAAGTTTTTTTGACTCACATTGAGTTTGCAGTTCACTACAAGCCCCAGGTGTTTTTTCACCAGTACTACTTTTTAGCCAAGCTTCCTACATCCCAGAGAGTTAATTTACCCTTTCCAAGGATCATATATTTAGAGATAGAAGGAACCTCACTGCAATAAATTTCATTTTATTAAAATAACCAAAGTCTTTCAGCTTGTTAAGATCTTTTTGGAGTCCAATTCTGTCATCTAGTACATTAAGTATCCCTCCTAGTTTCATATCACCTGCAAATTAGATGGGTATTCCATCTGTTTTCATAGACATAAATAGTATAGGTTTCAAATCTTATTTGACTCTTTGCTTTCACTCTCAGACAATCAGGTGCCAAATCCTGTCAATTCTCTGAAGAAAAATCTCTTACATTCTTCCCACACAAACCCACACATACACCACCTTTATCTAACTAGTCTCTGTACCTTTAGTCTTTTCCTTCTTCAATCTATTCTTCATGTGACTGCCAGAATATCTTATCAATGCATAGATCTAGGCACATTACTTTTCACCTCAAAAATATCCATTGGCTTTCCCTTGCTTACTGAATAAAATAGAAACTTCTTAGCATGGCATATAAGGCCCCCAATAATCTATTTCCCACTGACTTTAACATTGTTGAAAAATGAGGCTGTTCTTCCTTTTCCCACTTCCATGAGTTTATGTAAATCCATTCTCATTCTTGGAAAGGTCTCGCCAACATCTCCAACCTTTTCTGATTCCCTTTCAGTTAGAAGTGATCATTCCTTCCTTAAATTTCTTATGTTCTTTTGTTTAAACTTCTCCTGTACACTTATATTGTAGCTATCTATCTATGTACAGTTTCACTCCCCTTACTAGATTTTTTTAACCCCTTGAGGACAAGGTCTATGTCTTGCTTCATCTTTACATTCTGCTTACCTAGTGTATGGCATAAGGTAGGTGATTATATATATATATATATATATATATATATATGTATATATGTGTATATGTATATATGTGTATGTATATGTATATATGTATGTATGTATGTATATATATGTATATATATATATTTCTTTAAATGGAATAAGTTACAGATGGGATTGTGATTTTCATTGGTTCGGCAAATTCTCACAACAATGAAACCATAGGTCCTTGAAATATTGTTTTATTACTGCCATAGAATTATTCCCAGGTCTATGTAGTCAATAAAGTCACGTTGATTTGACTTATATATCAACCCTAATTTCTGCTCTGAACTCTGAGTTACATATCATGAAGTGTCTTTTGAACATCTCAAACTGGATGAGCCAGCTCTTCATGTCCATAACAGAACTCATCTTTTCCCCCAAATTTTTCCTTCTGTTGAACTTTCTATCACTTTTGAGGTTACCACCATCCTTCCAGTCACCCAGGCACACAACTTTGGCATCATCCTCAACTTCGCACTGTCACTCATCCCATATAGAGAACACTAAAGAATCAGACTAAAATTAAAACAATTGGTAACTAAAGTAGCAGAATATAAAATAAGAATACCAAAATCATTAGCCTTTCAGAATATTATCATTGAATCCAGCAGAACATGGAAAAAGAAATTCCATTCAAAATAACTACAGAAAGTATAAAATGTCTTTCACTTTGTCTACTGACAGAGATGAATTCGACTACTATTTTCTTTACTGAAATAGACAGACCTAAGTAATCTGTTGTACATGGCTGGGAGATGCCAATATTATAAAATGGCAAAATTATATAAATTAATTTGCAGAATTAGTGTCTTACCAATCAAACTACCAAAGAGTTACTTTGAAGAATTATTTTTTTTTCTGTATTAACAAAAGGCCAACAATCTCAACTGAAATCATGAAAAAAAAAAAACAGGAAAGAAGGGGGGGCCCTCTAGTACCAGATCTCAAACTATACTACACAGCAGCAATAGTCAAAGGCATTTAGTATTGGTTAGATGATAGAAAAGCTGATCAATGGAACAATTAGGTATATAGAACCTAGACACAATTGAACATAGTAACATAATGTTTGATAGGCTGAAAGATTAGCTAGTGGGGTGAATATTCATTATTAGACAATGACTGCTGGGGAAATTGTAAAACAAGCTGAGAGAAATCAGATTTAGATCAATATCCTACACGATATACAACAATAAGCTCCAAATGAATTCATGATCTAGACTTCTTTTTAATTACATTATAAACAAATTAGAGAGTCAGAGAAAGAAAAATTGTTCATTTGCATGGACAGGCAAAGAGTTCTTGAGCAATCAAAGGACAGAGAAAATTACAGGAGATAAAATGGGAAAATGTACAAAAACTAAGTAGTTCTCATTGGAGAGGAAACAGTTAACTTGGGAAACATTTTAGCTAGTTTCTTTAATGAAGTTCTGATATCCAAGATTTATGATACAAACATAAGGGAACAAATTTGTGAATTTGTTTATTCACAAGTAGAAAAATAATCAAAGTATATGAATAAACATATTTGAGACTTCTCAAAAGAAGAGTTAACTATTAACAACCACATAAACATGCTCTAAAGCAATAATAAGAGAAAATGCAAATTTTAAAAAAGAGCTCTGAGGTCCTGCCTCACACTCATCAGATTGGCAAAGATGACAAAAATGGAAAATAAGAGTTGTTACAGCAGATGTGGGTAGACAGGCAAGCTTATGCACTATGGTTGGAGCTGTGAATTGATCCAGCCAATCTGTGAAACAATTTGTAATTAGATGAAAAAAATCACTAAACTGTGTTTGCTCTTTGACTCAGTATTATCACTGCTCAAAAAGAGAAAAAATACATACATGCAAAATATTATTAGTAGCACTTTCTGTGGAGGCAAAGAAGTAGAAACTAAAGGACTACACATCATATGGGGATTGGTTAAACCAATGATAAATATGAATGGATTAAAATTATTAAAGGGGGGAAACAGAGTCAGGTCATCAGAATACAGGTTAAGACCTGTATTCTGATGGCTAAAATCCCAAATTCTCCTCCAAAAAACTTTAAAATAACCCCTCAAATCAAATTTTTGAGTTACAGAAACAACAAAAGGTCCAAGGAAGACTTTTTTTTACAGGATAAGACAACTTAGGAGGTTCACAGCCTCCTACAGAGCTCTGCAGGAGTTAACTGGAGTGGGCTCAGGCCTGGAGCAAAGCAGGAGCACCAGCCTTGAAGGCAGTCAGGATAGCAACAGCAGCAGCAGCTTTGGGAGCTCTCAGCCCAGAGACAGTAAGGGTATGGGGTGGGGTTAGACAACTGGTCCAAAGGATATTGCAGGTCCCTTGCTAGTACTAGGGGCAAGCTGGCACTGATTGGTGACCTTATTGCCCATGAGCAGTTGTGAGTCACAGTTCAAGGATTCAGAGAAGTACTAGAGATCAGCCATAAGGGAGAAGGAGCCCTAGTCACAATTCTAGGGTAGAAAGGAGCACCAGTACTTACAGCTGCAGAGGAGCAGGGGCCCTTCCTGAGTAAAAATGAGAATACAGACCAGGAGGGCAATGATTGAACCTTTCCCAGGATAACACCACTGTGGAATTACTGAAAACTTGCATACCCCCAAAGCTGGCTTTGAAAACATCAACACAAAAAAGCCTAAACATTGGCACAGTGCCTCCCCAACCCAAACAGCAGAATCCAATTTTAACATAAAGTTAAAAGTCAAGAAATACGTTAAAAATGAGCAAACAGAAACTGACCATAAAGAAAGCTATTATGGTGGCAAGGAAGATGAAGACACCAATTCAGAAGAAGACAACAATGTGAAAAGAGCTACAAGCAAAGCCTCAAAGAAAATTTCTAATTGAAAATTGGCCAGCAAGATTTCATGGAAGAGTTAAGGAAAGAGATAAGAGTAGTAGAGGATGAACTAAGAAAAGAAATTATACAGATGCAAGAAAATTGTGAAAAGAAAATAGCTTCGTAAAAGATGCCAAAAGAAAAAAAAAGCTACTGAAGAAAATATCACCTTAGAAAACAGAATTGTTCCAGTGGTTAAAGAGGCACAAAAATTTACTAAAGAACACCTTTAAAAGAACTCCTTTAAAAACAGAATTGACCAAATGGGAAAAGAGGTACAAAATAACTGAACAAAATAATTCCTTAAAAATTTGAATTGGGCAAGTGGAAGCTAATGACTCACAAGACATCAAGAAACAATAAAAACAAAGCCAAAAGAATGAAAAAATAAAAGAAAATGTGAAATATTTCATGAGAAAAAAATGACCTAGAAAATAGATCAAAGAAAGCTAAGTTAAGAATTATTAGAATATCTGAAAGCCATGATAAAAAAAATCATAGACATCATATTTCAAGAAATTTTAAAGGAAAACTGCCCAAATATCTTGGATTCAGTGGGTAAAATAGAAATTGAAAGAATCCATCAGTCATCTGAAAGGTTTCCCAAAATGAAAAATTCCAGGAATATTATAGTTAAATTCCAGAGCTCCCAGGTCAAGAAGGAAATATTGCAAGTAGTCAGAACAAAACAATTCAAATATCATGAAGCCACAAGATTTAGCATTCTCCACATTAAAAGGAGCAGAGAGCTTAGAATATTATAAACAATGAAATCATGAATAACCTACCTAGTGAAACTGAGCATAAACCTTCAGGGGAGAAAATGTATATTTAATGAAATAGAGGACTTCCAATCATTTCTGATGAAAAGACCACAATTGAATAGAAAATTTGACATTCAAACTGAAGACTCAAGAGAACCACAAAAAGGTAAACCTGAAAGAGCAATCTTAAGGGACTCAATAGAATTGAATTGTTTAGATTCCTATATGGGAAGATGATGCATCTAAGAACATTATTAAAGCAATTAGAAGGAGTCTGCACATAGAGAATATGAGTGTGAGTTGATTATGTTGGGATGATCTCCAAAAATCAATGTAGGGGTGAGAAAGAGGAATGCACTGGGAGAAGGGAGGGGGTGTAGAATAAGGCAAATTTTCTCACAGAAAAAGAAGTACATAAGGCAAAACTTTTATAGCGGAGGGGAAAGTGGAGAGTGAGTGGGCAGTGCTTGAATTTACTGTCATTGGAATTGTCTCAAAGAAGAAAGAGTGTATATAGACACACACACTCAATCGGATAGAGAAATTTATCTTGCACAATAGGGAAATAAGAGGGGAATGGGATAATAAAAATGGGAAGGATGATAAATAAGAAGGCAAGTTGGATGAGGCAGTGATCTGAAGCAAGACAAACTTTTGGGGAGGGACAGGATAAAAAAGAGAAAGAAGGATACACAAAGGAAAATGGGATGGAGGGAAATGCACAGTTACTCATTATAACTAAATATGAATGGGATGAGCTAACCCATACAATAAATTCCCAATAGAACAGAAGTGAATAGCAGAATGGATTGGAAACCAGAATTCAACAATATATTGTATACAAGAGACACACTCGAGATAGAAAGACACACACAGAGTTGAAATGAAGGGCTGGAGCAGTCCATTATACTTTACCTTAAGTGAAGAGGGCAGGAGTGGCAATCATGATCTCAGAGCAAAAGCAAAAATAGACCTAATTGAAAGAGATAACCCAGGAAACTACATTATCCTAAAAAGTATCATAGATAATGAAGTAATATAAAAAATACAGCAAGTTTCTCTGATAAAAGCCTTATTTCTCAAATATATAGGGAACTGAATCAATTTTTAAAAATATTCATTTATTTATTTTTAGTTTACAATATTCAGTTCCACAAGTTTTTGAGTTCCAAATTTTCTCCCCCTTCCTCTCCTTTCCCCACCCTCACAATGGCAGCATGTAATCCAATATAAGTTCTACAAACACCTTCACATTAAACATTAGTCAAGTTGTAAAGAAGGATTATAACCAGTTGAATGAACAACAAGAAAGAAGGCACAAAACAAAACAAAAAAGAGAGAAAGCAAGTAGTTTGCTTCAATCTGCATTCAGACTCCATAATTCTTTCTCTCGATGTGGATAGCCCTTTCCATCATGAATCTTTTGGAGTTGTCTTATAGCCTTGCATTGCTGAGAGGAGCCCAGTCTATCAATGTTAGTCATCACAGATAGGACATTTCTCTAATTGTATACAATGTTCTCCTGGTTCTGCTCCTCTCACTTAGCATCAGTTTATGTAAGTCTCTCCAGGTTATTATGAAGTCCATCTACCCCTCATTTCTTATAGCACAATAGTATTCCATTACATTCATATACCCCAATTGATGGGCATCCCCTTGATTTCCAATTCTTTGCCATCACAAAAAGAGCTACTATAAATATTTCTGTACATATGGGTCCTTTTCCCACTTGTATGATCTCTTTGGGATACAGCCCTAGAAGTGGTATTGCTGGGCCAAAGGGTATGCACATTTTTATAACCCTTTGGGCATAGGAACTGAATCAGATTTATAAAAATAAGAGCCATTCTACAATTGACAAATGGTCAAAGGATATGAACAGTCAATTTTCAGAGAAGAAATCAAATCTATAGCCATATAAAAACACTCTAAATAACTATTGATTAGAGAAATGTAAATTGAACTATACTGAGGTACTATCTCACACCTGTAAAAAATAATAAATGCTGGAAGGTAGGAGGAAAAATAGATACATTAATCAACTGTTGGTAGAGTAGTAACCTAGTCAAAACTGTCTATACCCTTTGATCTAGCAACATGACTACTAGTTCTATATCCCAAAGAGATCAAAGAAAAAGGAAAAGGATCTATATATACAAAAATATTTTTAGTAGCTCTTTTTGTGGTAGCCCAAAATCAGAAATCAAAGGGATGATAAATTGGGGAATGACTGAACAAGTTGTGGCATATGATTGTGATGGAGTACTATTGTGCTATAAGAAATGATGAGAGGAGTGATTTCAGTGGAGGAAATGGCAAGACCTATGTGAACTGATACAAAATGAAATGAGAAGAACTGGGAGATTGTTGCCCGCAGTAATAGCAATATTGTAAGGATGATCAACTGTAAAAGATTTGGCTATTCTGATCAATACAGTGATAGAAGACAATTGCAAAGGACTCATAAAAATGCTATTCACTTCCAGTGAGAGAACCGATAAGTCAGAGGGCAAATTGAAGTATAATTTTCTCACCTTATATTTTTTGCTTTTTCGTGATATGGCTAACATGAAAATGTGTTTTACACGACTTCACGTGTATAATTGGTATATTGTTTGCCTTCTCAGTGGGTGAGGGAGGTTTGGGAGGTCAGGGGAGCATTTAGAACTTAAAATTTAAAAAGAAACAAATGTTAAAACTAAAAGCATACACAAATATGTAGATAAGATTATTGAGTTAAAAGAAATTAGTAAAGGGATAGATTCAGACAAACCTGGGAGGACTTAGGTTAACTGATGCAGAATGAAGTAGCAGAACCAGGAGAACAATATATAGTGACCACAGCAATGTAAAGGAAAACGCTGTAAAAAAAGAAACTCAAACCTTAATAATGTATCAGTTCAGTGGCCAAACATAATTATAACACTAGAAGACTGGGGATAAATTGTGCTTTTTATCTTTTTGGTAGAGAGGGAATGGACTAGAGATGTAGGATGAGACATTTATCTTCAGAAAGCAAATATGTGGATTTGTTTTTCCTGAAGAGTTATTTCTTACAAGGGACACCTTTAAACTGGGGTGTGTGAGGAAAGTTGTGTAGGTTTGATGGTAGTGATTAAAAGGAAGAAAAGAAGTCAACAAATCATTTAAAAACTCAGGAAAAAAGCAGAAGAAAATTCAGAAGGGAATAGAGACAAGATGTGTAGTTTTGAACTGCTGTGTTAAATCGGAAATGTTTCCTTTAAACCAGAAGCCCAAGTTGTATATAATAGAAATTCACAGTTTCATATTCAATCCTTTGTATTTGTTTATTTTGTAGATAAATAATCATTTTAAAGCATTTGTCAGATTCATGATAATAAAAAAAGAAAATGTAATTAAACATAAAATCATAGACACAGCATTACCTTCATCTGCCAGCTTAATAATTTGGTCAATAGGGAAATAAGGTTAGCTTCACATGACTTGTTCTTGATGTAGCAATGCTGTCTCTGTAATCACTGCTTCCTTTTCTAAATGTCAGCCAACCATCTCTTTATTGTCCATTCCAGAAGTTTTTCTGGAATCAAAGTGAAGCCCACTGGTCTATAATTATAGACTCTGTTCTTTTCCCTTTTTTGAAAATTAGGACATTTTCCTTTTTTTCATACTTCTGTATTCCATGATCTTTCAAGCATTATTAATAGTAATCAATGTGCCGATTCTCTTAGGACCTGAGGATTTGACTTGAATTAATAATCTAGTTGTCAGTGAGGTCCTGTCTTGCTATTCCCTTACTTATATTAGAGTCAACTACTACATTTTGTTCTGTCATTTCCAGCGCAAAGATCATCTTCCATAGGTTGTCTAATTGTATAGATGTGTATCTTATGCATGGCATGAATAGGTATCTCTGGAATAAGACCTACTCTTCTCCAAAACGGGCTGTAATTTCTGCCTTAAGGGGACCAGGTGAAGCACAATGACCAGGCACGTGCTCCTTCTTTCACCTGTGGGAAGAGGGCTATTGAACTAGAATTATCTGTAATGGGCAGCAGAGAGGTGGCATGGTGGCTAGAACACCTGGAGTCAGGAAAACCTGAGTTCAAATCTGGCCTTAGCTTCCTCCTCTATAAAATAGGCATAATAATGGTATTTACCCCCAGGGGTTGTTATGAGGAGGAAATGTGGTAATAATTATGAAGCATGCACAGTGCCCGGCATATAAGAAATGCTATATGAATGTTAGTGGTTATTATTGTTATCACTATTATTATCTCTGTTTGATACCTCAGCTATGACTGGTCTAGAGGTAGGAGTCCAGTTCAGAATAAAAGCTAATTCTCTAGTTGCTCTGAGCTTATAGTCAGTCTCCTTTCCAAGAAATGCCAGTTATGCAAAAGGCCGTCATAAAGAGTGAAAATTGATTTACCCCAGTGACAAAGGCAGGCCTAACCCCAGGGCTATCTTAGCTCAAGTTCTCTTTTGAGACTCATAAATTACTGAAAAGTTGACAAAAAGGAAGTTTACTTTTCCCTAACATAGTAAAGAAATGAGACAAGGATATAGTGCCACTTTAGCAATTGCTAAAATTTATATATGGCATATTATGTGCCTTATTATTTCATTTGATTCTCACAACTGTGGGAGGTAGGTACTATTAATGATTTGCATTTTACAGGTAAGGAAACTGAGGCAAACAGGTTTAAAGTGACAGAGCTAAGGGTCTGAGATTGAATTTAAATTAAAGTCTTCTTGACTTCAGACTTGATACTATCCACTGCACCACCCCTTAACTCCTCATAGAAACACATCTGGTCAACTCAACTAGTTATGACAGCTCAAACAATCTCAGGCACCTACCAAATCTGAGAAGCCTAAATTCTTATAGTGACTGGGACTTTTTATACCTTTAAGAGACCAGGAAGATGTGTCAGGGAAACTCAGGACAATAACATCTGGAGGGAAAACTTTGTTTTGTTTTAGGAAAAGCTAATCCCTAATGGAAGGAAAGGGGAGGACCATCCTGGGCCTACCCAGTGTTGAGAGAAATGCTGGTAGATATTGGTTTTATCGAACCCATTTATCCAATTAAACTCCAAAGACAAGTGGAGATGCTCTATAGATTGAACTATATCTGAAAATATACCAGATGGAATGAATTCTTTAACTGGGAGAAAGATGAGGTCTCAGCTCAGACCAAGAGGGAAGGCATGATTTCACCCAAGGAAAAGTCTCTGAAGACTCTAAGAAGGTTAACTAGAAATCAAGGACAGACTAAGGAACCAGCTTCCACTACATGTCTACACCTTCCAAAGTCTTTCTTTCTCATATATCTCTACCAAATCATTTCTGGCATCACATGTCTCTTCCCTAAGAAACTAGTTCTACCTTTTCCTCTAATGCAGGCCCATAGCATGATCTCAGCATCATCTCCACCAATTAAGAATCATGTCTTCTTGTGCCTTGGGCTTCATTGGAAGTTTATATTGCACTTCTGTCTTTACAATTTTCTAAAAACTCCAAATCATTTGGTAAGTACCCCATGCATCCGCACTTATACCCTAAGATAAATCGCATTTTTCCTTCTCATTGAAAGTATTTCTCATTGTCTTCAGATGTTAAGTACATCCCAACCCTGCTAGGCACCCTTCCTCTATATTATTTAGTCTAAGGGATCCTACATATCATTCCTCTGAACCCTCTGAATTTTTTTTTCCTAGACTCTAGGTTGTACATCAGATTATACTTGGATTTTCTCTCCTCTATGACAAACTCTAGGAGGGAACATTCACTTACTCCCCAAGATTCCTATTATTTTCTCCCTATTAGTGAGAATTAGATTCAATTTTCCTTTGTTTGGTCCAACGGTATGGAATCTTACCCAAAATCATACCCTCAGACCAATGCCACGTCTCTCTTCCTTTTCTAGCCAGGCTAATCCTATTTAAGACCTGAGGCCTCACAACCTTGGAATAGGAGCTTGATAAAATCATTATTCATGTGAGAAAATTTAGCAGTTGCTGGTATTTCCAGCCAAGCAACACAAAGGAAGTGGTTTTTAAGAGGAAATGTGTGAAATGCTGTATACATATTTAATTATCTCATTAATGCATGTGTTAGGCATATCTAGAAAGAGGCTGATTGTTAATTTGATAAATAGGGAATCAGCCTGGAATTCATTATTCTGCACCTGTGGGCAATGTTACTTCTTAAATTCATCTTGAGAATTTCAAAACTTGGTTAAGTGTATCAACAGATGCCCAGCTTTAATGTACCAGAGGGGGTCAGGAAATTGGCCCCTAAGGATCCAAATTATAAAATGACTCTGGGAGAAAGTATCAAAAGATTTGCATGTTGTTTTTTTAATATAGAAATTAACCTCTTTTATGACCTAGCTAATGTTTTCTAAAAGGGCTTCACTTTAAATATCAGCCAAATTCCCTGAGCATTACTGAGTAATGTAAAATTACAGTCTCCCAAATTTCTGTCACCCCTCTTTACAACCTGATGCCCTGCAAATGCCTCCCCAATCATACAGTCAAATTTTACATTCATAAGTCCCTGTCAAAGTACAAATAAACATTAAGTTGCATCTCTTGTTCATACCTGAGTCTTCTTATAAATAAGTTAATCTCTAGAATAGATTTTGACCCTAAAAGGAAGCTGTATGCAAATTAATTGCAATTAACAGTCTTGGGTCCAGAGAAAAGAGGATGAAGCACACACATCTGCTCTCAGGAGAAAAAGGTGGGGGACTATGGGTACAGAATGTCACATACGCTATCAAATATGGTTGCTTTGTGAATTGAACTGGCTTTGCTCAACCATTGCTTGTTATGAGAGAGGATCTAATTATGGTGGGAGAATACAATGTGAAATTACTCTAATATAAAAAATTAGCTGAAAGGCTTCAATTTTTTAAATTAAAGGTAAAAATAATCATATTTATAAGAAGGAAGGAACATAGAGCTTGAAGTCACAGGAACCCTAAGGTGGGGGAGTGAGGAAAGAGGGCACAATAGAGACCCTGGAGTAAAGTACTAAAGGAGAAGACCAGAGGCCCCAAATCCATGTGTACTGACTTGGTTGGAATCTTAAGTGGAATTAGTTTCTGTGCCAAATGCCACAAAGTGTTTGGCAATTCCTGAAGGTGATACAGGGGCAGGCCTCTGATGTTTGGGTAACTGGATGCTCTGTGGAGGGGCTTTATGTCTTCTTTATGGGGTCTGTGGCCCACAGATGTAGCCTGCCATCTTTACTCACATATTTCTAGCATCAGGCTAGAATATGTGGAAAGCTAAATGCCAATCCTGCATGCATTATATTCTGTAAATCAATATTTGTCTTTTTATAGCATTTAGAGAGAAGCTAAATGGCACTCAAAAATGCATAATCTCATGCAGTGATTATTCATGTTTAATGATTCCAGACATCATGAATTTATTTTGTTATTCATGAATCTGACAAGGTGTCTCATTGTAATTGTACATTAACTCTCCTGCCTCCCTAAATCCATAATTTCAAACCCACTGCCAGATTTGGCTCATGTGTCACATCATTGGAGCATCTCAGAAACATTTTATCTCAAGGCTGATTAATTAACTGCTCAGCGGCTATTGTGTCCTTTCATAACAGCAGCCCATCAACCTGATGCAATAGACTTCCATAAAAGGAAGAAACCCTTCTTTCAATTCAATCCCTTTAATGCAGAAAAAACGATGGAAAAAAAGAAAACTAGGAAATTTATGGACCAGAGATAACAGAAATTCAGTATCCCTCTACCTCTTCATCTCCTTCCTCCAAATATACTTATACAGTTCCCAACATTTGTTGACTTTCCTTAAAATGTGAGATTATGCTTGTAAGCAGAGATGTCTCTAAAGGAAAAAGCCCAAATTTAATAGGGTGTCCTCATGGTAAATCTGAACTTGTTTGGAATAGAGGCATTGTATATTTTCTTTTACTTTCATCTACAATCTAACTTATCCATGTTTAATTCAATTTATTGCCTCCTTACCATATTCCCCCAATAGACATGGCTGATCTCAAACCTCTTCAAGTTCCCCGCTCCCTTTTTTTTTCACTCATTCTCACTAGAGTATTTCATCCACTTTATTCAGGTCAAGTTCACTTGTGAGATTCCCTATTCCTAAAACAAACAAACAAACAAAAACCCTTAACAGCTGCCTCCTCAGCGTATCATCCTACAGAATCTGTCCTCACTTTATAGTTTCTAGAAACAGTAACTTACATTTATCTCCACATCCTCACCAGCCACTCAATCCCCAGTCCCTTGCTATCTGTCTTCTATACTTAACTGCTATAGTGAAATATCTCCAAAATAACCATTGATCTCATCATTGACAAATTCAGTGCTCTTTGAACTCTTTGCTGCATTGGATTCTGTTAACCATTCCCTCCTTAATATCATGATAATAACAACAGCTAACATTTATATAGTGCCTAATAGCTACCAGGCATTGTGCTAAACACTCCATAAATATTATCTCATTTGATCCTCACGACAGCCATGGGAAGAAATTGCTATTATTATCCCCATTTTACAAATGAGGAAACTGAGGCAAGCAGAGATTAAATGACTATATTACCTTCCCTAAAATCTCTCAATCACTTCAGATTCATATTCCTACTGCTCAGCATTGAACATGGGACTGAGATAGAAGAACCTTTAGAAGTCATTAGTCCAACCTCTTGATTTACAGATAAGGAAACTGAGGCCCAGAGATATTAAATTACTTGGCCAAGGTCACTTTTAGTAAGTGGTAAAGCTAGCATTCAAAGCCAGTTTGATTCCAAATACATTGTGCCATGTTGCCTCTTACCTTTAAGGTTATGTTGGAGAAAAGTATCCTTTAGGTATCATACAAGTCTCTCCCATCTTGTATGTATGCAATGGATTTTAGAATTCTATGATATAACCTATTGATACTTTGGGTAATATACATTAAGTTAGTTTGGGAAGTATTGACATTTTTACTCTATTTTCTTGACCTTATTATGAGGAGGAAACAGTCCTTGACGTATTTGATTCTTCCTTGATTTCTGTCATAAGTTTCTTGTATATCTTGCCAATGTCTTTGATTCTTCCTTGATTTCTGTCATAAGTTTCTTGTATATCTTGTCAATGCCAAAATACTTGTTACAATTAGGGAAAACTGAGACCAGTGCTTAACTTTATTCAGTAGTAAAGGGTAGGTGCTGCTATTAACCAACTGTTGTATACATCATTCAACCCAGAGGAGAATCAGGAATAATCAATTAAGATCTCTCTGACTCAGAGTTTATTTCCTCTCTCTCCTCAGCTCTATTCTTTTGTGGGAAATAGTGCTTGTTTGGTTGGTCTAGACTTGCATTGCTGGATTGCCTAATTAGGCCCTTTGTTTCTCATTCCCCCATCCTAGAGGTACTAGGGATATTATCTTTCTTCCTAGAGGTACCATCCTTCTTCCCTTCACTGTTTTTTATCAAAGATCTCTGCACAGTGCTTTATTATATACTTTTAATTGATTTAGATTACAAAGGGCGTGTAACAAAAACATAAGCAGCAGACAAATGTATATTCAGAAATGGAAACTATCTTGGTTCCTTCCACATTCCATCATTTACTGGAGCAGAACTTCACTCTCTATGGGTTCTTTTACAATGCTGAAAGAAAAAGTTCTGGCACTTAATTCAAAACTCCCAGCTTCTGATTTGCAATGGAAAGCTATCAGACACTTAAGGAGTAAATCAAAATAGCTAGTCTAGACACAGGAGGTCCTGGCTTGTTTCTGTGTATCACTACTCTTCCTCACTCACTGCCCTAATAATGATGGTGGGACCTCGGATTCTATTCTCACCTATTTCATGACATGAATTACTCATTCACTAAGTTGCATGGAATATCCAGTTACTTCTTGCTACTTCCTCACTAGTGAAATGGTAGAACTGGGCTTACAGGCTTGTCCAGAAGGAGGGAGAAACTCATCTCATGCCTGTCAATCCTACTTTTTGGCCAAAAATCTTGTGGCAGAGTTCTCTGTGCATGGTGCATGAATGTGTTCTATTACTACTTTCTACTTCTTCAAATAAAATTAACAAACATTCATTAAGTAACATGTTATGGGCCAGACACCGTGCTAAATATTGGGAACACAAAAGCAAAAAAAGTCCCTACCCTCAAGCACTTCACAATCAAAGGAAGGAGATTGACTGCAATTGTACAATTGATGCAATTGTGTACAAACAAGAAATATACAGGATAAATTTGGAGGGAATATATTAGCATCAAGGGGAACCAGGAAGGCTTCTTATAGAAGGTGGAATTTTTGCTGAAACTTGAAGAAAACTAAGTCAGAAGGCATAGAAGAAAAGAGACCCACAGTTTAAGAAGCACTACCCTGAATCACTAATAACTAGAGAAGTGCTCATTAAGATAACTCTGAGGTACCATCTCACACCCATTAGATTGTCTAACATGATAGAAAAAGGAAAATTACAAATGCTGGAGGGGATGAGGTAAAATAGGTACATTAATGCATTGCTGGTGGAGTTATGAACTGGTCCAGTCATTTCAGAGAAAAATTTGGAACTATGCCCAAAGGGCTATAAAACTGTGTCTGTCCCTTGAACCAGCCATATCACTATTAATTCTGTACCTCCAAAGAAATTAAAGAAAAGGAAAAGGATCCAGATGTACAAAAATATTTATATCTCTTTTAGTGGTGGCAAAGAATTGGAAACTGAGAGGATGCAATGGCTGACCAAGTTGTGGTATATGATTGTGATGGAATACTATTGTGCTAGAAGAAAAGATGAAGTGAATGGTTTCAGAAAAACCTAGGAAGACTTACATGAACTGATGCAAAATGAAGTGAGCGAAACTTGTAGAACATTGTACACAATAAGAGCAATATTGTAATGAATATCAGCTGTGAACGATATAGTTACTCTAATTAATACAATGATCCATGACAGTTCCAAAGCAATCATGATGAAAAATGCTATCTACCCCCACAGAGACAATTACCAAACTTTGAGTAAAGATTAAAGCATATTTTCTTTCACTTTTTTCTTTTTTTTTCCCTGCATGGCTAATGTTGGAATATGTTTTTCATGACTTCATATCTATAATAAGTATCATATTTCTTGCCTTTTCAATAGGTGGAAGGAGAGGCAAGGGAAAGGGAGAGTATTCAGAGCTGAAAACAAAGATCTTTTAAATGAAATAAAATAATTTTCTTTTTAAAAGAAGCTATTGTAATTTTTCAGGTGAGAAGTGATAAGAACCTGAATAAGGGTGGTATACTAGTGAGTGGAAAGTAAGGGACTGATGTGAGAGATGTTGCTGAGAAAGAATCAGCTAGGCTTGACAACTGATTGGATTTGTGAGAGAGGATGAAGAAAGCATAAAGAGTTGAGGGTTGTGTGGTGGGTATGAACCTTAGCAATTAGGTCATACCTGTAATAAAAAGATGGAAGTTTGGGAGAGAGGAGTTTTTGTTTCCCATCTGAAATTTAACAAAGAGTTAGCTAATATAATGCTCTGAGTGGGTCTCATATTTCGTTAACAACTTTTGTATTATAATTATTTTTTTCTTTTTTTATTAACTTCTGTTTTACATCATTTATTTCTGCCAGATTTTGAGTTACAATCATTTTCCCCCCATTATTCCCCTACCCAACCTCCCAGAATAGTTTTTCCCACAAGATATCGCTTCCTCCAATCTGCTCTCTCCCATACCTTCTCCCATACCCCCATCGACTTTTCTATTAGAGGAAGGTGAGTCTTTGTGTCCCAATGCCTGCACATCTTATCTCCCTATTACAAGCAAAAGAGTATTAATAATAGTATTTATATATATTTGAAACATTTAATGTTACGACCTCGAATTTCAGATCCATTTCCTTCCTCCCTTGTCACCCATTCCCTCTTGGGAGATAAGTAATTCAGTATAAGTTGTACATGTCTAGCTATGCAAAACATTATCATAGTAGATACATTGTACAAGGCTGCTTATAATTCCCTCCCACTCATCCCACCCCCCACCTGGTTCATTCCCTACATGATCCTGTCCCTCTTCTATAGTGGGTACTTCCAACCTCCCCTCCCCCCAAGGATGCCCTCCCATCCATCATCCCTCCTCTCATCCCCCTTCCCCCTATCCTGCTGCAGGTTGAGATATCCCATTTAGTATGTATGTCATTTTCTCCCTGAACCAAATTCAATGTGAATGTGGTTTTGCCATTTTAGCCTTCCTTATTCTCCCCCTCCTTTGCAACCACTTCCCCTTGCTTCTTCTACATGGGATAGTTTACCCTACTCTGTCTCTCCCCATCTCCTCTTGCCACTTTCCTCTCTCACCTCATAATTTCATCCCTTGAGTATTCTCCCTTCCCAACAAATTCAACCTATGCCCTCTATCCATATATAACTGTAACCATATACACACACATTCACATATGTATTCATATGACCACACCCCCTTCTTCCATTATTTTCATAGTGAGAAAGATATCATCAGTCCCAGTTATTGCTTTTCCATATAGGAATGTAAATAGTTCAACTTTGATAAGTTCCTTTTGATTTCTTTTCCCTGATTACCTTCTCAGGCATCTCTTCCTTCTTATGTCTGGATGTCAAATTTTCTATTCAACTCTGTTTTTTTCCTCAAGAATGCTTGAAAGTCCTCTATTCCACTGAATGACCATATTTTCCCCTGAAACAAAATACTCAGTTTTGCTGGGTAGGTGGCCCTTGGGTTCATTCCCAATTCTTTTGCCCTCTGGAATATCATATTCTATGCCCTTTGATCCCTCAGTGTAGAAGCTGCCAGGTCCTGGGCTATTCTGATTGTGTTTCCACAATATTGAAATTGTTTCTTCCTGGCTGCCTGTAGTATTTTCTCCTTGATCTGGGGATTCTGGAACCTGGCTATAATATTCCTGGGAGTTTTCTTTTTGAGATCTTTTTCAGGAGGAGATCAGTGGATTCTTTCAACCTCTATTTTGCCCTTTGGATCTAAAACATTAGGGCAGTTTTCCTTGAGAATTTCTTGAAGGGTGATTTCTAGGTTCTTTCTTTGATCATGGCTTTCAGGTAGTCCAATAATTTTTAAATTCTCTCTCCTGGATCTATTTTCCACGCCAGTGGTTTTTCCCATGAGATATTTCACATTGCCTTCTAATCTTTCATTTGTTTGGATCTGCTTAACAGCATCTTGATTTCTCATAAAGTCATTAGCTTCCATTTGCTCCAGTCTAACTCTGAAAGAATGAATCTCCTTAGTGAACTTTTGAGATTCTTTTTCCATCTGGCAAATTCGACTTTTTAAGGCATTCTTCTCCTCATTGCCCTTTTGGGCCTCCTTTCCCATTTGAGTCAGTCTATTTTTTAAGGTGTTGTTTTCCTCAGTCAGGCTGTTGACCCTCATTTCATACTTTTCCTGAATCCTTCTCATTTCTCTTTCCAATTTTTCCTCCACTTCTCTTATTTGATTTTTAAAGTCCTTCTTAAGGTCCTCTATGGCCTGCAACCCGCTCATGTTTTCCCCTGGGGCTTTTGGAGCAGGACTTCTGACCTCACAGTCCTTTTCCCGCTCTATGCCCCCAAAATAGGAGTCTAGGGTTGCATTTTTCTGTTTCCTTTGCCTTGGCATGTTGCCACTTAATTACTTGACTTTTGGGCTTGTTGCCACACTATGGCTTTAAGGCCAAATAGAGGAATTTTCGTCCCGAACGTGTGGGGGGCAACTTCCATTTCTGGCAAGCTGTAAACCCACCCACGACTTCCACCCTAGATCACAATCCAGATCCAGGGAGGTTAAAGCAAGAGCGATTACCCCCCAAGACTGATCGCTGGATCTCCCTACGATTTGCAGGCCGGGAGCTGGAGCTGCCTCTGAAAACTACAAAATGGCGTGTCTCCTCAGAGGCTTCTAGCCCCCAGGGGAGGGAGCCGACGCATTCCTTAAATACTGGTCCCAAAGTCCATAGGACACTAACCTCTTACTTTGTCCTAGGCATGTCTATGTTGATAATTCTGGAGTTGCCACAGCTCCTGGTGTTCTGGGGTTCCTCCAGCCAGCTGCTGGCCCTGCCGCCCTGGGGCTAAAACCTCGGCTCAAGCGGACCTGGGATCGGCTCGGCTCCTGCACTCTGTGCGCTGTGCTCTGCCAGGTCCCAGACCGCTGCGCTGGTCCTTCCTGCAGGGCTGCTGGGCTGTCCTCAGTGGGAGGTTAGCTTCTCTGTGTCGTTCTGTGGGTGCTGGGGCTCCAGAAGTTGTTTAGAGTCCCCTTTTACATAGTTTGGGGGAAATCTGGGGGCAGAGTGGCCTATAATTATTTTTTTATATCTTTTGGGCTAGAAGCCTGATATGATGTTCAATGACTCCATTAAAGTGATTGTGCTTTTTTGCAATCTTTTCAAAGTCTATTTACTTCTCCAATATCCAAATTCTGTATACATATAATTATATAGGTACTTGTTGTCTCCCCCATTCAAGTATAAGCTCCTTGCAGGTAAGGCTTGTTTCATTCATTGTATTTTTGTCCCCAGTGCCTAGCATAGAGTAGGGAACTTAATAAATCATTGCTGATTGATTGATTTGTTTCATGGAGTGTTCTGGGTATGGATGGATTGATAATTCTGGGTTCATTGCTCATCCTTTTTAATGTCATAAATGTTGTAATCTGATTTCTATGATCCTTTTTCATCCTTCATGAAAAAAAACATTGTGATTTTAAATATTGTTCCTTAGGGAATACTACAATTTTTCTGGTAGCTTTTTTTCCTTCATTATAGTCATGTTGGAATTTAACTATAATGTGTCTAGATATGTGAATCTTGAATAACTTCTTGTCAAATTCCTGGAGATTCCACTTATTTGTTTGCAACAGTTCTGGTAAATTGTTTTAAATATATCTTGAAATAGAATGTCTATATGCTTTGGTTTCAGTTTTTTATGATGTCCATTGTAATAGAATCAATATTTGCCTGGGCTCCTTCTAAAACAGGTTTGGACAATTTTTTTCCCTAAAAGACAATAAAGTTGGGATTTAATTGGTCCAGGGGGCAGAGGTGGGGTGAAGTAGGAAACTCAAACATTGCCTCTGTGGATGAAGCTTTCCAGTAGCCTTAATGTGATTTCCAGGTGATCTAAGACTATAAATGACCCAAGTCCATCAAGTCAGGATCATATGGACTCAATGGATGATCCAAGACCCTGCAAGCCTCTGTACTCTGTCCTGTTGCCCATACATATTTCCATGGGGATAAGTAACAGGGACGATGGGGTATAGCTACTTGAACTAAGTACTACTGTACCCTTGTGAAATAGCCTTTCTGGGTTAGGGCTAAATTGTTGCTCAGTCATTTTTCAGTCATGTCCAACTCTTCCTGACCTCATTTTGGGTCTTCTCAGCTGAGTTACTGGAGTGGTTTCCCGTGTCCTTCTCCAGCTTTTTTTGCAGATGAGAAACTGAGGCAAACAAGGTTAAGTGATTTGTCCAGGGTCTCACCGCTAGTATCTGAGGCCAGATTTGAACTCAATAAGATGAGTCTTCCTGACTCTAGACCCAGTACCCTATCCACTGCATCACCTATCTTCCCTAAGTACACCTTTTTTAAACTGTTCAGTAACATCCAAGTGCCTTGTTTCATCCCTCCATCAAACCTGAAGTAATGAAGTACCAGTCTGAGTAAGATCTACCACTAAACATACACTTTTGAAAAGGGACAGGGTCAAAGTAGATAATAGAACAAGTGCGGGGTGGGGTAGGATAGAGGGAAATATAGTCAGTCTTTCATAATATATCCACTATGGAAATGTTTTGAGTAGCTACACATGTTCAACCTATATTGAACTGCTTATCTTCCCAGTAAAGGTGAGTGATGAGAGAGGAAGGGAAAGAATCTGGAATTTAAAGTTTTAAAATCAAATGTTTAAAAAATATATTATTATTTTTATATGCAACTAGGAAATAAGATATACATGCACTGGGATATAGAGATCCATCTTGCCCTACTGGAAAGTTGGAGGGGGAATGGGGGTGAATATAGGAGAGAGCACATTGGGGAAGGGGGTATACAGTGGGATTGCTGTTTTGGGATGGTGGGTAGGGGAAAGACAGGGAAAAATTTGTAACTCAAACTCTTGTGGAAATAAATGATGTAAACTAAAAATAAACATAAAATTTAATTTTAAAAAAGAAAAAGAAAAAAGATCTAATGCTAAAATCAATTATCCTGAAATTGTTTCATGGTCATCTATTCTCTGGTCTAACACTTGGTTTTGCATGTTTTCCAATCATCTGGATAATTCAATGATATTTTGGGGGCTATATTTCCAGTTGCTTTACATTATATGCAATTCCAGTTTCTACTGTAGTAAGTCTGCTATTGGGTACCTCTGTGTTTTTTTTTTATTTGCTTTTGTATTCTCCATATTCATCATTTCCTTCATCATTTCCTCATATTCCTTAATGCTATCGTGATTTTTTAAAATTTTTTAAAATTGTTCTTATAATTTTTTGGCATTGCCAATTCTTGTCTAATTCCCTTTACTCTAATTTGTATCTATTTGAGGACAAGTATTAGTTTATTTCAGGTGGTTTATATTTCTATCTCTATTACTTCTGGCATGTGAGCTGCTCTGTCTGGTACTTCAGTTGCTCTCTTACTTTAAATTATATTGTCCATATTTGCTTTATTCATTTGGAAAAAATAATGGTTGGTTTCTCTGTTCTTGTGTGGTTTTGCATCTGTTTTTTTTCTTTAGTGTTTATCTTTGCTATTTTTGGTGGGGTTTGCAAGGAGACTGACTCTCTTCAATCCTCTCACTTTGACAGTCTTGCAATTGAATTTTTGAACTTAAGTTCTGAATCTCACATTAATTTTTATTTCACTTAATCTTGCTACTAAACCCAACATTATAGCCCAATAAAGTCTTTTTGGATACAGATTTTGGTTCTGTATTATCTTTCTGTTAGGTTCCTCTCAGCAGTTCTCCTTTCCCTCCCCTATCTTCCCTAAGGCAAGGATAAAGAAAAAATCTATGGTGGTCTGAAATTGAGAGTCTTACACAGTATACAAAGCCTGTCAGGCTGGGGAGCAAGGAAAGGGCACAGTTGGAATTTTTCCATTCAGGGAGGGAGGAGCCAAAAGCATTTATAATGGTTATACAAAAAGCCAGATTTAGTGGTCAGGGACATGAGGTGCTGAGATGAGAGACAGAAATAGAAGGCAGAGGCTACGTTAAAAGCAGGGCCCCATACCATGATCAACAGAGTCAGAGAAGGGAGGAAAGAAGCATGGTTTGAGTGTTGATTAAAGGTTCAAATACTGGAATATCAACAAAGACTGAAGTTCTACAAACTCTTTGCTATGCTCAAGTCTCCAATGAGCACACATATGTTTTTATAACTGTTCTCATGAGTTAACTTCTATTCAAAGTCTAAACCTTCCAGCTCCTCCTAAATCGGTTGGGAAGGTGGCAAACATTGACAGTTTCTCTGAGGAAATACCTGACTTTAACAGGTAGTGGACTCTGGCCTTCCATGTTTTCACAAATTTTAAAAGAATGGTATCTCTCTCTCACTTCGTTTAAGTCACTGATAAAACTGTTAATTAGGGCAGAACCAAGACAGAGTATGACATTAAAAAAGACACAACCTTTCAGGGCTTAAGTTTACTTATCTATAAAATGAGTGTGGAACTGGATGATCTTTAATGACCCTCCAACTCTAAATATGAATTTCTCACCCTGGGATAGATTTCACAGCATCCAAGGTTATGGTTCAAGGTATCTGGGAATTGTGATAGGAAAAAAATTGCTTCATTATTTTCACTAACCTCTAACTGGAATTTACATTTCCTCTGAGTACAATATAGACAACAAAAGGGAATATGAGAACCTTTGGTGTGAGGGCTACTAAGCCCTTTTCAGGGCTGATCATCTACCTTTTGTGTACACCTTCATCCAATTCTCACCTATAGCTCCAAGAAATTGTAGCAAGCCCAATGGCTTCACCCTGGTAAAAAACCATCTCAGCAGACAGGCTAAACTAGGTTGAGAGGAACTGACAAGTCTCAAACCCATCCATGGGTTAGGGGGATGTCTACACCAAGCAGGTGAATACTTCTCCCAGTGGAATGAGTGGATGATAACAATTTGTTCCAATGACAGTGAATATAGCTGAAACAGGGACTCTGGTGCTCTTAGAGCCTGCTCAAATATCTAAGACTCCAAGGTCATCCACTGCATCCTAGGCCATTACCAGTCATCCTGATTTTTTTCTTGCCACTGCACTTTGATGACTCTGGAAGAAAGAGTGAGGCTGACAACTTTGTACAAATCTGCCTCACTTAATCCAAGTCACACAAGATTCCAACATCACCTTGTGATGTCATTGGTCCTCTTCAGAGCAAAGAACAAACAACAAACAACAAACTGGTATTAGCAGTATGTGTGACTTTGTAATCAATTGAAATCACAGATATTTTTATATCACACTGGAGTTGTTGAAGATATTTCAAAATATCATTTATGCTTATTGCTTCCTTGAAAATATTGTGGTTTTTAAATATAGTTAGGTCACAGTCTTCCTTTCTTAGAAACTATACTTCAGTAAAACTTTTGTAATCCTATGCATTTTATGTCATGCATTTAAAAACGCTATTCTGAAAAGGGATCTAGAGGTTTCACCATGCTGCTGAAAGGGCCTCTGACTACTAAAGATTAAGAACTCCTGCTTTAAATCCTATGATTCAAGGAACAGAAGACTAGAGAATTCCTACCATGTTGACATTGACCCAACACTTTTGGGGCCATTCAAGCAACTATAAATCCACCTTACTGTATTGTCATCCAGTCTATATTTCTTCATCTTGTCCACAGGGTGTCATGGTAGACCTAGTCAAATGTCTTCTGAAAACCATATGTATAATGCAGAATTTCCATGACATATTAGCCTAGAAGAAACTTTGTTTAAAAAGGAAATAAGATTCATTTGTCATGATTAATGTGTTTAGTGAAGCCATGCTGGCTCCTAATAATACTGTCTTCTTACCTATTTAATAATACATTTTGCTGTATTATCAACAGCAAGGTTGTTGGCTTACAATTTTTAGAATTCACCTTTTCCAGACTTTTGAGAACTTGAACAACATTTGATCATCTCATTTCTTTCAGCACCTCTTCAATTTTCTAATTTCCTTAAAAGTGGCTGATTAAAGTTCATTGATCACACATGCATTTTTTTTTTTCAGTGTATTAGGATGCAGTTCATCTGGGTCTAGAGGCTTAAAGTCATAGAAACTTTGTAGTTTCTTGCTACCTTCCCATTTGTCTTAGGCTTCATATCCATCTGAAATCAGTTTGTTTTGTCTTTCTGGTATGAAGATCATTCAGCTTGATACAGAGGATGGAAACAAACCAGAAGATGAATACTTCTGTATCTTCTGTAAAGCTGTTAACATGATGCCATCATTCCAAGTTGTAATCTATTCCCTCATCTTTTTTTTTTTTTTTTTTTTGCTTTTTGGAGGAGGGAAGGCAGGGCAATTGGGGTTAAGTGACTTGTCCAAGGTCACACAGCTAGTAAGTGTGTCAAGTGTCTGGGGCCAGATTTGAACTCAGGTCCTCCTGACTCCAGGTCTGGTGCTCTATTCACTGAACTACCTAGTCACCTTTCCCTCATCTTTTTTTATGAACACACCTTTTAAAAGTCATCTTTATTGTTCTTACTGTTCTTCTCAATCCACAATGCATTCTAGACTTTTAGCCTTATGGTAATTATTTTTATAGGTCTGTCCCATACTGTTTTCCCTTGACTATGTGCCCTTCTTTCCATCTTTTGTATGTTTCCTTTTTTAATACATGCTCACTGCCCATAAAAATGAAGAGGTTACCCATAAAGAGGGTTAGGGTTGCTCTGGAGAACCCAAAATACTAACATGCTGGGTCCTGCTGAATGAATTCGACTCAAGTCTTCTCAGCCAAAGAAAAGTAAAGTTTATTAAAAAGTTCACTTGTATTGGACACAGAGTAAGTCTGTGCTAGGTCATTCTATGGTGCTCTCATACACATGGAGGGAAGATGGGATCTTATATACAGAAAGCTGTGGGAGGAATCTAGGGGTGGTCTAGAGGAGGAGTTTGGGGAGGTTCTTCAGGAGAAGTCAGATGAGGGCAATGAGTGATTAAGGATGGGAAGATGCTGGAGGCTACCTGGAGCCAACAGACAATGGGGGGCTAGGCCAGTTCAAGGGTGGATTGATATTTTGATAGGCTCAAGGGTGGGAAGTCTAGTAACAGAGATTTGGGCCCAGCCACAATGTAAGGCTTATGGCTCATGCAAATGCCTTATCCAAAGGGATGATTTAATCAGCATTCAAGGGGACTCCCATAGCCCATACCTCATCATACTTCCTCTTGAATAATCTTCCCTTTCATAGTTTCTGGCCAGGGATCATGCCTATTACTTCTCCAAACTTTTTGTAAAATGCCTTTTTAAAGTCATTTGTATGTCTGAATATGCCTCAACTTCCCTTCCGAAGCTATCAACAACTCAAAGATGACGTGGTCACTTTTTCCCAGGTTCCATCACTTCTACTTCACAAACCAGTTCCTCCTTGCTAGTAGGAATTAGGACCAGAATAGCAGTTCCGCTTGTTATTTCCTCTATACGCCAAGATGAAACTGTCAGCAAGGCAAGGCAAGGCAAAGCAAAGATTTATTGCCTGGTCTGTTTTTCATAAAACTCCCAGAATATGCCACATTGTTGAAATCCCCTATTATGACATTATTCATGTGGTTTTTATTTCATATTGTTGTATGCTTATAAATAGCTTATCTTTTGTCAATAGATCTTAACTATCCAGAATACATATTTTCTTTCTCTCTCCTTCTAAGTTATATATTCCTCAAATGGCTAAACTAGTAGCCATTACTACCAAATGTCTGACATATCCTGTCATCTGGTGAAAGTGAAATCTGAAAGCTAAGGTGACATGTTTAAAAGTGATCTTGTGTAAGAAGTTTCTCAAGTTTTTAAGCAACAATACGTGTTGCTAAGTATATCATATCCTCAGATCTTCAAGCAGTATGAAATAATTTACAGAGGAATAGACTTGAAGTCAGGAAGATCTGAATTCAAATTTTGCTTCAAACACTGGATATATGACCCTGGGCAAGTCACTTAACTTCTATGTATCTCAATTTCTTCATCTGAAAAATAAGTCAACTGGAGTCAATGACTTTTTAAGTGCCTTCAAACTCTGAATCTATGCTGCTGTTACTAGCTTCCCTTTAATTTCAAGATTTCTGTCAATGGCATCAATATTTTCCTAGTCTCCTGAAATAGAAATTTTGGAATTATCTTTACTGCATCCTACTTATTTAAAAAAAAAAAAAGCTTCAAAAACTTTGTTGTCCTCTTCTGTACTTACTACACTCTAATTTCTGAATATATCCTTCAGACTTTCCTTCCCCAAAGAGTCGATCATTTTTATCAAAGAATAAACAAGAAAATAGGAAAGGGGCAGTTCAGCAAAACTAACTAACATAATTAGGAAGCCTGGTAGTTTATGCAATATCACATACCTATTGTCCCCTACCACTTTGCAAAGTGTGTGTGTGGGAGGGGCATTTTCTCATTTCTTCTTTAGGGATAAATTTGGCCATTTTAATTACACAGCATTCAGGGTTTTGGTTTTTGTTTGGTTTTTGTTTTAGTTCTTTCCAGTTACATTGTGGTCATTTTGTAATTGATATAGATTTTCCTGGTTTTGCTTACTTTACTTCATCAGTCAATATAAATCTACTCTTGCTTCTCTGAATTCTTCATATTTGTAATTTCTTATGGTAAAGCAATATTCTATTATATTAATCTATCAGAATATGTTTTCCTTCTTAGAATCTATTTTTTTCTCTGTTCTTAGCTACCACAAAAGTGTTGCTTTAAGTATTTTGTTGTAAATGGCACCTTTTATTCTGACTTTGATTTCTTCAAAGAATATGCCTAGCAATAGTGTCTCTGAGTCAAAGGGTATGAACATTTGAGCTGAATTCTTAGCATAATTCCAAATTTTCTTCCAGAATGGTTAGACCAGCTCATTACACTACCAACACTATGTTGTCAGTCTCATCAATTGTTGTTTTTTCCCACTTGAAGGATACAACATAAAACCTCAGGAAATCTTGTCAACTATGGAATTCCTTCTCAAATAAATTTATGTTCTCACCTTCCTACTTTTTTCATTATTTCTTTGATTCTGAACAATTTGTTCCTCTAAATAAATTTTATTATTTTTTCTAGCTCTATAAAATATCCTGCCTTCCTCACATTCATTTGCTTATCATATCTAGTCAGTCATTAAGTCATATTGGCTCTTTCTTTTCATTGCCATGGCTACATTTGGGGACCTGAACCCTTCATTCCTCAGTTATTTAAGTCACTTAACTGGCTTCCCTGCTTCCAGTCTTTTCTGGCTTTGGGATTCCCTAGCCTTTCTTCAAGACTCAGGTCACATCTCATCTTCTATAAGAGACCTTTCCCACTATTCCCCAACACAGACAGACAGACAGACAGACAGACAGACACACACACACACACACACACACACACACACACACACAGAGTTAATGTCTTCCTTCTAAGATTGCCTTCCATTTGTATTGTATATATCTTGCATATACAAATTTCTTTGCATATTGTGCCTCCATTAAAATGTGAACTCCTTGAGAGCAGAAACAATATTTTTGCCTTTCTTTGTATCTCCAGCATTTAGCACATCACCTGGTAGGTTATTAGTCCTTAATAGATGCTTGTTGATCGACTGATATTATACACAGCTATCATTATCATCATCATCATCAATATTATCATTAGTCACAAATGAGTTGGACTAGATGATTTGGGAAGTTCCTTCCAATTCTGAGATATTATGATTATGTGATATTGTAAAACTGTAATAATAGAACCTGGGGAAAATCACTCAAAGTCACACAATTGCAGGATGAAAAGGGCTCTCAATGGCTATCTAGTCCTGAGAAAAAAAACTCCACCTACAACATACCCATCTTCATACCCTCTGATTGATCATTCACTCGTTATGATCAAGTTATACCTCCTTTGGGCATCAGTCCACAGTGTCTTCCCCTACCCTATGCCACAACCCTCATTTTGGATACCATTATTCTATGAAGATTTCTTTTGAATCCTGACACTTTTAACTATCCTCATACTGAGAAAAGTCTCATGAGTTATAATTATCATTTTTCCATGTAGGAATATAAAGAGTTCAACTTTAATAAGTTCCTTATGATTTCTTTTTCCTGTTTACCTTCTCATGCTTCTCTTGCCTCTTATGTCTGAAGGTCCAAATTTTCTGTTCAGCTCTGGTTTTATCATCAAGAGTACTTGAAAGTCCTCGTTTTGTTGAATGACCATATTTTCCCTTGAAGCATTATAATCAGTTTTGCTGGGTAAGTGATTCTTTGTTTTCATCCTAGCTTTTCTGACCTCTGGAATATCATATTCCAAGCCCTTCAATCCCTTAATGTAGAAGCTGACACCTTCATCCAATGTATTATTAAGCCCTCCCAGCTTTATACCATCTGTAAATCTGATAAATATACTATCCTCTATCCTTTTATCCAACTCGTTGATTTAAAACATGTAAATAGCACAGGGCCAAGTACAGATTTCTGGGACACTTCATTGGAGATAGCCTTCCATGTTGAAACTATTTACATTCCTACATGGAAAAATTATAATTGTAACTCACATGACTTTTCTCAGTATGAGGATAGTTGAAGGGAATATATAAGTGTATATGGGGGAGTATGTGTATATAAATATATATGTGAATGTGGGCATATGTATGTTCATGTATACGTAGATAGAGGGCACAGGATGAGTCAAATATGAAGGGATGATATCTAAAAAATAAAATTAAGAGGTGAGAGTGGAATTTATTGGGAGAAGGAGAAAGGGAGATAGATTAGGGTAAATTATCTCATATAAAAGAGGCAAGAGGGGGCGGAGTCAAGATGGCGGAGTAGAAACAGCACATCCAATACACTCTGCCCCCAGATTCCCCCCAAACTATGTAAAAGGGGACTCTGAACAACTTCTGGAGCCCCAGCACCCACAGAACGACACAGAGAAGCTAACCTCCCGCTGAGGACAGCCCAGCAGCCCTGCAGGAAGGACCAGTGCAGCGGTTTGGGACCTGGCAGAGCACAGCGCACAGAGTGCAGGAGCCGAGCCGATCCCAGGTCCACTTGAGCTGAGGTTTTAGCCCCAGGGCGGCAGGGCCAGCAGCTGGCTGGAGGAACCCCAGAACACCAGGAACTGTGGCGACTCCAGAATTTTCAACATAGACATGCCTAGGACAAAGTAAGAGGTTAGTGTCCTATGGACTTTGGGTCCGGTATTTAGGGAATGTGTCAGCTCCCTCCCCTGGGGGCTAGAAGCCTCTGAGGAGACACGCCATTTTGTAGTTTTCAAAGGCAGCTCCAGCTCCCAGCCTGCAATTTATTGTAGGGAGATCCAGCAATCAGTCTTGGGGGGTAATCGCTCTTGCTTTAACCTCCCTGGATCTGGATTGAGATCTAGGGTGAAAGTCGTGGGTGGGTTTACAGCTTGCCAGAAACGGAAGTTGCCCCCCACACGTTCGGGATGAAAATTCCTCTATCTGGCCCTAAAGCCATAGTGTGGCAACAAGCCCAAAAGTCAGGTAATCAAGTGGCAACATGCCAAGGCAAAGGAAACAGAAAGATGCAACCCTAGACTCCTATTTTGGGGGCATAGAGTGGGAAAAGGACTGTGAGGTCAGAAGTCCTGCTCCAAAAGCCCCAGGGGAAATCATGAGCGGGTTGCAGGCCATAGAGGACCTTAAGAAGGACTTTAAAAATCAAATAAGAGAAGTGGAGGAAAAATTGGAAAGAGAAATGAGAAGGATGCAGGAAAAGTATGAAATGAGGGTCAACAGCCTGACTGAGGAAAACAACACCTTAAAAAATAGACTAACTCAAATGGCAAAGGAGGCCCAAAAGGGCAATGAGGAGAAGAATGCCTTAAAAAGTCGAATTTGCCAGATGGAAAAAGAATCTCAAAAGTTCACTGAGGAGATTCATTCCTTCAGAGTTAGACTGGAGCAAATGAAAGCTAATGACTTTATGAGAAATCAAGATGCTGTTAAGCAGATCCAAACAAATGAAAGATTAGAAGGCAATGTGAAATATCTCATGGGAAAAACCACTGACCTGGAAAATGGATCCAGGAGAGACAATTTAAAAATTATTGGACTACCTGAAAGCCATGATCAAAGAAAGAACCTAGAAATCACCCTTCAAGAAATTCTCAAGGAAAACTGCCCTAATGTTTTAGATCCAGAGGGCAAAATAGAGGTTGAAAGAATCCACTGATCTCCTCCTGAAAAAGATCCCAAAAGGAAAACTCCCAGGAATATTATAGCCAGGTTCCAGAATCCCCAGATCAAGGAGAAAATACTACAGGTAGCCAGGAAGAAACAATTTCAATATTGTGGAAACACAATCAGAATAACCCAGGACCTGGCAGCTTCTACACTGAGGGATCAAAGGGCATGGAATATGATATTCCAGAGGGCAAAGGATCTGGGATTAAAACCAAGAATCACCTACCCAGCAAAACTGAGTATCTTCTTTCAGGGGAAAATATGGTCATTCAGTGGAATAGAGGACTTTCATGCATTCTTGAGGAAAAAACCAGAATTGAATAGAAAATTTGACATCCAGACACAAGAAGTAAGAGATGCCTGAGAAGGTAATCAGGGAAAAGAAATCAAAAGGAACTTATCAAAGTTGAACTATTTACATTCCTATATGGAAAAGCAATAACTGTGACTGATGATATCTTTCTCACTATGAAAATAATGGAAGAAGGGGTGTGGTCATATGAATACATATGTGAATGTGTGTGTATATGGTTACAGTTATATATGGATAGAGGGCATAGGTTGAATTTGTTGGGAAGGGAGAATACTCAAGGGATGAAAGTATGAGGTGAGAGAGGAAAGTGGCAAGAGGAGATGGGGAGAGACAGGGTAGGGTAAACTATCCCATGTAGAAGAAGCAAGGGGAAGTGGTTGCAAAGGAGGGGGAGAATAAGGAAGGCTAAAAAGGCAAAACCACATTCACATTGAATTTGGTTCAGGGAGAAAATGACATACATACTAAATGGGATATCTCAACCTGCAGCAGGATAGGGGGAAGGGGGATGAGAGGAGGGATGATGGATGGGAGGGCATCCTTGGGGGGAGGGGAGGTTGGAAGTACCCACTATAGAAGAGGGACAGGATCATGTAGGGAATGGACCAGGTGGGGGGTGGGATGAGTGGGAGGGAATTATAAGCAGCCTTGTACAATATATCTACTATGATAATGTTTTGCATAGCTAGACATGTACAGCATATACTGAATTACTTATCTCCCCAGAGGGAATGGGTGACAAGGGAGGAAGGAAATGGATCTGAAATTCGAGGTCTTAACATTAAATGTTTCAAATATATATAAATACTATTATTAATACTCTTTTGCTTGTAATAGGGAGATAAGATGTGCAGGCATTGGGGCACAAAGACTCACCTTCCTCTAATGGAAAAGTCGATGGGGGTATGGGAGAAGGTATGGGAGAGAGTAGATTGAAGGAATCGATATCTTGTGGGACTACTATTCTGGGAGGTTGGGTAGGGGAATAATGGGGGGAAAATGATTGTAACTCAAAATATGGTGGAAATGAATGATGTAAAACAGAAGTTAATAAAGCATTTGTTTAAAAAAATATAAAAGAGGCAAGAGTAAACTGTTAAAATGGAGGGGAAGATCAGGAAGGTGAAAGAAAATGGGATAACTTGATTCTCATTAAATTTGGCCTAAGGAGGGAATAACATACACACTCAATTAGGTATCTTAATCTAAAGGAAAATGGGGGGGGGGTAGGGGATAAGAGGGGGATAATAGAAGGGAAGGCAGGTTTGGAGAGAGGGTAGTTAGAAGCAACATTTTTGAAAAGGGATAGGGTCAAAGGAGAAAATAGAATAAGTGGGGTCAGGATAGGAGGGAGGGAAATATAGTTAGTCTTTCACAATATAACTACTATGTAAATTATTTGTGTAACTACACATGTATAACCTATATTGAACTGCTTATGTTCCCAGTGAGGGTGGGTGAGGAAGGAAGTAGGGGAAAAATCTGGAACTCAAAGTTTTTAAAACAAATGTTAAAATATCTGTTTTTTACATGCAATTGGGAAATAAGATATACAGGTTCTGGGATATAGAAACCCATCTTGCCCTACTAGAAAGTTGGGGGAAGGTGAGGGAGGATATAAGAGAGAGCAGTTTGAGGGAAGGGGTATTCAGTAGGATTGCTAATTTGGGGTGGGGTAGGGGAAAGACAGGGAGAAAAAATATAACTCAAAATCTTGTGGAAATGAATGTTGTAAACTAAAAATTAATTAATTTTTTAAAAAAAGAATAGCATGAAAGACCTTATCAAATATTTTACTAAAATATGTAAACTATATCTAAGGCATCCCCTGAATTTACCAGCTTAATAACTGGGTTTTTAAAGTAAATAATGTTAGTCTTGAATGACCTTTTTTAAATAAAACTGCTCTGGTTCTTTGTGATCACTGCCTCTTTTTCTAAATGTTTGCCAACCATCCCTTTGTTAATACCTTCTAGGACTTTGCCACCAGTCTAAGACAAGCTCACCTCCCCATGGCATAAAAACTATATTTTATTTTCTTTTTAAAACACAGTGGTTGGGGTGGCTAGGTGGCAAAGTGAGTACAGCCCTGGCCCTGGAGTCAGAAGGACCTGAGTTCAGATCCGGCCTCAGACACTTAATGCACACACAAACAAAAACCTAGCTGTGTGACCTTGGGCAAGTTACTTAACCCCAATTGCCCTCCAAAAAAACAAAAAAAAAAATCACAGTGGTACCTTCATCAGTCCTCCAGTCTTACTTTTCACAATCTTTCAGAAGAAATCAGTGATTGTATCTTAGGAATCACACGCAAAACCGAGCATAATATTTCAGGCAAGGAGATGGTCATTTAATGAAATAAGGGACTTCCAGATTTCCCTGATGAAAAAGCCAGGGCTCAATGGAAAATTTGATCTCCAATTACAAGACTCAAGAAAGACATAAAAAGGTAAACAAGGGAAACACAGACTCACAAATACATACATGCACACACCTACACTCACACACACATGCTCATTACTTGGGATGCAACTAGAGCAAAATGCTCACATCCCTATATGTGGAGCTGATAACTGTCAATACCGAAATTTTTATGATTATCATGACCTTCAAAAGGGTTATACTTAGATAGAGGGTGTGGGTATGAATGCACTAACCTGAAGACTTAAAAAAAAACTATTAAAGGGATCAAAGGGACTGTAATGGGAAAAAGGAAAGGATGAGATAGGAAAAGGTAAAATATGCCATCTGAAGAGGCATCAAAACACACTATAGAAGAGGGGAAAGAAAGAGGGAGAGGAACATCATTTAAACACTATTCTCACTGGTTCTGGTTCAAAGAGGGATCAACTTAATCAGTGAAGTTTAAGATTCTAATGTGAATAGACACATAAATTCATTAAATAGAGGAAAAGGAGGGAGGGAGAGGAGCACTGTTTGAAATTTACTCTCATTGGTTTGGAGTCAAACAGGGAGTAACTTACTCTGATAAGTATAAAAATTTATTGTGTCCTATAGGTAGTGGAAGGGTAAGGGGAGGGGTTGAAAAGGAGGAGACTAAAGGGGGGGATTAGAGGGGAGGGAAATAGTAGTAAGGGGAGAGGGTAGGGTAAGAAGGGGGGTCACCAGGTGGGAACACTGAGGGAGCGGGCAGGCAAAAGGGAAAACTTCAAGGAGGGAAGGGAGAAGGAAGAAACAAAGACATAAACAGGGGAGGGAATAGGATGGAGGGGAAGAGACAGATAGTCATTATTACTGTGAATGTGAATGGGATGAACTCTCCCATAAAACAGAGGTGGATAGCAGAATGGATTAAAAACCATAATCCTACAATATGCTGTCTACAAGAAACACATTTGAAACAAAGGGATACCCACAGGGTAAAGGAAAAAGCTTGGAGTAGAATTTATTATGCCTCAGCTAAAGTAAAAAAAGCAGGGGTAGCAATACTTATCTCAGATAAAGCAAAAGCAAAAATAGATCTAATTAAAAGAGATAAGGAAGGAAACTATATCCTGCTAAAAGGCACCATCGAGAATGAAGCAATATCATTACTTAACATATATGCACCAAGTGGTATAGCATCCAAATTCCTAGAGGAGAAGTTAAAGGAATTAGAGGAAGAAATAGAGCAAAACTATACTAGTGGGGGACCTTAATCTCCCCCTTTCTGAACTTGATAAATCTAACCTCAAAATAAACAAGAAAGAAGTTAAGGAGGTGAATAGAATCTTAGAGAGACTAGATATGATAAATCTCTGGAGAAAGCTGAATGGGGATAAAAAGGAATTTACATTCTTCTCAGCATTGCATGCTACAAACTCAAAAATAGACCATGTACTAGGGCATAAAAACCTCACAATCCAGTGCAGAAAGGCAGAAATATTAAATGCATCATTCTCAGATCATGATGCAATAAAAATTATATGCAATAAAGGGCCATGGAAAGATAGACCAAAAATTAATTGGCAATTAAACAATTTAATCCTAAAGAATGGATGGGTCAAACAAGAAATTATAGAAACAATCAATAATTTCATTCAAGAGAATGATAATAATAAGACAACATACCAAAATATGTGGGACACACTAAAGGCAGTACTTTGGGGAAGTTTTATATCCCTGAGTGCATACTTGATTAAAGGAGAGAGACGGGAGGTCAATGAATTGGACATGCAATTGAAAAAGCTAGAAAAAGAACAAGTTGAAAATCCCCAATTCAGTACTAAATTAGAAATATTGAAAATCAAAGGAGAGATTAATAAAATTGAAATTAAGAAAACTATTGAATTAATAAATAAAACTAAGAGCTGGTTTTATGAAAAAATCATAAAATTGATAGACCCTTAGTCAATATTATAAAAAAAGAAGAAAACCAAATTATGAGTATCAAAAATAAAAAGGGTGACTCTACCTCCAGTGAAGAGGAAATCAAAAAAATAATGAGGAATTATTTTCCCAATTGTATGCACACAAATATGACAATCTTAGTGAAATGGATGAATATTTACAAAATTACAAGTTGCCCAGATTAAATGAAGAGGAAGTGAATTACCTAAATAACCCCATCTCAGAAAAAGAAATCAAACAAGCCATCAATGAACTCCCTAGGAAAAAATCTCCAGGGCCAGATGGGTTTACTAGTGAATTCTATCAAACATTTAAAGAACAATTGACTCCAATACTCTACAAACTATTTGGGAAAATTAGTGAAGAAGGAGTCCTACAAATTCTTTCTATGACATAAATACAGTACTGATTCCTAAATCAGGAAGACATAAAACAGAGAAAGAAAATTATAGACCAATTTCCATCATGAATTTAGATGCAAAATTTTTAAATAAAATATTAGCCAAAAGACTCCAGCAACTTATCACAAAAATAATACACTTTGATCAGGGAAGATTCATTCCAGGAATGCAAGGATGGTTTAATATTAGGAAAACCATCAGTATAATTGAGCATATCAACAATAAAATTAGCAGAAACCACATGATTATCTCAATAGATGCAGAAAAGGCCTTTGACAAAGTACAACATCCATTCCTACTACAAACACTAGAAAGTATAGGAATAAATGGAGCCTTCCTTAAAATAGTTGATAGCATCTATTTAAAACCATCAGTAAGTTTTATATGCAATGGGGATAAACAAGAAGCTTTTCCAATAAGATCAGGAGTGAAACAAGGGTGTCCACTATCACCCCTCTTATTCAATCTGGTACTAGAAACATTAGCAGTAGCAATTAGAGAAGAAAAAGAAATCAAAGGAATCAAATTAGGCAAAGAAGAGACCAAGCTATCTCTCTTTGCAGATGATATGATGATATACTTAGAGAATCCCAGAGAATCAAGTAAAAAACTACTTGAGACAATAAATATATTTGGCAAAGTTGCAGGATATAAAATAAACCCACATAAATCCTCGGCATTCCCCTACATCTCTAATGAAACTCAACAGCAAGAGATAGAAAGAGAAATCCCATTTAAAGTCACTGTAGACATTATAAAATATTTGGGAATCTACCTGCCAAAACAAACCCAGAATCTATATGATCACAACTACAAAACACTTCTCACACAAATAAAATCAGATCTAAATAATTGGGAAAATCTTAATTGCTCGTGGCTGGGTCGAGCTAATATAATAAAAATGACAATTTTACCCAAACTAAACTATATATTTAATGCAATACCAATCAATTTACCAAAAAATTACTTTTTAGAGTTAGACAAAATAATAACAAAATTTATTTGGAAAAACAAACGGTATAGAATATCAAGGGAATTAATGAAAAGAAATGCTAGGGAAGGTGGACTAGCTATGCCAGATCTTAATCTGTATTATACAGCAGCAGTCATCAAAACTGCTTGGTACTGGCAGAGGTGTAGAGTAGTGGATCAATGGAATAGATTATGTGCAGGAGACCCAGCAGTTAATGAATATAGTAATCTATTGTTCAATAAACCCAAAGACCCCAGTTTTTGGGATAAGAATGCACTATTTGACAAAAACTGCTGGGAAAACCGGAATACAGTATGGCAGAAACTGGGCATAGATCATTATCTAACACCATATACCAAAATCAAGTCTAAATGGGTGCATGATCTAGGTATAAGTTGATACTGTAAGCAATCTGGGAAAGCAAGGAATAGTTTACCTGACAGATTTGTGGAGAGGGGAAGACATTAGGACCAAACAAGAATTAGAGAGCATTATAAAATGCAAAATGGATAATTTTGATTACATTAAATTGAAAAGCTTCTGTACAAACAAAGCCAATGTAACCAAGATCAAGAGGGAGGTGGGAAATTGGGAAAGAATTTTTACAACTTATGTCTCTGATAAAGGACTCATTTCTAAAATGTACAGAGAATTAAGTCAAATCTATATGAATACAAATCATTCCCCAATTGATAAATGGTCAAAGGATATGAACAGGCAGTTTTCAGAGAAAGAAATTAAAGATATCTGTAAGCATATGAAGAAATGCTCTAAATCACTATTGATTAGAGAAATGCAAATCAAAACAACTCTGAGATAGCACATTTCTCCAGTCAGATTGGCTAAGATGACAAAACAAGAAAGTGACAAATGTTGGAGAGGATGTGGGCAAATTGGAACACTAATGCATTGCTGGTGGAGTTGTGAACTTATCCAACCATTCTGGAGAGCAATCTGGAAGTATGCCCAAAGGGCTATAAATAATTTCATACCCTTTGACCCAGCAATACCACTTCTAGGGTTATATCCCAAAGAGATCATAGAAATGGGAGGAAGACCCAAATGTACCAAAATATTTATAGCAGCTCTTTTCATGGTTGCAAAGAATTGGAAACTGAAGGGGTGCCCATCAATTGGGGAATGGCTAAACAAGCTGTGGTATATGAATGTAATGGAATATGATTGTGCTATAAGAACCAAGGAGGAGACAGATTTCATATTTACCTGGAGAGGCTTACACAAACTGATGCTGAGCGAGAAGAGTAGAATCAGAATAAATTTGCATACAATCACAGACACTTCATATGTGTGATGACCAACTATGACAGACTGGGCTCTTCTCAGGAATGCAGTGATATAAGTCAATCCCAAAAGACTCATGAAAGAGAGAAATTCGACATCCAGAGATATAACTAGCAAGAACTGAGCTTGAATCCTGATGGAAGCAAACTAATTGATTTTTTCTTTTCATTGTTTGGTTTTATTTCTTCGTCACCATTTTTCATCCCACCTAGTACAATACGCCTTTGTAACTGGACTAATGTCTAATACGAATGTATTTGCAAATCCTATACTGGACTATATGCTGTCGTGGGGGGGTGGCGGGAGGGAAGTAAAGGAAATTTGAAAATCAAGGAACTATGGAATTGAATCTTGTTAACTGAAACGAAACTAATAAATTAATAAAAAAAAAAGAGACAGCCAGTGCAAAGTTAGGGGTGAGTGAAAAATAATGAAATATAATGTCATTCTACAGATTCCAACTTTTAAATATTCATTTATTGAATATTTACTGATTTATTGAATATTGAATATTTACTGATCACATACTATATACATTATTGACTACTAAGCTAGAGTGTAGGAAAGATACAAATGTATATCACATGTCCCTTAAAGAGAAAAATAAAATTTTCTTAGCTGATGAAAAAAAAAAGTTTTCTATTTCAGTTCATCAGTTGAATTCAACAGACTTTGACTAAACACCAATTGCAAGCATAACCAAGCTTTCACTCCAGCCTGGGATCCCATTTTACCTGCTGTTGAATATGCAAAAGGTAGATTGGTGGAGAGAATGCTGACTTGCATTAGGGTGGAAATGGTGCCAGAGCTACTTTTGGGGGAGGCATACTACAAAGGGAAGCAATCTTGTGGGAGGTTCTAGGTGTTCTTCAGAAGAGAAAGACTTTGGAAGCTTCAGCCACATAGGGAAACCAATTCCTCAACAGATTTCCAGTTTGTTTCCCTAGAGACTTCAGAGAGAGAATTCCCCCTTCTAGGGAAATGAGATGCGTGAGATGAAATCTCCCTCTCAGTTCAAGTTGAGATTTTTATTTCACTCCCATCAAAAGGGCTCATTCACTCTCATTCACTCTTTGGTGCGCTCTAACCTGTAGAACTTCTCCAATACCATTATTCTTTGCTTAGATAAAAAGTTTTACTCATTATTTGAGATGGTCTTTTGTGTAGCCAGCATTTGGTGGGAAGGAGCCAAGCCAGCAAGTGTAACAAGCTGTGGGCTAGGGACCAAGAGAGTGGCTTTTTGTTCTACAGCTGACTGGCAATATCCCTGGATCACAGATATTTGAATGGGGATGGGAGAAGATCAGTCAGTCAGTTCAGTTGTTTTTCAGTTACATTCCATTTTTTCAATCTCATTTGGGCAAAGATACTGGAGTGGTTTGCCATATCCTTCTCCAGATTACTTTATAGATGAGGAAACTGAGGAAAACATGGTTAGGTGACTTTCCCAGGGTCATACAGGTAATAAGTGTCTGAGGCCAGATTTGAACTAATGAAGATGAGTCTTCCTGATTCCAAACCCAGTGTTCTCTCCACTACACCACAATCTTAGTCAGATACTCAACTTGGACATAGGCAATAAAAATACCAAATACCTAGCCAATGTGCTTCTCTAGATTCCCTCAAGATGGAAACTGCAGTCTCCCTTGGAGAAGGGTTTACCAGATTCCAGAGATACTGATTCGTGCCACTCCTGTGCTATATATCTATACATTTAGACACCCCATGCAGACATATTTTACAGGGACACACATACAATATCATGTTGCTGCAATTTTATAAATTCTCTTCTTTTATTTTTTTCTTTAGTTGCCTAGTAAAGTAGCCTTCCATATGCTACATTATGTTCTCAAAGTAGAATACAAAATTACTATACCAGATTACAAATTCCTTGGAAATAGGAATTGTTTCTAATACATCTTTGTATTGCTCATACACCCAAACACAATATCTTACATATAATAGACACTCGATATAAATATGAAAGAATTGAATTCTATAACATCTCCTGGCATGGGGATGGGAAGCAGGAAGTAACCATTTCCCAATGAATTGAGGTAACTAGCTAAAATTATGGTAGCCTTTCCCTTATGCTGTATTGCTCACAGTGGTATACTAGTTAACACAACAGTATGTGGTACACAGAACAACACAGTTGCCCACAGTGGAAAGAATACTAGGTCTGGAGTCACAAAGCCTGGGCTCAAATCCCATGTTTGATGCTTACTAGCTGTCCTTGAGCAAGTCTCTTTACCCACTTAAGCCTCGTTTTCCTTATCTTTAAAATGTTAGGGTTGGATAAGATGGTCTCTGACTCCTTCTGTCTTTAATAATAAAATATATAATGAACAGTATTTATTGTTCCTGCATTCTAACTTGACAACTTCTCCATTTAGAATTAAAACATTCCAAGTGGCAAAGCCCAGAGATTCTGCAAGAGATTAACATGTGTTGATGAGCCACCTGTATCACCAAGATTTACAAAATGAGCAGCAATAAACAAAAGGATAATAAAGGGGATAGAATTTTTTTTTTCAAAAAACAAAACAACAATGGAAGCTATTTGAATTTTAGGTATTTCATCAATAGGATTCAATAAATTAAACCAACTTTAATATAAAGTGTTTACTTTAAATCAAAGGATTCTAAACAAACACAATTCTAAAGGATTTTCTTTTTGAGGGACTATTTGTATTTCAAAAGAAAATTTCAGCCATTCTTGTGCAGGCCAGGAGGAAGGACACTTGTTTCCCTGTGACCTCTGCAAAACTAACTCTGAGAGAGTCAGAGGAGACCATTTCCCAATCTGTAGATGTGTCTCATGTGGCCAAGTCATGAGATCATAGAATCATAGGCTGAGAGCAGGAACAGACCTCAGAAGTTATCGTGGCCAATTCCCTTGCTTCACAGATGAAGAAACTGCTCCCTGGGGAGTTTTGGTGACTTGTCCAAGTAGTAATGGTCCAACTCAGCCCTATTATCTGAGACTGAAACTGAGCCCAGGTCTTCCCAACTCTAGCAACAATGCACCATCAATCAAAGCTATGGACCCCATAAAACACTAGGCTAGGTTTTGTTAATGAAGGGTATTCCTTCATGACCTGTGTATGCTAGCTATTATTACAGTAGTAATGTTTTGCAGTAATAAGGTTTTTCTGGGCAAAAGGAAAACCCTATGGTTTTCATCTAGAGATCATTTGCTCCCCAGAGACTCTTGCTGGCTGGTAGCAGAGGCTGAAGAAGCACACTGACAAGAGCCCTGGAGGAGTCCTTAGGAATCATGGAGGGTACTGGGGCAAGGGACTGGCATGCTGCTGCAGATTTCACCACCTAGCAGAACTCCAAAGGTGGGACCAATCAAACTGGCATTGTCCTCCCCAGCCTATAGAGTGACTAAGGACTGGAGCAGAGGTAGCAGCACCTGGCATTGCTGCCCTGAAGAGCAGGGCAGAGGAGAGGTTTTCAACCCTCTTGAAATACAGAGTCCTATGGGAACAAAATGTCTTGGATTTTCTTTGGGGTTCAGTAGAGTGTGGCTGGTCATAATCCCAAAGCCCCTGAATTAGGAGAGCACCCAGGAAATCTCTTCATTGCCCACCCTGCTGCATTCCTTTGGTCTTCATCATGCCCTCCTGGAACCTCCTCACACTGCAAGACTATATCATCTCTGGACCTCCCACCTCTCGAGTACGCCCTAACTTCCCAGGACCTCTCCTTTCCTAAGACTAGAAAGGGTAGAGGGTGAGAAGTGGAAAGTTCCTCCTTTTCAGCTTATTTTGATATCTTCCTCCTTTAAATTGTGAATTCCCTGATGGCAGAGACTGTCCTTTGCCTTTCTTTGTGTCCAGCATTTAGCACAGGGACTTTCACACCTTTGGCACTCAATAAATGTTTATTGACCTCCCAGCTGGCTGAATAAATAACATCTAGGTAGTACTTTACTGATTTGCAAAGTGTTTTACATGTGTGTTATGTCATTTGATTCTCATAACAACCCCAGTGAGATGGGTGCTATTTTTTATTCTCGTTTTACAGATGGGGAAACTGAGGCTGATAGAGGTAAAGTGGCTTGCTCAGTTAATGTAACTAGAAAGAATGTCAAGTCAGGATTTGAACTCAGGTCTTCCTGACTTCACAGAGGTCTATCCACTACTAAATAACCTATAAGCTGGCCAAAAACTGGTCCACCTCTTGTTGTAGCACCTGAAAGAAATAACTTCACTTCTGTTCTGAAGCCTGCAGCATCCTTTCTTGGTCAGGAGCAAAGGAAAGAGGATTCAGAGCTAAAAGGGACCTAAAAGATCATTCAGTTCTACCACCTTACGTATAGGTAAGGTCTCAGGGGCCAAGTGCCCACCCGGGATTCGAAATCTTTCCAGTGTGATACCACAGAGGTAGAAAATGGGAGGGAAAGAGAAGGGGGCGGGGTTGAAAGAAGACTGGTAGAAGCATCTGATGCATTTTTGACTGGTTTGATGCTCCCCGCTCAAGCCCCAGGCAACTTTGCGTGTTCAGATATTTGCTCCCCAAGGACTTGAGCCAGCTAGTGGCTGGTGTTAGCGGACAGAGGGGATTGTGAAGGGGTGCCCAGGAAGAGTGGGGTGGAGACAGAGTGGAGCTGGGGCAAGGAACTGGGATGCTGCCACAGACTTCCCCACCTGGCAGAGCTCCAGAGGTGGGACGAATTGGCATTCGCGTCTGCTGCCTGCTGGGCAACTCTAAGGACTGGGGCAGAGGTAACAGCACCTGGCTTTGCTGCCATGGAAAGGGGTGCAGGAGGAGGGCTCTAGTGGCCTGAGATCTCTTCGTAAGTATAGCTAAAGGAAAAGGAGGGACGGGGCTGAAAGTTTGGGACAACTGCGGAGCTCCTTTTTCTGAACACAGGGAGGGAATGCTGCCCACAGCTGTTTTGGAGTGTTGCAGATGGGAGCTTTAAAAAAAAAAATGGTCCTGTTCTCTAGGTTTCCTGGCTTGCAGGATATGCTGTCTTTTGTTCCCTGGAGCGGGAAGCCAGGGGTTTGGGAACAATGTCCCATGGAAAAGATTAGGAAGCAGTTTCTGTTATACTTCCACCTGCCCCTTTCCTCTTCCTCGGTGCTGGTAAAGCTGGCTCTGGACACAATATCGGATTAGGAAGTCTTTCCTTTCCACCTTGTCTTGTATCCCTTAGGTAGTTCAGGAAAAAAATTAATCCTTAAATAGAGCCACATGGAGAGAGAAAAGTTTTTTGTCCATTTGTGAAGACCTCTCCTTGTCTCTGAAACACATTGTATTTGTGTGTGTGTGTGTGTGTGTGTGTGTATGTATTCTCATATCCCTCCATACTCCTTGTGTGGATTGGAGGGTGACAGAATATATATGTAGATAGATATATCATGTGTAGATATACATATATAGAATGCATATGTAGACATACATATATGTGTATATATGTATATGTCTATAATTATATATAGAAATAGGTATAATTTTTCCTTGCGATGCACTTTCCTATCAGTCTTCAACTACATCTAACTGTGAAGCCTGCAGTATATATGAGCCTAGGAATACAGTATTCAAAATTCAGGGTCTGTCTTCAGGCTGATCTTCAAGCCAAACCAGAATCAAGAAATAGACCCCCTTCCCCAAAACCCCTAACTAACAACAAATGGTGGTGATGGTCAGGAATGTTTCAAAGGCACTGATCTGTATAACAGCTATTTTATTGAGTCTAGTTGTCTGCCACTTCTACTCCACGAAGCAATTTGCTGTAAATTGAATGGCAAGGTAGGTTCCAAGTTTTACAGTTTTGTTTTGGTTTGGATGTTGACTGGACCTGTGATTTCACTTATGCTGGGATCTATAATTGGGGATGTTTTTCTACTAGTGCACTGAAACCCACTGAGTCTTAGATAATTGCCCCAAGCACTGACAGTTAAATAACTTGCCCAAGGTCACACAGTTAGTATATAAAAGAGGCACATCTGAACACAGGACTTCCTGATTTCCAGGCCAGCTCTCTTTCCACTGTGGCCCAGGCTGGTTTTGATGTTGTATCCCTCTTTTAGGTCTGAGGAATGAGATTCCCTTCATGACCTAGGGTCTTCTGAATGACTTTCCAGTCTTCTTACACCTTTTACGACTACCTCCCTCCATGTACTTTTCAATCCTAAGATACTATCCTTTCTGTTCCATGAACAAGACATTCCGTCTCTTGGATCTCAGCATTTTCTCTGGCCATTCCCCATTCCTGGGATGCTCTCCCTTCTCACCCCTGACTTCTGGCTTCCCAGGTTTCCTTTAAATTCCAGCTAAAATCCTACTTTCTATAGGAAACATTTCCTAATACCTCTTAATTCCAGTCCCTGTCTTTTGTTCATTACTTCCTATTTGCCCTGTAAAAAGCTTGTTTGTATATACTTGTTTGCTTGTTGTCTCTCCCATTTGATTGTGAGCTCCTTAAGGGCAGGGACTGTCTTTTGCCTTTCTTTGTATCCCCGGCACTTAACACAGCACCTGGAGTATCGTAGGCATTTCATAAATGCTTATTGACTGACTATTGTCTGGTTAAGTTGACATGATATACTCATGGGGAACATAAGACTGACATCTGGAAGGGATCTTTAAAGATGATCTAGTAATAAGGTCATGGATGTAGATCTAGAAGACACTTTAGACATCATGAGGCCTGAGACATCAGCTGACTTGCCCAAGGTCAGACAAAAAAAAATAAGTAATGATGCTGGGACTGGAACCCAAGACCCTCTGATTCCAACTCTGGTGCCCAGATTATGAATTATAAATCAAGTGCATGGTCAAAGTCAATAAAAAAGTGCTTGTTTATTATTTACTCTGTGCTAGGTACTTTGTTCAGTACAAAGAAGGGTACAAACAGTCCCTACCTTCAAAGAGCTCACATTCTAATGGGGGAAACAACTAGGTCCATACCAGATATATACAGAGGAGAAGGGGAACAATCTTAGAGGTAGAGGCATTAGCAGCTGGGGTGGGGGACTGAGAAAGGTTTCCCACAGATGCTGGAATTTGATCTGAGACTGGAAGGAAGCCAGGGAACCTGAGAGGTTAGGATCGAAAGCATTTCAGCCATGGGGGACAGCTAGTGTGAAGGCTAGAAGACAAAGGATGGAGAGTCACGTATCCAGAAAAACAAATAAGCCAGTGAACCTGAGTTGTAGAGTTTGGGAGCAGGGAAAGGAGTAAGGTTTAATCAAAATAGAAAGGTACTAAGGGGCTGTGAATCCTAGCAGTAACAGGTAACCATTGACTTTTATCAAGTAATGGGGTGAAAGGGTGAGACCTAGGCTGGAGGAAAAATCACTTTGGCAGCTGAGTGGAAGGTGGTTTGGAGTGAGAAGAGACTTGGGGGAGGGGGACTAATTAGTAGGCTATTACAATAGTCCAGGTGCAAAGGTGATAAGACCTAAACTAGGGCAGTGGTTCTGTGAGTGGAGAAAAGGGAACACACGTGAGCTAAGACAGGCTCTTCCATAAAGATCTGATATTTGTCTCAATAGACCTCAGAGGAAACAGTATAGAAAGCACCCAATGATAATAATAATAGCTAGCATTTATAGAGTGCCTCCTTTGTGCCAGGCACCCTGCTAAGCATTTTCTAATTATTATATCATTTGATCAGCACAAGCCTTCAAGGAAGATGCTGTTATTATTCCCATTTTATGGATGAGGAAACCATCACTAAAATCACTTTTGTAAGAAGAGCAATAGCTTAGAAACATCCCCTTTCTATTTCTATACCCCATTCATTGCTTTTAAAAGCTAGTCTTTATATAGTGCTTTAAGACTTGCAAAGGACTTTACACATTCTCTCACTTGTTTTTATAGATTGCAAGTGATTTGTCATTTAGTAAATATTTCTAGGCAATGCAGTTGCCTGGGACTCGGAGGGGTTAAGTGGCTTTACTATGGTTACAGAGGGTCAGAGGGAGAGAGTTTGAGTCCAAATATTGCTAACTATAAATCCAACACTACTCCCTATCAGCCTCTCTTTCAACTTTTCCAAGTCACATTAATTACATTGATTTCAAGGTGGAAAGGACCTCAGAGGTAATCTAGCCCATCCGATTCAAATCATGTATCCCTTTGACAAGTTGTCATCAAGTTTCTGCTTCAAGATCACTCTCCTAGTGATGAGGAACTCACTCACCTCTTACTCATCTGCTACCCCAACCCCAGGAAACCCACTCTGCTTTTTACAGGACCTTGGGGTCAGAAGAAATGTCAGCACCCATACCTGAAAGGAACCCCCAGTAACATAGATAAGTTAGTCCAGATCCTGCTCAAAGACCTTCAAGGAAAAGGCCCTAACCCATCACCTTGAGAGGCATCACATTCTAACTGTTCAAAAGTCTTTTCTGACATCAGACCTCTGTTTTCCTCTTTGAAAAGTCTATCCTTTGCTCCTCATTCTTCTCTCTGGGTACAAACAGAGTAAGTTTAGTTGCTCTTCCTCATGAAAGTTCTTCACATATTTGAACATAATGTAACAATAATGCAATATTCACAACACCCTCGGTGGTTATGAATATGCTGGTATAGTTGTGAATTAAAATGTAAATACAAAATGTAACAGGCTCTCTACATGGAGGATAGAACCAAAGAACCAAAGCCTTTATTCAAATACCAGAAAACTGAGTCCCAGAACCAGTTGGTGCACATGGTCAATGCAGTGAACACTCACATTCCCAAGACTTCACAACAGAACAGGCTCCCTCAAGCAGGGATCCTCCTCTCTCACTCATGGTAGCTCCTCAGCCTGGTTCTTAGAAGTTCTCAGCAGAAATTCCCAGAGGAAAGGTCTCACCAAAAGAAAGGTCTCAGCAGCTGCTCTGCCTCCAGGATGCTTACCCCAGGAAAATCTGTCTGTCCAGCTTGTGCTCTTCCTTATATATCTATTAGCTCCTCCCTGGTCTGCCCCTTCCTATAACATCAACAACTTCCTCCCAAGGTGTTAACTACTTCTCTGTTAATTAAATAGCTTAAACAAGGTATTAACTTGAAAAAGGTACTAAGTACCTGCTTACTTGCCAATACAAAGGGGCATGGAAGATCTTCAGATTCCATTAACATTACATTTGGCCCCAAGATCTTTCATGTCCTTTACACAGGCAAAAATACATTAACAATACATTTCATTACATGGGTTAATGGGAGCTTTAGGGGTAACTGGTGTCAATAAAATTTTACAACAATATAACAAGGATAGCACACAGAAAACAATATTTTAGGGTGGGGCTTGAGCACAAGCTCCCCATCATTCCCCCTCCAACAAATGGGATCCCAAAATCTTGGGGTAAGGGACAAAGGTTTCTTCCATGGTTTCTTGCTGCTGAAATTGGACATAGAGCTGTTCCTGTCCCAGGAGGTCCCATTTGAGAGGTCAGTTCCTTAGCCAGCGTTTGGAATGTACTTGATGCCAGGTCCAGGGGTGACACATCACAGTTGTGGACATCCAGCTTAAACTATCAGGAATTTACAGGTGGAGGGTATCAAGCCTTCGGAAACAAATCTAGCAAACAAGGTGAACAGACAAAAAGCTAAGGAGAAACAAGGAGACAATAACCAGAAACAAGGTAGACATAGGATCAGCCAGCCATGCTTCTGGAGTCCGGAGCTCACTATTGTAGCCTCATTCACAGTAGAATATATGAGTTAAGGGTACAATTTTGTAATCATCTTCTCCTGAATAAACAATAGTTATAGTGTTATCCTTCCCATGTGCTATAATCTCTGCAACCTTTGGAACATCATCTGGCTTCCATTTTACCCATACTTTAGCTCCCAATTTTATTCTGTCAGTAGAGCCAAATCCTTCAGTCCCTCTGATAGTTATTTCGGAAGAAGGGTAAATTTTTACAACTGGTATTGTTTTGCAAGGAATGATAATCACTTGAACTATTCCATCATTTTTACAAAACTGTATGTATGGGCTCCTCACCTCAATTATGGAATGTCACAATAATTTCTCCTTGATAATTAGTATCTATTATTCCAACCAATACATGTATTCCTCAAGCTGCTAATCCTGATTTGGGTAAAATCTGTCCAAAGTGATTTTTAGGGATTCTTATACATATCCCAGTGGGGCTATTTCTTATTTCTTTTTTGTCCAACAAAAAGTCCTCTAAACAATGTGAATCATACCCTGCTGAACCAGGTGTTCCTGGATATAGGGATGGGACATCTGGCCTCAAAGTCCAATACTCAATATTTGGGATCTTATATGTTGTTTTCTAATTGGCAGATTTGGGGTCATCATCCTGGCTAGCGGTGTACTTCCTCCCAATGGTCTATTAGCCATGAACAAATTATCCTTCCAATGTTGATACGAATTATTGGAACTTAACTTCCTTAACTGTTCTGTCAATATATTGTTAAACCAATATGGGGTCTGCAATCTCCTCCATATATTTCTTTAATCTGGGCAGGGGCTTGGCCTATTTCCTATTCTCCCTGAAGGTGTGGTAAACTTAGATACAATGATTCAGAAGTATCTGTAGGAGTAGTTCTTACTTCCCTATTCAATGGAATATTAAGTATCTTTTCTTGGTACATTTTATGCAGATCTTCAGTTGGAATACCATCAATTCTTCTAAAATCCACTCCTGCTGTCAAGAAAGCAGTAAACAATTCTCTTCTTGTCAACCTATTTTGTCTTTGAATCTGCTGGCTATTTACTCTTCTCTCTTGAGGAAATTTATTTCTTCCCCATTCCCCTAAGTCACTTTACTGTGAAATCTTATCCAGCACCTCGAAAAGAGGGTTCCTTACTTCCCCAATTAATAGAGTCAAAATTCGAGGCTTATAAGCAGGAGGAGCCATCTTCACCATGATATCTCTATGAGGAACTCCTAGGGGGACATCATGATATACATTTGCATCTCCAAGCATGATAACAGTTTTCATTACCTCCTCCTTTAGCTTTCTCCTACAGTCTCTAACTGAGTACCAGGGTTTGTCTCCACTAGGCCACATAGAGTCAGCAGGATATTGCCTATGGCCTCCCTCTGCAGCTAAAGCTAACAGATTAGTTCTGTTGTTACCTCCTTGCATATGATGATCCCTAAAAGCTTGGTGTACAAAAGGATTCTGACTGATGCTTGTGAATTTTAAGCAATCCACACTATCTAGTGCTATTCCTCTGGCTCCTTCATCACTGGTTCTTACCATCCAAGACACTAAAGACTCTCCCATTTATTGGGTGAATCAACTCAATATATCAGTAGCCCCCTGTTGATCCTCAATTATCTCCCTGTACTCTGTTTGGCCCTGGTGGTTCTCCTCCCTTCTTCTAAGCATGGGGAGAACTTCTGCTTTAGAAGACTCCTCATTAACCTTGTTCTATTCTCCTCACACACATTCTCCTGGCAATTTCTGGGGCAATTCTACCTAACCTTTACAAAATCCGCATGCACATTCTTTCTGCTAGTTTTTTGCTTCTTTTTGGCTACATTGCTTGTTCTTCTACCACCTGAGATCCTCCAGCCTGCTCTTCTAAAGGAGAGCCCAAATGCTGTGGCACAGAAGAATACTAACACAAACCAGCCATTTCCCTTGCCATCTGAGCTTTTTCCTCCAGCAGCTTATCTCTATTTTTACACATGAGATGATAACTTGTTTGCAAGACCCAGCCTCTCCTGCACACTCCTGCCAGTTCTTTGCCTGGTTCTATGGGTATTCCTTGCAAACATCTTTCCAAATCTTTGGATTCTCCCTTCTGTAGCCTTGGTTCCGTTTTCACAGAGTCCTGTGCTTTTGGCCCATTCTCTTACTAGGGAGGAATAAGACAAATCCTCCCATCCTGGGATAGCCATTTCTCCCTCTAAAGCCTTCCTACTTCCAAATAGAGCCTGATGTTTTGTGATCCCATCCTCATTGCCAAATGTGACAATAATGCAATATTCACAACACCCACGGTGGTTATGAATATGCTGGAATAGTTGTGAGTCACAAAATGTAACAGGCTCTCAACATGGAGGATAGAGCCTTTATTCAAATACCAGAAAACTGAGTCCCAGAACCAGTTGGTGCACATGGTCAATGTAGTGAACACCCACATTCCCAAGCCTTCACATCAGAACAGGCTCCCTCAAGCAGGGATCCTCCTCTCTCACTCATGGTAGCTCCTCAGCCTGGTTCTTGGAAGTTCTCAGCAGAAATTCCCAGAGGAAAGGTCTCACCAAAAGAAAGGTTTCAGCAGAAGCTCCAGCCTCCAGATCCTCACTGAGAGAAATTTCCACCCCTCCCCCAGCAGCTTCTCTGCCTCCAGGATGCTTACCCCAGGAAAATCTGTCTGTCCAGCTTGTGCTCTTCCTTATATATCTATTAGCTCCTCCCTGGTCTGCCCCTTCCTATAACATCAACAACTTCCTCCCAAGGTGTTAACTACTTCTCTGCTAATTAAATAGCTTAAACAAGGTATTAACTTGCAACAAGGTGCTAACTACCTACTTACTTGCCAGTACAAAGGGGCATGGAAGATCTTCAGATTCCATCAACATTACACACAACCATCATCTTTCTCTCCTCCCCCCAAATTTTCTCTTTTGCCCAGTTCTGATTGTTAGGAAGATTTTCCTTGAGTTGACCTAAAATTCATCTGCCTGTAATTGTCCGTTGACCCTAGTTCATTACTGAAAAGCTTATTAACCAGAAAAATCTTTGATAGCCACTCCCTAGAGGGCAGTGGGTAGTAGTCAAAAGAGCACTTGTTTTGGAGCCTGAAGACTGTATCCAAATACTGCCTCTACCATTTGCTGTCTCTGTTACCCTCAGTCAGTCACTTCTCTGGGTCTTGGGTTCCTCATCTATAAAATAAGAAGTTTAGACCAGATGGCTTGTAAAGTAACTTCCACTTCTAACATTGTGTGATATCCATGTTTACTGGAAGAGCTAAGCTTGACTAGGAAATCCAAGAAAGTACAGAGAGCAACTGAGGCTGAGCTTTAGACTATTCTGATAACTAAAGAATAGAGAATAAAGTAGGGTGCCCTACTGGCAGCTTGCCTTGAGCTAGCTACAGACTCCTAAGGTTCTTCTCCTTGAGGTTCCATACTTTCCAAAACATCACGACAATATTTTTGTAAGATACTTACATCTGCCCTTGTCAAATTTGGCAGCTCAGGAAATAGGCAGAGAGTTTGGGAGAGTTACTTAGGTTCTCAAGATGAGCAGAGCCAGGACCACTACCCAGGTTTACTGATTCCTAGTTCTCTTCCCAGTATGCCACCATGATCATATCTCTGCAACCCTCCAAAATACCAGGATCCAAGATTGGACACAAGGTTAAATATCTTTATCACTAATAAGCAATTAGTCAATCAACAAACGTATTAAGAGCTTACTGTGTGCCTGGACTATGCTGGAAATACAAAGAAAAACAAAAAACAGACTCTTCCCCCAAGGTGCTCATATTCTAATAGAGGAGACTACATCTAATAACTAGGTGATGTATGTATATACTCTGAAATGGGAAGGCATTAGGAGCTAGCAGGGATCAGGAAAATCAACATCAGCATCATAGCACTATAAGATCTGCATAAATATTGCTCATTTTATCCTAACAACAGCCATGGGTGGTAGGTACTATTATTATCTCCCATTTTACAGATGAGGAAACTGGGACAGATGGAAGTTAAGTGACCTGCCTAAGGTCACTAAGCTAGTAGGTGCTATTGCAGTGTAAATTACTACACTGTCCTGGCTGCTCTTCCTTTTTACCTCCAAAACCCTTTATTCCCCTTCCTGCTCAGCTCAGCTCAGATCCCACTTTTTGCAGTGCAATATGTGATAATTTATATTTCAGTAGCACTTTTGGAATGATGATCCAACCCCCAAAATAAGTCATGAAGTGAGAAATGAGCTATTGCATCTTATGAAATGAAATACGGCTTTCTTTAGGTTCCCATTTTAATGGGGGTGAGACTGCAAATAGCCAGGCACATACAAAATACATAGTGTAGAAGGAAGATCATTAGAGGTGACTGGAGTTGAACGAATGTGGCAAAGTGCATCCTCCAGTTTTAGAAGGATCAAAGTCTGAACCAGCATGCAAAAGCCGGACCTTTAAGTGAACCCTCTTTGCTTTCATCAAAAAATAAAAATGCAAACTCCTTAGCCCTAAATTGAAGCCTTTCATTGTCTCCAAATGATCTTTCCAATCTCATCTCCCACTATCCAGCAAAGCTGGACTGATCATGGTCCCCCAAACGAGCCTCAGACTTTCTTTTATACATTGTGCCCCTCCCTTTCTACTATCTGGAATCCCCTCATCCCCCCTCTTTGGTCATCATAGTTCTACCATCCTTTAAGACCCAGTTAAAATATCACTTATCCATGGTCACATAGTTTATAATATCAGAGCTCTAATGCAGATCTTTGTTCTCTAAATCTAGTACTTGTTTCACTGTTACTCTGTTCATTCTAGGGAGATAAAGTATCTAGCAGATGAAAAATCTTTACATTACGGTTATCTAAGGTAGAAATACACACATTCTGTTCATTCACTTACTGTATAAGAGTCTACCTTCAGGGTTTAGAAAAAGGAGCCATATTTTTAATCCCAAACAATGGATGATGGTGGTTTGCAAACTGGGTAATGGAATTATCAGAGATATACAGATTGGGTAGATTTTGTTTGTATCAAAATGAGTTACTCTAAGAGCTGGAAAAGAACTCAGTTCTTTTAGCCATTTAGTCATACAACCTCATTTTACAGGTGAGGAAACTGAGAAACAGGGAGACAAAGTGGCTTGCATAAGAACACAGGTAATAAATGACAAAGGAAGAATTTGAGCAGAGGTCTGCTGACACCAAAGTCAATCCTCTTTCTTTCTTTTTTCTTTGGAGGGAGTAAGGCAGGGGCAGTTGGGGTTAAGTGACTTGCCCAAGGTCACAGGGCTAGTAAGTGTCTGAGGTCACATTTGAACTCTGATCCTCCTGACTCTAGAGCTGGTGCTCTATTCACTGCACCACCTAGCCACCCCTTCAGCCCTCTTTCGCTTTAGCTTATATATATATATTTGCATACTATTTCTCCCTCCTGCCCACTCCAATCAGATTGTAAGCTTGTCAAGGGCAAGGACTGTCTTTTGCCTCTCCCTAGCTATTAGCACAATGCCTGGTACATAGGCACTAGGTACTTAATAAATGTGTGTTGGTTAATGTTTATTGACTAATTGATGATTTCCTCTGTACTAGTCTGCCTCTCAGAGGAATGTGTTACCTGCCTCCTTTCTCATCATACCTAGAATGGTCAGGTTTTAAATGTGCCTTTTGGAAGACATGACAACTCTTCTTCACTATTACCCTTTTAAAATCAGTATACTAGGGAAGATAAGGGAGCTTTCAAGCCACCTAGCTGATGACAAATAGTAGGCACTTAGTAAATGTTTACTGATTGATTGATTCATCTGGGGAAGCAAAGTTTGTTAGGCTCACAGCTCCTTCCTCTTCCCACGTTCCCCCACACACTCACTCTAGTTCTCCCTCAATAATTTTCTTCCTGGTTGGAGTGCTGGCTGGTGTGGACAAACTCTTATGGCTACTTTGTTCTACTGTCTAAGCTTTGCTGGCTTTTGAACTTGTGAACATACTCATAAACTCTAACACTAACTTTTGAGTGAGCCGTAGGGCCACACCCTTCAAAGATATGTGATCCTGGCTATTGATTAACTGCCTCTGAATGACTAATAGTCAGGCATAGTGTCAAATGATTTCTGTAATGATGGAGACAGATTGTCTCAGTAGTTTCTTATGCTTCACACTGATACCACTGAGGAAGTCCATGACCTGAAAGGCAGAAGAGAAATGTAAAAAGATGAACCCTAAATAATGATATACACAGAGAAGAGCAAGCATAGGCCCTCCTGGATGCTACAAGTGATGACTGGCCAAAGAATGGTGGGTCAGATGCTTCATACTCCTCAGACCCCAGAATTCAGTTTGATTTCTAAATTAGATTTGGTTCTCCAAGCATTTATTAAGCATCTATTGTATGGAGATTATTGTCCTAGGTGACATGCACAGTTTAATTGAGACATAATCCCTCTCATCATCTAGGTATGTGTTAGTAGGGAAGGATTTTGACGAGAGGAGGAGCCCTGAGAAACACCACCAGGTCTTGGATATAAAAAGTGCCTTATGTAGTTGGAAAAGCAATAAATTAATTAGCAATAAATAAATTAGAATTATAAGGCTTAGGTTCAGATACAGGCTTATTCATTTACTGCTCACATGACTATGAGGAAGTCACAACCTCACTGAGCTTCTGTTTTCCTATATACAAAATGAGGATAATACTTATATTAGCTTTCCCAACCAGAGTTATTAGGAATATCAAATTAGAGAATGCTTGTAAAGAGCAGTAGTGGAACAGTGGACTTGGATTCAGAAGACCCAGATCTGAATCACAACCTTAGTGCAACACTGTGAGCAAATGGCTCCCCAAATCTCAGTTTTCTCATCTGTACAATGGATACAATAATACTTGGACTACATCTCTCATGAGGTTGTTACGTGGAAACCACTTTTATACAGAAAAGGCCCTCTTTAAACATGAGTTATGATGATGTGATGGAGTTGACCTAGAGACCCAAGGCTGCTGTGAGATAGTCTTTTCTTTGAGTGTATCTCTTGGGAACCAGAACCCCCAGCTTTCAGGACCTATGCCCCACGAGTCATCCTGTCTTGGAATAATGAACGACCTGGTTACTGTTTACCAAGTTATGTATTTGTCATCTGGTATTCAACTTCCAAAAGGCCATCCATACTGATTTGTCACCTCCTGTTTAAATCACTGTCACACACTGCTTTTTTGTCACAGACTGTTGTCTTTCAGTTTGCACCAGTGACATTTCTGGAGCTGACCTCTCAAAATAACTAGGGAGACCTTTTGCTGTGCTCAATAGCTTAGAACTTGGACATTGTCTTTGAAAATTTATGCCTTAATTGTCCTTGTTTCCTTAGTTTAGTACTCCCAATGAGTGAGTTTATGAAAACATTATAAAAGGAAGGCATATCTGTGTTTCTGGCAAAGGGAAACACATGGCAAGTATGGAACAAGCACAGGGCACTCCTGTGCTATTCTCCAAATACTGACATTTTGGGGGATAGGGCATAATTCTGCTCTTGTGGTTGTTATTCTTATTTCTTTCTTCCAACCTACTACCACTGACCTCCCAGTGTCTCATGAGATCCCACCTATCCCCAGGAGAGCATTCTAACCAGAGCAGAGGCAGGCTACTCTGCTCTCCCCAGCCCATTTGGGCCCCCTGCTCTGGGAACTCCCCACAAAAGCCCCCAGAATCAGTGTGAGATCACAGGACAACTCCAAAAAGCAGCCAGAAAAATCAGTGGTTCACTGCTTCCCACATGGCTGCTGCTACCATGCCCTGTCCTATTCTCCCACACATTCACTCTAGCTCTACCCAAGTAATTTTCTTCCTTTGCTCTCTGTTTCCACTAAATCCTCTAAAAACCTCTCTCTATTTGGTATAACCAAAAGGGTACTGGATTTGGAGTTAGAGGTCTTGAGTTCACTGCCACTTAATACCTGTGAAACCTTGGACAAAACACCTTACTGATCTGGGCTACAATTTCCTCATTTACAAAGTAAGGGTGTTTGAACTAAATGAACTCCAAGGTTTTTTCCCAGTTCTAAATCTACGATCCTATGAACTTTGATGGCTTCTTCTTATATTCCTTTCACCGTCCATTGGTCACTGAAACCTCTCTCTCTCAGCATGGCATTTTGAAAAAAAGTATTGGATTTGTTTTCAGAGGATGCAGGTTTTAATTTCAGCTCTGCCAACAAACTCCCTGACTGACCTTGGGCAAGTCACTTAATTTCCCTGGATGCCAATTTCTTCATCTGTAAAATGAGAGGATTAGTCTATATGTCCTTAAAATCTACGAGCCTATGATCTATCTTTTATTTCTTTTACTTTTTGGAGGGACGAAGCAGGGCAATTGGGGTTAAGTGACTTGCCCAAGGTCACACAGCTAGTAAGTGTTAAGTGTCTGAGGCCAAATTTGAACTCAGGTCCTCCTGACTGCAGGGCCAGTGTTCTATTCACTATGTCACCTAGCCACCCCCATCATCTATCTTTTAATACTTTTTCCAAGGCTAGCACTTCTCTCACATGAATGAATAAATCCTGATGAATAAAACCAGAAAGAGCTGGCCTATACCTTACTCCTCATTGTTATTTTCAGAATCCACCTCTATCACCATCACTCAACCACCAACTCTCCCCCTTTAAAGTTCACTTCATCTCGTCCATATCCTCATTAGCATCTGTGAGCATCTAGGTCATAGATGATAGTAACTTGTCCAATAAGTTGAAGGCTGGGCCTATAGTCTTCTCACCCCAACCTGTGCCTACTTCAGATATTTTGGCATCCTCAACCTAAACTCCCATGACCTCTGTTTCCAATCCACTTCAACCATGCACAGTCAGAATTGTACCTTAGGACCACATCATCCCTAGTGAATTTTTGCCCCAAGTGCTTGGATTTCTATGTATGACTTTGATTAAGGGTAGGAACCATGACCTCACAGATCTAATAAGGCAGTGCGAAACTTCAGCACTTTAAAACTTTTAATAATGTTAGGTTTTAACACTTATAAAGGTGACAATTAGACTTTTCTAGTTTAACTGGTTTGGCAAATTTACATATATCTGTAGTTCATCTATTTGTAGTTCTATTTGGGTATAAATAATTCCAATTCATCTTTCACGGTTAAAATAGACAATTTCAAACATCTCTCTCTCTCTCCCTCTTCCCCTCTCTCTTTCTCTCCCTCTCCCCCTCCCCTTTTTCTCCCTCTCCCCCTCTCTGTTTCTCTCCCTCTCCCCTCCCTCTCCCTCACTCTCTTCCTCCCTCCTTCCATTTCCTTCTCGCCTCCTTTCTCTCTCCTTTTTTGTTTTTTCTTTCTCTCTCCTTTCCATCTCTTTCTCTCTTGTATCTCTTGCTCTCTCTCTCCCTCTCTGTCCTTAGCTTTCTCTCTCCTCTCCTCCGTCTCTCTTTTTTGTTCGCTTTCTCCACCTTGTCTCTCTCTCTCTCTCTCTCTCTCTCTCTCTCTCTCTCTCTCTCTCTCTCTCTCTCTCTCTGTCTCTCTCTCTCCTACCTCTCTATTGGCTATGACAGGAAATGCAGTTCTGACACTTTTAAAATGAGCAATCATACGTATAATCAACTTGGTCAAAACTTCCTTCCTGGTAACTGCAGCACTTCCTCTGCATCTGGATTTGAAAAGAGACTTAGCAAAACAGAAGATATTTGTTGAAGAAGAAAAAAATGCCCTGGCTTTAAAAACCAAACAAGTGATTCTTCAGTATCATAGCTGCAGTCTTTTTTTAGACAGGTAACATTTCCTTCAGTTTCTTGTCCTTTGTATATCTAATCTGATAATTTATACTCTGACCTAAAGTAATTTTAGGAAGAATCAATGCCAGCTCATGAGATGTTTCCTTTGAGTTTCACTCTGTTTTCACTATATATTTTGTCCCCTTTTTTAAGGTTCCAACAATAGTTTAGCAGGTGCATTAGAAAGGTCATATACTAGGAATGAGGGGGGAGGCAACAGAGATGTTTCAATGGGAGTAGAGGAGCTGAGAGAAAAGTAGCTTGTCCTTTAATTCACAAAGCATTCGTGACTTCATCTCCTCAAAATTGACAGCAACACATCGGGTTATTTTGAAGACTGACTAAAGGAAAGCTTGTGAGTATTTAGATCAGCCTGCTTTCTTTGGAAGCTAATTTCTAATTTGGTTGTTGCATAGAAATCAGTGACTTTGGTATTCTTTTTTTCCTTGTTTAAATTTGAGGATTTTTTTTTTTAATTCTGTCTCAGGGTGAGTATTGACACAGCCTACAAGTTTTGTACTGTTTTGCTTGCTCTGTGATATGCCAAAGAACTAAATAGGGAATAATTTAAGATGCATGAATTTCTAGGGCACTCTTTATTGCAAACATAGTTGTAAAAAAGAACAATTTGGGTTTGTTCCAGCAAAGTAACCATTAATTATGCTTTAAGGGAATATGGATAGAAACCATTAGTCAAATATTTGAAAATTATTTATAATACAATGGGGTATGGCATCGTGATATTTCAAAATTTACTTTCTGTAATGATAAAATACTTTAACATATCTGCAAGGAATAATAAGTCATGCTTTATTTCTTTTGGTAGAATTGACAATATTAATCATTTAAGGATAATAACAAATCATACTTGAATTTTTATTTCAATAATTAATGTGTGTAATTGTTCAGCATTGTGTTGATGTTAAATAATTAATGGTGATATTAGTCATGTTACATTGTTAATACAAAGTAGTTTACAACCTCTAATTAAGTAATTGAATTCAACAAATATTTATTTATTAAGCACCTTCTATGTTCAAAGTACTGGGTGTGGTTACTAAAGATACAAAGATGAAAAACCAACAGTCTCTACCTCCAAGACACTTCCCTGCTTGGTGAGGTGAGGAGGTAAGAAATATACATACAAATTCTGATACCAATGAGAATGTAAGTACAAAGGATAAATTAGAGGAAAGCTATAAGAAGTTTGTAGAGTTATCTCTTTCAGTTGGAGGGGGCAGAAAACACTTAACAAGGGAGATGTAGTAGTAGTTGGGTCTCTGTTTTCCTAGAACATCTCTGTTGTGGCAGAGATTAATTAGATGAATTAGCTCAAAATAAAGTTATTTTGCACAGGTTTATTATTGTTTAATTTTTGTATCGTGCAAAGCAAAATCAAATACCAAATATCAGTAGAGTTAAAAAAGAGAAACATTTTATGAATGATTATTCATATATTAATGTGACAAATCTTTCAGTTGGATATAACTGGAGTATTTAGAGATAGCAAGACTTGGAGCTGGAGGAGATATTGGGAATATCATGTCTAACCTCTGCATATTTTCAAGAAAAGGAAACTGAGGCCCCAAGATATTAAGTGACTTGCCTGATGTCATACAGGTGCTAACTATCAGACGTGGGACCTGAATCCATACCTTCCAACTCCAAAGTCAATGCCCTTTCTTCTACAACATAAGTATTTCATTTGTTTATTTATCTGCTAGATTCAGCTTTCATTTATTTATTTATTTGTTTGTTTGTTTGTTTGTTTATTGCTTTTTGGAGGGCAATTGGGGTTAAGTAACTTGCCTAAGGTCACACGGCTAGGTTTTTTGTTTGTGTGTACGGTAAGTGTCTGAGGCCAGATCCGAACTCAGGTCCTTCTGACTCCAGGGCTGACGCTCAGCTTTTATTTTAACCAGTTCTTTTGCTACTTGGATTTATAGTGATATTTTTCTTTACCTGTTTTGTCAATCAGAAAAGAGGGGCAGAAGGATTACGACCAAAACACAAAAGGAATTTCCCCAAAGAGTAAGTTAGGCTGCATAGCTAAATTGAGGTATAGAAGGTTTGGAAATAGAGAACATACTGACAAAATTACATAGGGTGTCTAAGTCTCAGGAAGAAGTATGACACTGAAATGGGAAGTTGATAGCCTGCCTTCAAAGCAGGATATTTTAACTTCTACTCCCCTCTTGAGGGGTTATAGGACAAAGCCCCTGAACTGGATATTTTGCTGATCTAGAGATGCATTTATTGCCCTTTAATGGGCTTGTTTTGCCTTCCAAGCACAATATTTCCTGGGTGTGTTTGCTACATTTCATAAGTATATGGCAAGGAGAAAAGTATTATTTTGTGATCAAAATCTTTGCCTTCTTCTGCTTACAGCTCACCTAGGGCATGGATTTGGAGGACCATGAGCCCGTGGTTCTGAGAGAAGATAACAGGGGAAGAAGGAGGAGAATGAAGCCACAAAGTGCTGGCATCAGCTCATCTTCAATGGAACTCATTCCTATAGAATTTGTCCTGCCCACCAGCCACCAGAACACCAAAGTTGCAGAAAAAGTGATCTTGGAAGCAGCTGGAAATTGCAATGTGGAACAGTTGAAAGCACAGGTCTGGATGCAGGCCATGGAGACTAGCATGACCATGGAATTCTATCACCAGTCCTCCCCAGAGCAGTTTCTCCTGTTATACCAGAAAAAGGGACAGTGGTATGAGATCTATGACAAGTACCAGCTAATACAGACATTGGACTGTGTGAAGTACTGGAAAGACATCCATAAGAACACAGGCCAGATCCATGTGGTCCAGAGGCAGCTGCCAACAGAGGACACTCGGGAGTTCCAGCAACAGCTAAATGATCTAATTGGCTATGATGTTACTGACATGACTAACGTGCATGACGATGAGTTGGAATTCACCCGGCGCCGGCTTGTCACCCCACGGATCATGGAGGTAGCCATGCGAGACCCCAAAGTCTATGCCATGCACCCCTGGGTGACTTCCAAGCCACTCCCCACATACCTGTTGAAAAAGATTGTCAATAATTGCATTTTGATCGTCATCCATCGAAGCACCACGAGTCAGACAATCAAGGTCTCAGCAGACGATACCCCAGGCACAATCTTGCAGAGCTTCTTCACCAAGATGGCTAAGAAGAAGTCGCTCATGGACATCCCTGAAAGTCAAAGTGAGCTGGACTTCGTGCTTCGAGTCTGTGGCCGGGATGAGTACATTGTGGGTGAAACACCCATCAAGAATTTTCAGTGGATCCGGCATTGCATCAAGAATGGGGAAGAGATTCACCTCGTGCTGGATACTCCTCCTGACCCAGGGCAGGATAAGGTGAGGAAGGAGGAGTGGCCGCTTGTAGACGACTGCACGGGAGTCACAGGCTACCATGAACAGCTGACCATAAATGGCAAGAATCACGAGAGAGTATTTACTGTTTCCCTGTGGGATTGTGACCGAAGGTTCAGGGTCAAGATCAGGGGCATTGATATCCCTGTGCTCCCACGGAACACCGAGCTAACAGTCTTTGTGGAGGCAAACATCCAACATGGGCAGCAGGTCCTTTGTCAAAAACGAACCACCTCTAAACCTTTCACAGACGAGGTTCTCTGGAATGTGTGGCTTGAGTTTGATATCAAAATCAAGGACTTGCCCAAAGGGGCTTTACTGAACCTTCAGATTTACTGTGGGAAAGCACCATCCCAGTCTTCCAAGGCTGCAGGATCTCATGAGAGTTCCAGCTTCGAAACCAAAGGCAAAACTCAGTTACTCTATTACGTGAACCTATTGCTGATAGACCACCGATTTCTCCTGAGGCATGGAGAATATGTCCTGCACATGTGGAAGATATCAGGGAAGGGCGAGGACCAAGGGAGCATCAATGCTGACAAGCTTACATCAGCAACCAACCCTGATAAGGATAATTCCATGTCAATCTCCATCCTTCTGGACAATTATTGCCACCCAATAGCCTTGCCCAAGCATAGGCCCACCCCTGACCCTGAAGGGGACAGGGTACGGGGAGAAATGCCCAATCAGCTTCGAAAACAGCTGGAAGAAATCATAGCCACTGACCCACTTAACCCACTCACTGCAAAGGACAAAGAATTACTATGGCATTTTAGGTATGAAAGCCTTAAGCATCCCAAAGCATATCCTAAGCTGTTTAGCTCAGTGAAATGGGGACAGCAAGAAATTGTGGCCAAAACATACCAGTTGTTAGCCAGAAGAGAAGCTTGGGATCAAAGTGATTTGGATGTTGGTTTAACAATGCAACTCCTCGACTGCAACTTTTCAGATGAAAATGTAAGAGCCATTGCAGTGCAAAAGCTAGAAAGCTTGGAGGATGATGATGTCTTGCATTACCTGCTGCAACTAGTTCAGGTAAAATATGTTTGAGTTATTAAAGGAAACAAAGTCTCAAGAGCTTTATTTGCATGCTCACAGGCACCTCATTCATTGGTTATGAAAATGCTGGTTGTTTAGTATTTCAGAACTGGGAGGGAGGCAGCATGGTGTTGTGGAAAAGACAGGTACAAGTTTTGATTCTGCAAAGAACTTATTGTATAACCTAGAACCAGACCTCTGACTTCTCTGTGCCTTAATTTTTTCATGTGCAAAATGAGGTAGGTTGGAGCAGATCAGGAATTAACTTTTTTTATGCCATGGATTTTTTCGACAACCTTGGGAACCCAAGGTTGGGAACCCCCTCTCAGAATAACATTTTAAATGTATAAAATAAATGTCATTATAAAAGAAAATCAATCAGATTGAACTACAGAGCAGTTCTATACCATAGGATCACAGATTTAGAGTTAAAAGGGACCTCAGATGCCATACGATGGATGAACAACTGAGTCCCAGAGAAATTAAATGATTTGTCTAAAGTCACACAGGTCACCATTGGTAGAGTCAGGATTCAAACCCAAGTCCCTGGCTCCAAATTCATCACTCTGTCCATTGTACACACTGTGGTGGTAGTGAAGCCAATTCACCAAATAATAAATTATTCTGTTTGTTTCTTGCTACCCAAGACAGTATGGGGTGAATTTATGGGATGTTTAAGATATAATAACTTTATAAACTGTACATTATTATATAAATGTGAGTTGTTTTATTATAATTAAGGGCTATAAGGGGCCATCACCTTCCATGGGAATTAGATTGATAGTAATACTTAGCTCTTATTCATCCTGAATATCAGTTTGGTATAGAGACAAAATACAAGAGCAGCACTCCTCCTGGTTCTTCTACCTAGTGATTTCATTTAGCCTAGTTTTCTTATCTGTAAAATTCACATTAAATGCTTGTCTATTACCTGACATCAGTAATGTCTTGAACTTTTATAGAGAGTGAATTCTTCTAGAGTTATGGAAGGTACTTGTTAAGATTTAGGGTAGGGGCAGCTAGGATATACAGTGGATAGAGCACTCAGGAGGACCTAAGTTTATATCTGGTCTCAGCTACTAGTGGTGTGACCCTGGGCAAGTCTCTTAGTCCCAGTTATCTCCCCCCCAAAATATTATATATATATGTATATATATATATATATACACATATATGTATATATATATGTATACACACACATACATATATACACACACATATACATGTAGGGGATGTGATAGGGTAGTAAAAAAAGGTCATTAGGCAGAAAACCAGAAGGCTTGCATGCACATCCTAGCTCTAATATTTACCAGCTGTGTGACTGCGGGCAAGTCATATAACTTCTTGGTACCTCAGTTTCCTTATATATAAAATGTAGAGTTGATTTCTAAAGTCTCTTTCAATTCTGATAGTCTATGTCTATGATTCTAAATAAATGCTGTACTCAGGTCTGTGCTAATAAGTATTCAGGGCTGGATAAATAAGAGAACCATGTTCCTTTGAAAGTGAGAACAAGAGATAACAAAATATACACACTTGCCATTTGACAGCATTCATCACAAACACAAAGAGCCCATGCCAGTTTTTGATGTTTCCAATATCTTCTAGCCAGAAGAGACTCTTAGGCATACAAAATTTTAGCTCTGGATAAAGATTTAGAGAACATCTAGTGCAAATCCCTTATTTTACAGGTAAGAAAGTAAGACCAAGAGAGGTGGAGTGAATTGCCCAAAGTCAGGCTCAGGAGTTCATCTGAGCTAGCCTTCTGCCCACAGGCAAGTATGCTGTTATCCCCATTTCAAGGATATGGCAGCTGAGGCCTAGAGAACATAAGCAACCTGCCCTAGTTGACACAACTTGATCAGTGGTAGAGGGGGAATTTGAACTCAACTTGTCGCCTTTCCTAATGCATTCATCTTTTCACTATGCTGTACTTGCAAAGTACAGATTCAGGAGGAAATGGAGGGACAAATGTTAGAAATGATACTCTCCAATCAATGTGTTAGGCAGTGAGTTACCAAATCACCCATTTTTACAGGCTGTCCTTAAGTTTCCAGATAAGCATAACAGTAACAGCTCACATTTAAATTGTAATTTAGGATTCACAAGGTGCTCCTTTGATGTAAGTGTTATAAGTATTATTATGTCCATTTGAAAGATGAGAGGTTAAGTGACTTGCCCAGGATCACGCACCTAGTAAGTGTCAGAGGAAAATATTCTAATTCCAGGTCTAGTGTTTTTTTTCTATTGCATCACCCTGCTGCCAGTGATCAAGGGGTTCTAATCCTTAGCTATTAAATTCCTATCTTTGCATTAGGCTCTTAAAAACCATTTCTGTAGGACTTCTTTACATGTTGTCTAAAAGCATCCAATGTTTATTTCCCTCCATCTAATATTCATTTAGTTGCCTGAGTATTAAGGAAATTCAGGAAAAAAGAAAACACAACAAAAAATATCTTCTCATTTTGTTGTCTGTAAAGAATTGTCTGAGCTCTAAATTTGTGTCAATTCTGTTCAATATCAAGGACCCAACAATGTCATTTCTCTTTAGCTTTTTTGTGAATAAACTTTGCAGAATTGGGAATTTTACTGTTATTTCCATTTTACCTGCTTCAAATGAAAGAAATCAAGAAATAATAATGTTAAAATTCAAATTAACAGGCATAATTTAAACATAACTTTGGCCATTTTCCCAATTTTTAAACATTTTTATTTAAAGTTTTGAGTTCCAAATTCTGTCCCCTTCTCCTTTCCCTCCCCCTTCCCTGAGATAGTAATAGTTTTATAGCCCTTTGGGAATGGTTCCAAATTGTTCTCCAGAGTGATTGCATCAGTTCACAACTTAACCAACAATGCACAAGTAGACTTTGACCATTTTTTAAGGTGCATCACTATGTTTTCAGGGGTGTTTAAATTCCTGCTACCTGAATAAAACCCTCTCCAAGTTGATTTTTACATATTAACTTTGCAAAAATGAAGTATCAACTCTCACATTCAACCAATATATATTTTTTTAAGTACTGGAATGAATACACTCATTTACTATTGGAATGAGTGGCTTAATACATTCTCAGAGCCAGCAACTTCATTGCAGTTAAATTTGCATTATTTGACCACACCCATGAAAAGGTTGGATTTTTGTTGTTTTGTATTGAAGGAACTTTGGCATAACAGAAATGTGGTTAATAAACCACTTTTAGTCATTTACAATGTGAAAAGAAAAAATTGCACCAGAAACCCAACCAAATTTTTGGTGCTTTCTTATGGACACCCCTCTGCCCATGAAAAATAGGTGATGGAGAATTAGTGTTATCTAGGCACTTTCTATTCTCTTGTCTCTTGAGTAGAAAGATCGAATAATCTGAGGATATTTATAGAGAAACACTTAAAGAGATTACAAATTAATAACATGTTGATGCAACAAGGTGGCACTGGATGTGGAGCCTTTAGACACTTACTAGATGTGTGACATTAAACAAGTTTTTTAATTTCTATCGGATACAATTTCCTCATCTGTAAAATGGGGTCATAAGAGCAGTTATAACATAGGGGGTTTGTGAGGATCGAATAAGTAACACAAAAAAGTACTTTGCAAATCTTAAAGCTCTCTAAAAATCTACTATTGTTATTGTTTTGTGATTATCATTATTATTAGATTTCTTTGGTTCCCTGACTACATCTGATTGATATATACATACATGTATCTGTGTGTTTACATCTATATAGACGTTTTAATACTTATCAACTTTGGCTGATTATTCAATGTCTTCCACTCCCTTCTAACCAAAACCAGCTACCTCTCACCTTTTTTAAGTCTTCTAGCCACATTTATCTTTTCTCTTCTCTTCTGCCCTTTAAATCAATGATGACTCGTGTTTATATAGTGTTTTAAATTTTATAAAGTGTCTTCCTCAAAGACTCATTATGAAGAAGTATCATTATACTGCAGGATTTGAGGTAGATAGTACAGGTGTTATACCCATTTTACAGATGGGGAAACCAAGGTTTTGAGAAGTGAAGTGGCCCTCATGATCATACAGCTAGAAAGTGTATGAGAAGGGACTTGAACCCAGGTCTCCTGATTTCCTGTCTAATATTTTATTATTTCACACTGCCTATCCATCATAAGAGACAATAATTCTTAGTTAAACCAGTTCTTTACTGTTGGGGGAGGAACTTGTTTGGCGTGGTATAACACTTACTTGAGGTCAGCGGATCCAGGTGTTATTACCAGCTCTTCTGGTAATAAGCCAGCTGCTTGACCACAGATGGTTTACATCAACTGTTAGAGCCTTATTTCTCTCATTTTTAAAGTGAGATGGGACAGATTGGATGCTATCAGGTCTCCTTTATCTCTAAAATTCTTTGATTCTATTCTCTGTAAAGCAAAATATAATTTTTCTACTTTTTATTGTCTTCTCATTTAGAATATGGAATATGTCCATAGTTCACATTTAAAAGTTATAAAATCCTTTTCTCACAATAACCATGTGAAGTAGTTGTGCTGAGATGCCTGAAACTTTAGAGGAGTCAAGTGACTTGTCCAGGGTTATATAGAAAGTATGTCTATGAGCCAAGACTCAAATCCTCCTGTCCTGTCTTCTCTCTTCCCCCTCTCCTTCTTTCCTTCTTTGTTTCATAATCTTCTGCAACATAACCTTGATTCTCACCATAGAAAATGCTCAGAGAAGCCCAGAAAAAAATGAACAAAATACAGAGGAGTGACAATAGCCCATAAATAACCAATATATTTCTCCTCCCTCCCTGGTGAGCTGGAGTCATAGCACCAGTGTCTGGAATGTGGACTCCTCTTGGAAGGCAAAACATCCTCAGCCCTTTCTCACATGCATGCCCACTCTCTTATCCAATCTGTTGCCAAGTCTTGTTGATAATAATATCTTTTTCATTGCATGAAAAACTCTATAAGGACAGTTTTCTGAGGTCCCTGTGCCCACGGAGCTTCCAGGTTAGCAAGATTATGCAATCTATACAGAAATAACTATGATACATATCCAGATAGAAATAGAGATAGATAGATGATAGATAGATAGATAGATAGATAGATAGATAGAGATGGATGGAAGGATGGGTAGATAGATAGATAGATAATATAGTTTAACAAAGTTGCATATGAGGTCTGAGGAAGAAAATATCATTACTGACTTTGAGGATCTGAGAAGGCTTTGTGGGGGAAGTAGAATTTGTCCTGACCTTTAAAAGAGGAGTAGGATTACAGGCATATGCATGAGAATGAGCAAATACACAGAAAGACAAGAAAGCCTTGAACTTTGATCTCTTCCCATATCTTTATTAATCTATCAACACATTTATTGAGCACTTTCTTTATGCCTGGTAGTTTGTTAGGCACTGAAGATGAAAGTACTTAAGTGAGGAAGTTCCTGCTCTCAGTAAATCTACTCTGTCTCTATTAGGGCCTGAGACAGCTGGGAAATAATAAAAATGTTCCTTGCTTCCGTGGACCTGACTGTGGCTGCACAATGTTCACATGCACACCCCACATCCCAAGGAGGAAGTGGATTGAGAGTAAACAGAGAATGTCTTGAAATAAATTGAAGGCAGAGCAGAGCGAACAGTTCAGCTTTCCTCTTTCCTGAAGTCTATGAACTTAGCTTTTTGGTAGGCCTTAGAGACAACTGATTGGTAGCTCTTGATCCCTTGCCCACCTGGAGTGGAGAGAAGGTACAGATAAACTTCAGAGGGAAAAGTCCTGAGAGGTACAGCCTCTTTTCCCCCCAAGTCTGTAATTCTCACACTTGTGGGACAGTCAGACACTAGTCCCAGGAAGGAGGGTTACCCTGAGCATTCATAGGAGGCAGTATCTTCCCAGTTCCAACCACCATCTCACCTTTCTGTTGCTCTGACAAAGCAGAGGCTTACATCAAACCTAGCAATGTGCCCAATTCTGCCTCCCTCACTCAGCTACCTGGAATCCTATAGACCCAACAGGAACAAATTGTAGGAAAAAGGAAAATGATCATTTTCTCTACTTCTTGGAATATTAACACTTGCTAGAGATGCACGATGAAGTCTTTACTGTTCGTCCTGACTTGTACAAGTCCAGGCTTTGATTTTTAGTCATTCCTTAACAAGAGGTGAAGAAATCTGTATAATTGGATGTATTGACACATGTCTTTATATATCATGCATAAATACATAAATGTGTTTTATCTTTAGGCTGTGAAATTTGAACCATACCATGACAGTGCTCTTGCCAGATTTCTGCTGAAACGTGGTTTGAGAGTAAGTATTCTTGTTTTGATAACAGCAGGGACTTTTTAAAGGGACTGGCTTTCCTTTAACCAAGGCAGTAGCAAGGGTAGTATACTATCACTTGAGATTTTAAAACCAGCTTTCCTTTAACCAAGGCAGCATGGTCTGGTATACTACTATTTTAATAACATCTACTAGGGCCTTCCTTGAAGCCAGAGATACCTGAGTTCAGGTCACAGAGACTAGTTTGTGGACATTGGCAAATCATTTCCCTCCTTGTTCTCAGACTATAAATTGAAGAGAATATGAAAACCTACATTGGCAGAGGGAATTTCATCATCTGAGTCCCTTATGCAGATGAGACCCTAATCCTTGTCTCTTTCATTTACTGACAGACCCCAAATATGATTCATATTAACCATCTTCAACAATTGTTTTCTCCCACTCTCAGAACAAAAGAATCGGTCACTTCTTGTTTTGGTTTCTGAGAAGTGAGATTGCTCAGTCCAGGCACTACCAGCAACGGTTTGCAGTGCTCCTCGAAGCCTATCTGAGGGGCTGCGGCATGGCCATGTTAGAAGATTTCACGAAACAGGTTCAAGTAATCCAAATGCTACAAAAAGTCACTATTGATATTAAGTCCCTGTCTGCTGAAAAGTACGATGTCACTTCCCAAGGTAAGTTTACATAGTTTCGTGCCTCTTTTCAGGTATCCCAAGATGTGCCCTCTGTCACCTCCCTCATTCTGGAAAGTATAGTTCCTCCTAACACAGCTAAGGGGAAAAAAGGCTTTTCAAGATTCTATCCGTGTAGAGAGGGGGGAGAGCAAAAGCAACAATGTTTCAAATTTTTGAATTAAGATAATATCTGTGAAATGGCTTTCAAAATTGTTCTATAAACATAAATAAAACATAATCCTTAAAAGAGCAACTTCAAGCAAAGGGGACTTACATTAGCTTTTCACATTTCCCTTCCTACACTGAAACGGGCATTTATTTTCTCACACATACACCCCAATTTTCAGTGTTTTTTCTAATAAAGGCTTGAGAATATTACTTAGTCTTCAGTTTCATACACTAGTTCTATGTATTCAGAGCTTCCATATTCATTCTTTGATTCTTACTGAATTTATTTGTAACGGTCTCTCCTCCCCCCAAAAAGGAAAAGGTACCTTTACTCTCATTCTTATTTTTGTCAAAAATTGTTTAAATTTTGGGGGAGAATCAATCTAATTTACAATGACTTCTCCTCTTGCTGATACTCAGGCACCAACTTTGGATTAATTTCTTTAAGCACTGAAAGCAAATAAAAACAACTCTTTAGCAATTTGAAGCTATCCCATATTCTCTAACTCTGCACACCACCCCCCTCCACCCACCACAGTTTCCTCTTTTTTAAGGTGTTTATAGCACCCATCCAAGTTTGCATTTGATATAGGCCTATCTGTTTTCCTATCAGTTCTTAAGCTCCCCATTACCTTATCCCCTACCTTCCTCCCACTCCCACTTCTCAACCACAAAAGCTGCAGCTTTTCTTCCTTCACTGTGATTTAATCTGTTTGTGGACCTCTGTGGCTAGAGGCAGGGGGTTTAGTAAAAGAGCTGACTTTAGAGCCATGAAAATCTGGGTTCAACCTCAGTGTCTGGCACTTTCTAGCTGTATAGCCCTGGACAATTCTTAATGCAGCACCCAAGCTCTGAATGCCTTAGAAAATAATTCTTTAAAACTATACATTTCAGAGAAGGTGCCAACATGAATGGGTAGAGAGAATTTTCTTTTCATGTGGGAGTTCCCAATACCAATGAAATGTGATATAGATCCATGTTTTTGTCTTCCTTTGCATTCACAGTGTTTGATACAGTGCCAGGAACAGAGTAAGTCCTTAATAAATGCTTGTTGATTTGTTGAAATGGCAGGTTCAGTCCTTTATCCCTATAGACCTGTATATGTGCTTACCTAGATATGTATTCTGACTGTAAAAAATATTTTGTACTTTCCCCCCATCCCCACCTAAAGAGTAATTCCTACAATCCTTTTACTTTCTCTACTCCTTTGTCACCTTCAAGATCAAAATAGGACTTTTTTCTATTTTTCAACCATGCTCCCACCACCTTTTTTATTTTTGAAGTTGGCTTTTTTGAACCAAAGCATATTACTTTACATTTATTCCTATTGAATTTCATATTAATAGATTAATGCCAATGCTCTAGGCTATTCACATCTTTCTGAGTGTGTTAGATATCTATCATCCATCTTCCCCAGCTTGAAGTCATCTGAAAATCTGATAATTGTTTGTTCTATGCCTTTACCCAAGTACAGAAAATAAGCTTAGTAAGTTTTTTATTATATTGAGCAATGGTAATGTTGATGATTCTTGTTTATTTCTAATGTGTCAACTACAGTTATCTCACAACTTAAGCAAAAGCTTGAAAACCTTCAGAATTCTAATCTTCCAAAAAGCTTTAGAGTACCCTATGACCCTGGCCTGAGAGCGGGAACACTTGTGGTAAGTTTGGAGTCTTTCATTTTGAAGTTGTCTGTGTTATGTCCTATTAAGGTCCATCAGCTGAGAAGGCTGATATGTATCTGAGGAAAGGGATGGAAAGCAGTCAGGGTGGTGACTTCTTTTAATCTATATTTTAATCATTGGCCAATGAGAAGCATTGGTCTCCATGCATACTACGGATGTGGTATCATGTAATAGCTTTTTACATATATCAAACCCATGTGCTTTTTTTTTCACCTACTGGTCCTAGCGCCATCATATGGGTCCAAGCAGAATGAGTATGATCCTTCTACAGGACAGCCCTTAAAATACTAGAAAAGAATAATTATGTCCTTCTCCCCAACCCCACCACAACCTGAGCCTTCTCTTCTCCAGGCTAAACATTCCCATTTGCCTCCTCCAGTCTGAAGACATGCCATATGAATATAGCATGAGCTTAAGCCTCTGGTTACCCTTCTCCTGACACTCTTCAGTTTATTACTGCTTTTCTTAAACTGGCATGGCCAGAGCTGAACATAATACTCCAGATATATTCTGGCAGACATCCTCCTTATTCCTGGAAACTGTGCCTCTCTTAATGTAGTCCAAGATCATGTTGGCTTTTTGTATGCCAGAATACATTGCTGACTTAAGTGAACTTGCAGTCCACTAAGACCCCCAGGTCATTTCCAGACAAATGACTGTCTTGTCTATCTTAGACTTATGATGCTGATTTTCAAAACTGTATATAACACTTTACATTTATACCTACTACTGAATTGCATCTTAATAGATTTGTCCTAGTGCTCTAGCCTGTCAAGATCTTTGAAGATCCTGGCTCTGTTATCCAGGAATTTAGCTATACTTCCTAGCTTTATATCCTCTACAGATTTGATACACATTTCTTCTATGCCTTTATCCAAATTGTTGATAGATGTGTTAAATATCACCAAACCAAGCAAAAAAATATTTATTTTCTTATTGTTACTATGTTTACTGGTAGCAATAATAATTAATAATAATTTAACCTTTATTAAAAATCAGACAGCCTCAGTCACAACATTAGGTAGCAATTTGAATGGCAGAAAGAGGAGATAAAAAGTCATGACTAACTGAGGAATTCTTTGCATGGGAAGCAAGGACTATGTGGAGGCCATCTAACAGTGACAGATAAGCCATATGGTCAGGAGCCTGTCAAGAATAAGGAGCTACTTTGTTCATGGACAAATATGTCTTTTTGGAGGGCAATTGAGGTTAAATGACTTGCCCGGGTCACACGGCTAGTTTTTGTGTTAAGTGTCTAAGGCCAGATTTGAACAGGTCCTCCTGACTCCAGGGATGGTACTCTATTCACTGTGCCTCCTAGCCACCTAGAATTCCTCTTTTGTACCCATAGACGTGGGACACCAAGAGATTCTTGGAGATCCTCCATGGAATTTATAAGAATTCCAGTCATCCCCATAAGCCTCTAGCAGAAAGACCTTAGAATCCCTTGGAAATTTACAGTCAGATATTGAGACAAAATATCAGTGGAAAAACAAAGTGTTCAGTGCTAGTATAAAGATGACAGATGGAAACAACAACATGTGAGATCCTTTAGAAAGTGAGAATGAAAAACAAAAGCAATTGGCCTAGTCCAGAGACCTAGAGAATGTCCTCAACCCATTGGAGGAAGAAGGTATTTTAAGAAAAGAAAAAAAAATAGAGTAGAGAAATCATTGGAGGGATTGGAAGTAAATGTTCCATTTTTGAATTTCATCATATTATTTCACATTCAATTTTTCTACCCTGTACTAATATGCCAAGGTAATTGAGGCATAATAAAAATCACATAGTTAAAGTCAGTGTATGATGAGTTATCAGTATAGGTAAATGATTTGAAGAAGATAAGGTGAGAGTAGAAATTAGATGAGTGCATACTTTTCCCTCATGGAAGAAATATGAAATTAAGGGACTACCAAAGTGGTTTTGTTTAGTGCTTGAAAACAATTTGATTGTTGAAGCAGACTTCACTATTCATTTGCATAGTAAGTTCCACTTCATTTTTCAATAGCTAATGCAAAAGAAAATCTTGGGCCAGCGTCCCTACTAATTATCACAAATTCTGAATGCTTAGAGACCAAATCAATGAGTTTTAGCTGTAAAACTTTAATGTTGAAAAGGTTGAGTTTCTCTTGACTTACCTGTTTGCTGTCCTTGTTAATCTGTTATAAAAGCAATATGGTGCAATAGAAAAAACCTGCTGCAGTCTAGAGAAACCTATATATGAATCCTACTAGCCGTATGAACAAGGGCAAATAGTTTAAATCAACAAGCAAGGAACAAGTGTTTATTAAGCACTCATTACATGCCAGGGATGGAGCTAAGCAAAAACAATCCCTGTCCTCAAGGAGCTTACATTCTTTTAAGGGAGACACCAAGCACATAAATAGCTACTTACAAGACATATGCAAAACAGAGAGAAGATAGCCTTAGGGAAAAAGGGAATATTCTCTTGGGACACGAGGAAAGGAAGCCTCGTGATTGAGGTGAGCCTTAAAGAAAACTAAAGATATCAAGCTATAAGCCACAGCTTCTTCATGTGTAAAATGAAGTACTTATATCATAAGGCCATTGTGAGGATCTAATGATCAGTGAAGTGGGTCAGTGGGTAGAGCACTGGGCCTGGAGTCAGAAAGACCTGAGTTCAAATGTGATCTCAGACACTTATTAGCTGTGTGATCCTAAGCAAGTCAAATCCTCTTTTTGCCTCAGTTTCTTCACCTGCAAAATGGGCATCATAATAGCCCCTACCTCCCAGGGCTGTTATAAGGATAAAATGAGATTGTGCTTATCCTAGTGTCTGGCCCGTAGCAGGTTCTTAATGTGTTTGTTTCCTTCTTTCTTACCTATGTAAAACTTAATGTACTCTTTAGACATTAGTTATCACTGGTAATTTCTTCTCAAATGCAATCTTTTCTTCAAAAGTTCTTTTTGAAAGTGACCAAAAACCTGCAAATGTAGTGTGGATGTTTATAGGGATTGTCTTTAATAAGAAAAAAAGGATTTGAAAGTATAGAGAATCTGCACATTGTGTCTATATTCCACATGTCCATTCTGTGTATAGAAAATGTGGACTCGGAGGCGGCTAGGTGGTGCAGTGAGTAGAGCGCTGGCCCTGGAGTCAGAAGGAACTGAGTTCGGATCCAGCCTCAGACACATCCCCTGCACACACACACACACACACACACACACACACACACACACACACACACCTAGCCGTGTGACCTTGGGCAAGTTACTTAAGCCCAATTGCCCTCCAAAAAGCAAAAAAAAAAAAAAATGTGGACTCTTCCTTACAGATTGAGAAGTGTAAAGTAATGGCATCCAAGAAGAAGCCCCTGTGGCTTGAATTTAAGTGTGCTGACCCCACAGCCCTGTCCAGTGAAACAATAGGAATTATCTTCAAGCACGGAGATGATTTGCGCCAAGACATGCTCATTCTACAAGTAAGCTAATGTTTACATGATTGATGTCTTGGTTTGCTAGTTTACATTTATTGTTGGGGGGAGGAAGGCTCTAAGACTAGCAGAGTTCAAGTACAGGCCATGACTCCATGATTGAGTGTTGGTGAGTTTTCATGTTGGTATTGCCTTGCAAAGTATGATATGAGGCCCGTGGGCCTTCTCAGGATGCAGTTCAGTAAAGGACTTATTTTTATTCATACTAGAGGTTTGTTCCTCAACTAAGATTCCTGAATAATGAATCATACCAAGCTCTCCACACCCCTGTACCAATTTTTTTATACACCTAGTTTGCAAAATACAGAGATAAAGTTTAAACACACATGCATCACTCTTAACGCCCACCCTCAGCCATATAGCCACTCCACATTCATCTGCGTTCATGTACACATATATCTACAGTTTCTCCCACACTACTGATATTCCTCTTTTTTATGCACACACACACACACACACACACACACACACACACACACAGAGTAGGGGTGGAAATAAGAAGATTTTAAAAAGTCAGTGGGCTGATGAATGAAAGAAAAAATGGGCGAGTAGAGATATAGGTTGGAGATGATTAAGTAGGCAGGTGAAAGAGGAAATGGAAGAATAATAAGGAAGATGATTAGTCAGTGAAAGTAGTCACAAGAAGTTATTTATTTTTGAAGGATATCATGAAAATTGTCTTAAACATCTTTGTTTAAATGAACGTCCTCTCAAAAGATTTATTAAATCTAAAAAAATATATATTATCTTTTGAACCCTTTGAAGAGTAACAAAAAAACATGGTTGTCATTTTTACTTCTGTTACTTTTTTAAGTTAAAATTAAAAATGAGTGAAGTATATATTTACCCAGTGTATGGTGTTGGTATACAGATGCAGCTTAGTAAATTGGAGAGGGAGAGAGCCTCAAAGACAAGAAGACCTGAGTTCAAGTCCTACCTCTGATTCATAGTAGCTAAGTGATCCACAGCAAATCACTTAACCTCTCAGTGCCTAGACAACCCTCTAAAATTATAAATTGTCAATCTACTTTGGTAGAGAGGGTTTCCTCATTGAATAATTCTATAGACATCAAAATGTGATCCTAGAATTCTGGGGGTCCCCAAGACCCTTTCAGGGAGCTCAAGAGATTAAAACTATTCTCATAATAATACTAAGATATTTTTATTTCTAATACTGTAAATATATCTAAACATATTATGTGGATATAACCCACATAAACAAAACTTCTTTGGAGGAATCCTCAATAATTTTTTAAATGTAAAAGAGTCCTGAGACCAATAAGTCTGCAAACCACTGCCTTAGACCAATGAAATCATGTGTCCCAACAACAAAAGACTGTTGGTTTCTTTGGTTATCCAGAGTATGAGTCTTATTATTTAGAATTAAATAGAAATCATAGTTTGGGGTTTGTTTGTTTTTTAAATCAGTATTGTTACCAATACATAAGAATTGGACAGAACTAGGAGAGGGTATTTTATGTGGATAAAAGATGAATAAGTTCTAGGACTTTCAAAAATCTTCAGCCAGCCTCTTCCCCAAGGCCTATTTCAGATTATATACCAAATTATATACTTGGTGGTGAATAATTTAGAAAGATTTGATCTTAAGTACATTTCAGCAGGTTACCATGTTTTTCCTGTCACACATCAAGTTTAACAATGTGATTATTTTTTAAAAAAGGAAAAGGCAAACAACACAAATAAGCATATATTATATAACAAATTGTGTTTTCGTGTCTAGATTCTTCGAATTATGGGATCTATTTGGGAAGCAGAGTCTTTGGATTTGTGCCTACAGCCATATGGTTGCATTTCAACTGGAGACAAAATAGGTATGTAGAGCCTTCAGGAGCTAAACCCACCGTTCAGCTTGTGGGGAACAAATTATAGCATTTTCCAAGTTATGACATAGAAATTTAGTAATGGGGCTGGGGGAGTGGGGTAAGATAATATTTATTCATGAGACCAGGAAGCAAATGTAACATGGTTAATTAATACAATTTCATTTTATATACATGTATTGAACATGTTTGAAGAAAAAGAAAAATGAAATGTTCCAAAATCTTGTTACCCTACATGGAGATAATTTAGTAAAATATTCCCCCTCCTTTTTTTAACTGCATCCCACCCAAACTTACACTCAACTTCTCCTACAAATTAAAATTCTCTCTCTTAATGTTTAAAAACACCAGAAAAGATCTGCCACTTATTACAGTTACCTCAAATTCAGATTATCAGAGCTATTACTCACTCTGCTTTTATGTGCTTTTGGAGGCATTTTTAAAACCCTTTTCAGGTCCAATACAATGTATTTTTATTCTAGCTTTATAACCACCCCCTTTAGTCCATGTAGGAACATGAGTTTTCAACCAGCCTTTAATATATACATGCTGTTGATAGAGTTTTGAATAGGAGGTAACAGTTCTGTACTTACCACTGTCTGTGGTAGTGAATAACCCACTGCTTCTAAGGCAGTCAAGCTGCTGGTAATCAGTGGAGAAACCAGCATTGAAGCCTGCCCCTTGGGTATTTGCAGTACATAGTATAGAGGTTAATGCAATTGAGGCAATCAGGATGTTGTTCATGGGATATAAGGCAGATCCCAGAGGTAGGGGACTCAGATGCAGATCACTGAGAAACCAGAGATTGCACCTAGAGCCTTGGGGTATGGAGCCCTGGTGGGTTTGGAAATATGGAGAGAGTTTTGGCAAAATCAAGGCTAAACTGATACAGTGAGCCCTGAAATTGAATGTATGATGAAACCTAGGGCCAGTGCCCATGGAGCTCAGCAGGAGACTGTGATGATAAAACCCTGACAAATCAGGTGAAACTTGATTGATTTTCAGGTCATAAATTTAGAGCTAGAAGGGACCTTAGAAGCCAGTAAATCCAACCCACCCCTTTCAGTTAACAAATGAGGAAACTGAGTCCTAGAGAGTTAAAGTAACTTGTCCAGGGTGACACAGCTAATAAGTATCTGTTGATAGGTTTGAGCCCAGGGCTTCCTGACCCCAAATCCGGCATGCTTTCTACTATGCCAAATGCTTCCCCATGACAGGAGTAGATTACAACATTGCTGAGAGGTCTGGGGAGACATAAGCATATTCTAAACTGAAACAAGAATGTTTTTCAAGAAGTTCATGTCAGTTGTGTCTAGAGCACTGTGCTAAGTGGGGAAGGGAAGATGAGAGGTGGGCCTTGACCTCATGGAGCTTACACTCTCTTGAGGATGGGACATACCTTAAATACAACACATAGTAAGTGTATAATAAAAACAAAAGCAAAAGAATATGAAATCGAAGGACTTGGGGGTGGGGGAAGAACAGTAATACTAAGTAGGAAAAAAACAGAGGTTTCCTGGAGGAGGAGGTGACACTGGAGTCAAGATTTAAGTATGACTAAGAATTCAGCAGGAGCAAAGGCAAACAGAAGCCCAGAGCCAGGAAAACCTGAGGTGGGCACAGAGGGTAAGAAGTCACCTAGATGGAAGGGAGACTATATAAGAAGGAATAACATGAAGTAAGTTTGGAAAAACAGGGTCATACCAGATTGTGAAGCAGAGGGTGAAATGACCAAGTCTCTTCATGAAGAGCATAGATCTGGCAGCAAGGGAAAGGATGGTTTAGAGAGGACAGAGCCTAGGAGCAACACAAGGCGTGTTTGGATGCTGTTGCAATGGTCCAAATAGGTGGCAATAAAGCTCCCTACTGTAACTGCAACAGTGGGACTACAAAGGAAGCAACAACAATTATAAATAAGGATTATAATCAGAGCCAACACTTTCATGGAGCTTTAAGTTTCACAAAGTATATTCCCAATTTTATTTGAGCCTCACAATAACCCTGCAAAGTAGGTGTTATTATATCCATTTATAGAGGAAACTGAGGTTCATAGAGATTCAATGACCTAGAGAGGAAGCTTCAGAGAGGGTTTGACACTACTTTTCCAGCTGGGAGTCTGGAAGCACTCTACCTTTTACAATGGTAGAATTGACAAAGGTTGAAATAACAGGATTTTCCAAGTGACTTGATATGAGGGAGAGGGAGAGGGGATAGTTAAAGCCGCTACCAAAGTTTTGAGCATGGCATGCAGGGTAAATGATGATGTCTTTGACTGAAATAGTGAAACCAGAAGGAAGAGCAGTTTTATCAGGAAAAGTGAAGCTGGCTTTGAACCTAACTATGAAGCCTGGTGAACCCTCGAGGTAAAGCTGTCCTATAGGCAAGATGGAGGGCTGGGAACCTGGAAAATCTGAAAAAGTAATTCCATTTTCAAAGAGGTTTAAAAGTCATCTTGATAGAGATGAGGTAATACTTGAAGCCATGGGAGTAAGGGAGATGGCTAAGGAAAGAAAGGCTTCCTATTTGAAAATTTGCAAAGCGATTGTCCCTTTGGTTGTGTAATTTTAAATAAAGGAGAGGGAAAATGTCCATTGGCCTAAAGAGGAAGGATCTTCTCACCATGCCAGTATAGGTGAAATTTACTTCTCATCATTCACAAATAGAACATTATACTCAATGTATACTTTTCATTCAGAGATCTTGTAACAAAGTCCTTCACAACTCCCTTCCTATTCTAAACAAGAAAAGAAAACCACAGAACACTGTGAACCTGATGACTTGGCAAATAACCCTGCAGCAAAGTATCATTGATATAGTGTACTGGATTTGGCATTGGACAGCTGAGTTTGCGTCTTGACTCTGCCATTTACCAGTTGTGTGATTTGGTAAATCATTTAACCTTTCTGGACTTCAGTTTCCACCTTTATGAAATGAAGACTATTTGCGCAACTTACCTCTTTTGGTAAATGGAAAGATAAAGAAGAAGGAAATAAGCAGTTATTGAACATCTACTATGTGTGAGACACTGTGTTAAGCCCTTTATAAACATCTCATTTTATCCTCAAACAACCCTGGGAGGTTGGTATTATCACTATGCTCATTTTACAGAGGAGGAAACCGAGGCAAGCACAGGTTGACTGACTTGATCAGGACCTTATAACTTATTAAGTGTCTGAGTTTAAACTCAAGTGTTCCTAACTCGAGGCCCAGTCCTCTATCCACTGTGTCACCTAGCTGCCTCTAAAAGAGATAACACATATGGAATCAGCTTGTAACCTTAAAAATGACATATAAGCCTAAGTCATAAATATTCTCCTCAAACTGAGTTCCTGTCACATAGGAATGATTGAAATTGTGAAGGATGCTACAACAATTGCCAAAATTCAGCAGAGCACAGTGGGTAATACTGGAGCATTTAAGGATGAAGTGCTAAATCATTGGCTCAAAGAAAAATGCCCAATTGAAGAAAAGGTGAGCTAATTTTTCTTTCCTCACTCTAAGGACCCCTTGTATACAGACTGTTTGTATGACAATTTCACTTTTTCAAGGTGATCTATTACCGTCATGGTACCCAGCATCTCTGAGATAAGTTACAGATTAAGTGATTGATCTGTGCAGATCTATGTACATTGTGACTCAGCAGCTCTGTATAAAAGGCAGACAATAAGCTCAGGACTTTAAGTTTTTTAGTATTTGCCTGTCCTTTGACTACCAAGCCATGCTTTGTATAAAATTAGACCATGCAAAATATTTGGTTAACCATTATGTGTGTGTGTGTGTGTGTATAACTTTTGCCCTCCACCAGAAATGTTCATTCATATATGTAAATTATGTTCTAGCTGACAATATACTGAATATTCTATAAGGTGATTTATAATTTACAACTCTGCTCTAATCTAAACAATAAATTATGGATACCAAAAATGTCAGTTCCAGCATGCTTTTGAAGTGCGTATGCTGAGTCCTTTGCAAGCTGTGTAGTGAGGTTGTTTGGCTGTCATTTAAAGTTCTGCTCCTCAGGATTAGTGAGCCTCATTTGCATGGTTACTAGTCCTTCGTTGGGCGGGAGGGAGAGAATGTAATTAGTGACATTTAATAGTCCTATTATATATGATGGCTTTGTGAAGGCTCACATCCTATTAGAGATCAAGAGCAAAGCAAGGGTTATACAGTGTGGGAGAAAATTACTTTGGGTTCCTTTTGAGGGTTGGGCACTGATGCATGATGAGGAGTGAATCCTTTTGATTTAATTAATACTGCCTTTGACATTTGTTCCTCAATCAAGTCACAAAGATCCCTTATACAGTAGCTAAAAACCTGCCAACCTCTGACTTACCTTTTTTGGCTTATTACATATTTGTTGCTATTCAGATGTTTTAGTCATGTCCAATTCTTTGTGACCCCATTTGTGGTTTTTTTTGGGGGGGCAGCAAAGATACTGGAGTGGTTTGCCATTTCTTTCTCCAGTTTATTTTACAGTTGAGGAAACTGAGGCAAACAGGGTTAAGTGATTTGCCCAAGGTTATACAGCTAGTAAGCCTAAGCCAGATTTGAACTCAGGAAGATGAGTCTACCTGACTTTAGGCCGGCACTTTATCCACTGTACCACCCAGCTATTTCAGAGTGAAAGTCAGTTATAGATAATATCTATAGCTCAAATGAAAACCCTTACAATTTGCTCTTTGAATGCAGCTTCCAGAACAGGAGTTTTGGGGAGTAACCTTTTTTAGGTAGAATCTGCTACTTTGGTGGGGGGTGGGGGATGGCAGGGAATATCAAATAACCTTTGAGTTCCTTTGTATTAATAGTTCCAGGCCGCGGTGGAGAAATTTGTGTATTCATGTGCAGGCTACTGTGTGGCAACCTTTGTTCTTGGTATAGGAGACAGACACAATGACAACATTATGATCACAGAGACAGGTGAGTGTTTCTACTCTGTTAATTTTTAAATGAAATTAAAATGTATTACGTTTTAAGGGGCATGAGCATTCTATCTTTTCTGATCTCCAGCCCAAACTTGCATCTTAATGTATTTGCTCAAATATCATGCTGTGTAAAATTTAAAAATATGTCCACCCCATACAATTTTCATACTGCAAACACATGCACATATACATGTATATGTGTGTGTGCACAAGTGTTTATGCATGCCTATATAACATTTGTGTATAGCAATCTGACCCCCCAGAGTTAGGCATGGGATAAGCAAAAGACTAAATGGTCCAGACTCAAATTCAGAGAACTTTTTACAACCTTTCAGCCTCCACCAGTTTGCTTTACCTTAAGCTAAGCAGAATTAACGAAATTACACAACCCTTCTCTTTGCCTTTTAAAGCCAACAAAGTTAAATTTTCAAAGCCTGATAGTCTCACAAAGGCATTCTAATGATATTTTTGTTTCTTTGTTCTGTTTTATTGAGCTGAGAGTCATCTCTGGCATTTTGCCTGGATTCCCTTGTATTTGTCACGTTCTCCGTTATATCATAATTATTTGTATCATAGCTATTTGTGTAAGTACCTTGAGGACAGGGACCAAATTCATTTTTGTTTTTGTAGCTTTCAACACCCAGGACAGTGCCTGGGACTGAAATGCTTGCTAATTTTTGTGTGTGTGCTTTCCACATCTTCTGCTCCATACACTGGATTCTGTGTCACATCTATCTTTGAATGACTAGTACCTGGAATGAGACCTGACACATAGTGTATCATGGAATAAAAATTACACTCTTTGTTTAGGAGGCAATATTGCTCAAAGAATTTATTAAAACAACTTGGCTGAATTGGGTAGAAATCACTTCTTTAAGGAGTAGTCCTTTAAGACCCAAAGTGAATTTGTGAGCAGTAAGGGGAACGTTATTTACTAAAAGTATAGAATATTTGTTCAGTCCAGACTTTTCCAGGATGTCTACATTGAAGCATACTACAATGAAAAAAAAAATGTGAGAAATTATGGAGGCAAAAGTATGAATTTAAGGGTTATTTGTGAGTAATTTTTATTTAGCAGGCTTCAATAGATGAACATAATCTTCTGGAACATGGGAAGGTCAAACTTGAGATTACAGAAGGGATGGGGTGAGACATGCTTCCTTACTTCAAGCCTTATGAAAATGATAGTTTTCAAAATGGAAATATTCAAGCTAAGCTGACTTCTATAATAGCACTTACTTTTAAGGGATTAAATTGAAGGTACTTTTTTCTGTGTTCATTCTATTACTACAAGAGAAAGGTCCCAGACTTTAAATTATCAGCACATGTAAGTCAACTTGAATGTATTTTTGAACCACCATAATACTACCTTAGGTTAAATCTGACAGATCATAAATTAAACCATAGTTCTTTACAGTCTATATAGCATTCACATACCACAGGACCATAAGATGAAGAGACCCATAGATGTACCCTCTAGAGTCTGAATTCTATAACAAACAGCCAGTAAACACTCTTTATATCCCCCCTCCAAAATTATAACTTCATAATACACCCCTGATCACAAATACATTTAGCAAAATATGTCAAATGATATTAAGAATGTTTGTATTCAAATAAAATTCCAACAGAAGGGATAACTGCAGACAAAGCAATATTTACCGTCTGCCTTGGAACCAAGAACCTGATTTGTACAACGCACACATTTGTTATTGATTGCAAATGTAGTGTAAGCCAAACATTTGCTTTATGTAAAACAATAAAACCAATCAACAAAACCATGTTGGCTTCTGCATGCTGTAGTAATAAGCTTTCATTTTAATGAATTTTAGATGCAACAACAATTTTTATGTCCTGTCAAACTGGTGAAAATGATACTATTACAAGTCAATACATCTTTTATTTTCAGAAAATGATTAGCTCCATGTTTGTCTTTGCTTTTAACTGTACCCCTGCTTTTTTACATAGATGAGCATGGCTCATCCTCAGCTCTTTTCTATCTCTCTTTTCTATGAAAAGTAGGAAGCCATCTAAAAGTTCAATTACAGTACCTTGGCCTTAGGCACTTACCTAATTTTCACTAAAATCACTTTGTACTGCTGCAGTTATAGTGAATATAAAATGCATATTTTCCTGATGACATTTCAAATGGAAAGTCATTTTGCTTGTTCTTGTTTGGACATTCAAAAATATTATTGTAATATAGTTGTTTTATGACTAATCACCAAAAATCTAATGAGGAGGAAATAAAGGAAGAGAAAAAGATGGAGAAGAATGAAAAGAGAAGCTTAGCAAAACTAATCAACATATTTCTTTTTTGCTTTTGGAGGGCAATTGGGGTTAAGTGACTTGCCCAAGGCCACACAGCTAGTTCTTTGTGTTAAGTGTCTGAGGCTGGATTTGAACTTAGGTCCTCCTGACTCCAGGGCCAGTGCTCTGTTTACTGCACCACCTAGCCTCCCCATAACCAACATATTTCTAAGTTTGTCAGTATA